>JAOXXN010000347.1:3135767-3163456 GCA_026770055.1 Myrmophylax atrothorax
GGTTGCCCAGAGAAGCTGTGGCTGCCCCATCCCTGGGAGTGTCCAAGGCCAGGTTGGACAGGGCTTGGAGTAACCTGATCTAGTGGAAGGTGTCCCTGCCCACAGCAGGAGGATGGAACAAGATAAGCTTTAAGGTCCTTTCCAACCCAAACCATTCCATGATTCTATGATTCTTTGCTGGCTCCTTTCCCTGTCAACCCTGCCACCAAAACACAGTCCTGATGGTACCTCAGCCACATTCTCCGGGCCCCCAAAGTAATCAATCAGTTCATCCAAGGTGTTGAGAGGTAGCTCTTTGCCCAGTGCTTGCACTTTTGCCAGGAGGTCCTGCTTCATCTTTTCCACCATCTCCAGCTCTCTCAGGCCCTGTAGCTCTTTCTGGGAAGGCAGCATGTGGAAATCACCTGCAAGGTAAAAGGCAAAAGTTGAATTATGTGGTAACTGGAAATCAGAGATAGGGAAGAAGTTGTCCCAGGGCGTTTTGGGGGACACTATTAATGGGCAAAGACATTGTGACCTGCAGTAAATTCTGCTGAGCACAGAGTGAATTCCCTCTGGGATTGCAAATCCCTCCTGCCTACTGATCACACCACACCACCTAAATGTGGATCCACTCCACAAGCCTGAGCATGACGATCAGGATAAAACCCAGCCACAATCACAAGGCTGTCCCAAGCCCAGGAGGGCTGCCATTCCCAGAGATCCCAGTGCCTCCAGTTCCAGCTGCCCCACTCACCCTCAGCTGCGCAGCCGTTGTACGTGGGCTCCACAAAGATGACGTCGTCCGTCTCATGCAGGGACTCAGGGGAGGAGTTGAAGTCGCTGTCAAGCCCCATGTCAGACTCGGTGCTGCTGTCATCGCTGATCTTGATGACTCCTTGGTCACACAGGCCCCGGAAAGTCTTGGGGCAGCGGCCCCTCGGCCGCCCTGCACAGAGAGCAAGTTAGTCACGGCACCAGCCCCAGGGAGGCACTGGCGTAGGACGGCAAGGGCCAGCTCAGAGAGAGGAGGGGGAATCCCAAAATAGCTGAGACTGTCCCAAATGACAGGCTGATCTCGTGAAAACAGAGCCTCAGGGTTCAGCGGGGTAGTCAGGGATGGAGGAGAGCGGGAAAGAGAAAGGAAGAGAGAGAAAGGAAGAACAAGGCACTCCTGAGCAGGGCTGAAATTGTCTGCACATGTCAGGATGTACAAATGGCCAGCTCTGAGCAGTGCCAGCTCCTCAGAGAAGTAATCCCAGGGGGCTGCCTCCAGAGGAGTGTGCAGGACATGGGAAGGTACCAGTGTTTTAGGACATTGTTTGCTTCCAAGAACAGCAAGACATGCCTCTGCCACATGAGAGAGTTGATGGACCAGCTCCACAACCTGCCAGTGCTGCTGCCTCCTGTTCCCCCTTTCCCACATCCCACTGGAGAAGAAATCCCAAAACTCTTCTTACCTGCAGCCCCAGCCAATAATTTGGCAGGAGAGTGATTTTTTCCCCCAGGACACATGCAATGCCCTAAAGAAGGAGTCATGGAGGAACCCCCTCACTGCAGGAGGGGTTCAGACACCAGCCAGGCCTTGTGCCATCTGCTCCCAGTCCAGATTGAGGGGAGGGGGCACAGCCATGGGGCAGGGCAGAGGGCGGGCCCTACACTCTAGGACAGGGTAGTGGGGCAGAGGCAGGAAAAGCGTGGATGACTCAGAGCTGCTGCCCTCAGGATGAGGGAGAAATGGGAGATGTGCAGGAGGGCAAACAGAAACCAAGGAGAGCAGCAAAAAGCATGGAATGGGGAGAAGGGCAAGAGGCAGAGAACAAGTGAGTGGCTGGGGGGGAGCAGCAGGGCAGGAGGCAGGGGCTGGGCTGGGAGTGAGGGAGCTCTTACGTTTTCTTTTAATGCCAGTTCCTTTTTCTCTCTTTCTTTTGGTTGAAGGAAAGTGCTTCTGAATTAGTGATAGAAAGACGCCTCTGAAAGTAAGATGCAAAATTTATTCCAGCTACCAGAAACATGTGCCGGTTACCACGTACCACATTCCATGGACGAGAGGTCAATCCTGGCCCATGGCTGCCAGCACAGGCTCAGACCCAGGTATGGGGCAGCTCCTGGAGCCTGAGTGTGTTGAGGCTGCAGAACCTTTATATAGCAACCAAGAGGGAGTTTTAAATAGGAAACACTCCACTGGGAAGCTGTTACATCAAAAATCCAGTAAGTCCCAGTGTCTCAGCCCCCTTCCATGCCCTGAGAGCATAAATCACTGTCAGGCCATCCAACAGATGTGCTCCACCAAGTCCTCTGATTCTCTGGCTCTGGGCCTGCTTCTCACAAAAACAAGTGGCAGAACATGGACCCGTAGTGGTTTTAGGTGAATGGAAAAAAATCAGAAAAGGTGAAAACCAAATGTTTCTGTGGGTTGTTCTGCAAATCAAAGAGCAAATGTTTAAATGCTGACTGTGTGGATGAACCTTCAGTGCAATGAGAAGGCAGTGCTGAACAAGCTTGACTTGAAAAAAAAAACCCAAAACCCAAACCCCAAATGCTGCAAAGTGACAGGTGAGAGGATGAACATGACAACTCCTCTGGGTGAGAAAAGGGAGCCTTGGTAACTGAGGAGAGATCTCTAAGACCCTTAGTGTGAGGGGCTGAAGGGGACAGGGGTGATACTGCTCCCCTAAGGCACAGAGCTCTGTGACTGCAGTTATGTGGCACCAAGAATGCCCCCTTGTCTCGTGCTGGAGTGACCCTGCCCAAAAGAACACTCTCTGGAGCCTCCCTGCCGTGAAATTCTGCTCATTTCCCGGCACTTGCCCTCCCTGTCTCCCTGCAGACAGAGCCCTGGGCTGGAATCCACTCACAGAACAATGTTTATTTTTAACCCCATTTCTCGGCATCTTTAACCAACCACTCCTTCCCAGCACACTCCCCTCCAGAAATCCCCCAAAGTGCTGAACACCAGGACACACATTTGGAGGCTGAGCAGATGCCAGGAGACACTTAATGATCCTGCCAGGGCTGAGGAACACATTGCTCCTGCCTTTGGGAGCCGGGACAGTCACACAGTGTGGGACCCCCTGCCTCCCCCACTGCTCACAGCCACACTCCAGGGACCAGAAACCAATCCAAGAGACCAAATCACCCAAGCAGCTACCAGACCTGCCCTGTGCACTGTCACCAAACTGTGGTTTTCAGGAGTGGGCTGGAGACAGTGGAGAGACACAGACCAACCCAAACCCCACCACCAAGGGAGGAAAGCTCAGCCTAACCCAGACATGCACTGTCTCTGCTCCCGTCATTCACTGCTCCCATCAAAAGTCACTTCAGAAGAAAACAGCCCTGCACTACAAAGAAAACACAACCCCACCCGACGGCCCAGGGTTTTATCATCTGTCATGCAGGTTCAGCCATGTTCAGGGATGGGCTGGTGTTCTGGAAGCTGCAGGCAGGAGGAGGAGCAGGACCCTCACTGTCTGCTGAACGTGCAGCAGGAGTCCTGCTGCTGGCTCACTTCTGGCACAGCCAGCTCTCCTGCTAGCTGAGACAGCCACACAAGCAGGACACTGGTCCTGCCTCAAAGCCAAGACTGGGGTCTAAACTCCTAGGACCACTCCTCCCTTCCCCTGCTCCAGTGATGCCACTTCACAGCATCATCACAGCCTTGGCCAGCACACAGGAGATTCTCTTGCTCATTCCTTTTGTGTCAACACCCTTGTTTTCCAGAACCAGACCCAAACAAACTACATCTGAGCTCCATTCCTGGCCCTCCTACACCTGCCAATTCTTTTATGTGTGTAGACTGGGATCAGGCTGTTCCTGTAAGTCTGGACCACAGAAGACTTCAAAATCCAGGATGTAGCTCATACAGTCCCACTGAAGCTACAGTGCCCCATGGACCCCCCCGAGTGTCCTCTCCACAGTACAGGAGGAGGTGATATCAAATTGCATTTCAAAAACAGCCAGTGCTCCATGCAGGAGCTTTCCTCCCACTCCTGTGGCCTCCCACACACTCCCAAAGGAAAACAGGGATTTTTAACTCACTCTGCAGCAGAGACAAAACGGTTGAGATGCCCATCGTTCTCGTCCAGGACCTCCCTGGTTCGAGCTTCCCCCGTGGACTGCAGCCCGATGACAATGCACTGCACGGACACGAGGGATGGGACAAGGAGGTGTCAGGGCAGGGGCACAGCTACAGGCTCAAGAGGTACTTCCCAGGCCAAGGTACCTCCCCTTAAACACTGTCCCAGATAAATCCACGCTGGGCCCATAGCAGGGTTTGTGATGAAGAACCATCTCTCAAACCTTTCAGCACCCCTGTGCTGACCCCACAGAGGGTGACTCTGAGCATAGACCTGGACTGGGGATTTTCTGCCTAAAATTTCCAAGCAGCACCCAGGTGGACGAAAGGACAGAGCTGTGCTCAAGGTGAAGGGTCTGACATCTCCTCTAGAATCCCAGGATGGCTTGGGTTGGAAAGGACCTTAAAGCTCATCCCGCCCCACCCTCTGCCAGGGACAGGGACACCTCGCACTAGACCAGGTTGCTCCAAGCCCCATCCAACCTGGCCTTGAACGTGATCCAAAATCCCCTTCCAGACCAGCCTCCCCACATCCACCCCACACCAACAGAGGGTAACGTCTCAGGAGTTGAGCCCACAGAAATCACACATCAGTTCAGACTGGTGGGTGCTGCCCCAGTACCTTGTCCCTGGCCAGCTCCTCCACGGCCAGCTCCACGAGCCGCCGCACCTTGGCAGCAATGCAGAGGTACTTGAAGAAGCGCTGGTGAGCTGACCAGAACTGACCCCACAGCGACTTCCGAGACTCCAGCCCGATGCAGTCGGCTGCCTGCTGGAACACCATCAAGGCCTCTGCCCACTGCAGGTGAGAATGAGAGGCATGACTTAATACCCTTATTTCCATTGCCCTTCCTACCATGCAGGAGGTGATGAGAACAATCTGAGGGCTGATAATCTGATTTAGGATCAGAGTTTATGTTGCTGTGTTGGGCTGAACGAACACACTAGTCATTCTCTGCATCTGCACGATGCAGTTCTGGTTTGCAAATATGAAACTTTCAAATAGAAGCAAAAAAGTTCAGTTGCTTTTTTTTTTTACATCTATTGAGCATTGTGTGCCCTTTTTCTTTCTTATGTTTGAGGTCACAGCCACATTTAGGGCTCTCAAATCCTCCCACATACCAGTGGCCATGCCCAAAGCATGGGTGAACCTCAGCCTCCCAGTGCAACGGGCTCAGCTCACCAGCCTGGCTGCCTTGTCATAGACAGCCTTGTACTGCTCATCCAGCGGGATCTCCTCAATCCTGAAGGTCACTCCGGTGAAGCTGAGCTGCCGGGCAATGTACATCCCACTGACCTTCATGTCCATTGCCACGATCTCCATCGCACCAACTCCCCTGGGAGAGGACAGCAATTGTGGGACCCAGTTGTGACCCTCAGCAGTGACCCCCAGCTGTGACTGCCAGCTGTTGAACCCCCCACCTCTCCCAGGGCAGCATCAGGGAGGTGCCTCTGCAGACCCAGCCCCTCCCCTGGCTCACACTGCCCACACCACCCTGGGGCACTGCACCCACTTCCCACACCTCCACCTGTGCAGGGCTGGACAGGACTCACCTCTTTTCAATTGCATGCAGAAACTCATCGAAGGCTCGGAACGGGGTTCCCTCCCCCCAGATCCCCAGGCGGCTCATGTAAATCATGTTTTTTGGCTCTGAGGCACCTGTTTGGACAGAATTCACTGTGAGCAAACCCACAGCACTTGGGAACAGTTGTGACTCAAGTGAAGAGAACTCTAAAGAGGTTGTCATTTGTCACTGTGCCTTAGGAGACCTTTCCAAACACTGCCTTCCCTACACTGAGCAGGCAAGTGCCACACAGCTGGGACAGGCCAGGAACAATTTAAACTGGACAGAAATTAGTCTGACCTACCAAAAGCCACAAGTAATGTCAGTGATGGGGCTTGGGGCAGATCTCAGCACTCTGAGCTCCTCTCTAGCCCTGCAGCACCACTGGCCTCTCCTTGCACGACCTCGTGCTCTCAGCACACACACTCACAACTCAGGGTGTCCTGCAGGTCAGAGGGGACCTGCCACTCTTCACGCTCACACCATAAGCAGAACAGCTCACCTGTGGCACTGGCATAGACAACCCTTGCTTGAGGCAGCTTGTTCTGCAGGTCCAACACTGCTTTGCCCATTTTGGTAGAGTTGGCATTTTTGGCTTTGTGGCATTCATCAAACACAATCTGCAGGGGAATGTCAGTTAAGGAGAAAGGATCTGTTTTCATCCTGAGGATGGGAGCAGACAGAAAATGCAGCTCAGCCTCCTTCAACCAACCAACCGAACATCCAGTCCCCTGTATGGACCCACTCATTCCCCACACATGGAATCTGCTGGATTTGCACAGTCCTGTGCTCCTCAGACCATAAGTCATCTCCCCCTCCCTCTCCCTTCACCTCCAAGGTGTGTCTTCTCTTGTAATGCTGAGGGACAGGAATGTTGAAAAGGTTAATCCCAGCTGCTTCTTCCCCTCCTCCCCCTTAACTGCATCGTGGGAGGAGGAGGAGGAAGAAGCGGAGGAGGAGAAGGAGATCTGAGTGCAGGGGATTCATGTGCTCACAGCACTAAAATATCTCCCGCAGGCATCGGGCTGCTCCCACAGCTGCTCCCTGTGACTTCGGATGGCCCCAAGCTCTTTGTTCCTTGGTGAAGCTCAATCACAAGCAGCAGTTCCTCTCTCTCCAGTTTTTCAGTAGTTTTTTTTTAAGGATACAACTCCATCAAAGTTTTCCCTGCACCAGTCCAAAATCTGTTTTAAGCGTGTCCTGTGCTGTCCCCCAGCCTGGCTTTCGCCGATCAGTGCCGAGTAGGTGGCGAAGAGGACTCCTTCTGAGGTAGCTGTGTCACCATATTTAATCTGCAGGAAAGAAGAACCAGAGCACACACACTCTCGTGACTGCTGTCCCCAGCACGTCACACCCATCCCTGCCCACAGCCAATGCTGCCGAGGGCCGCGGCCGTGCCGGACACGCACTCCTGATCTGAAAACAAACCCCAGCCTGAGCTCAGAACAGGCAAAAAGCTGTTAGTAGCTGATGTCTTCAGCATTTCTATTGGCACTGAGACACAGTGGTGACAGGGGCTGTAAATGTCTGGAGAAGTGCCCCAGCCAGTGTGTCAGCACATCTGGAGGCCTGCAGTGAACTGTGGCGACCATGCAAGGACATTGATTTTCTGGCAAAAATAGTGCTTCGTTTTTTTAAGCAACAGTTTAGAGAGCTCCGTTGCTTTGAACCCTCCTGTCTGTTTTAATTTCTTCTAGAAAATAATTTTCTCTTTGACCATGTGAGTTTGTTGCCTGTCTCACTGCCATGGGTCCCATCTGTAATGAATTCCAAGGTAGAGCAAAAACCCCTGGTCCCAAGCTGAAGAAAGTTCCATTTAAAGTCTTTTGGGGCTGAAAACAAAATCCCTTTCAGTGTCTTAGTGGAGGGCATTCAGAGGTGTCAAACATCTGTGGTTTCTATGGACTTTGTAAGAGCTAGTTGTTCAGTACCATTAAAACCAGGAGAGGGTTTCAGCGAACTGGGAAACACTGGACAGAGACTCAAGCAGGCCACAAAGAGCCCTGTGAATAATCAACACACAACTGCTGATGGTGCTTTTGAGAAGCATTTCAGCCTCATCAATGAGTAACCAAAGAAGGCCTGAAAATCCGCTAATCTGGGGGCAATGCCCAAGTGCTCTGTGGGTCTGCCAGGTACCATCCTGGGCATTCCTGTGCTCCCAACATGCTCTGAGAAGTGGTTCCATGAACCAGCACTGGGAAAGGTTAGCCCAGGAGAGCAGAGCACATCTCACAGAGCTGTTTCCTTCACAGGATTCCACAGGAATGCTGAAGAAGATTCCAGTCCAGCTGTACTTGCACTTGCCTGGAGACACTTGCCACTCCCTGCAGGAACAGCCCTGTGCTCCCTGCACAGCTCCATAGGGTATAAAAATAGCCGGAGGCCTGAGTGGGAAGTGGGCTGGGAGAAGGGAAGACAGGCAGCTCAGTGTCTGCTGCTGCTTGAGCCTCAGCCCCTGAGGGCAGAGGTGACACTGTTCCACGTGCTCAGGCAGAGCCTCCAACTGCTTCCATGGGCTGATTTCCAGAGCAGCAGGGCAGCTCCTTTCCTACCTTGTTCAGAGCATGCACAGGAATGTGGGAGGCCTCGATGTCCTTCAGGTCTCTCTCAGCATCATACTTGAGATCGTTTGAGACGCTGAACCTGTGAAGTGAGACGTGGGGTGGGTTATTTCCTCCTGGGGCTGGTTATCTCCCCCAAGCAGTTGGGGCTGGTTTTGTCCCCCAAGGAGTCAGGGCTGGGTATCTGCTTGAGGAGTCTGAGCTGGGTATATCCCCAGGCAGTCGGGGCACACAGTGATTAACAGCTCTGACTAAAGCAGGAGGAGCTGTGCAGAGCTGTCACATCTCCACTGCCCACACAACCCAGCCTGAGATCTGACAGCTGATGTCTGTCTGCCCCTTGGCACAGGCTGTGTGTGATGTGCAGCAAAGCCCCACTCCTGGCTCTGCACCCAGGAAGCCCATGAACACCCCTCCACGACTCCAGAGAGAGTGGGGCCAGACTGGTTGCCACACCCCAAGGAGCTCAAAACCTGCTATTTCACAGTGACTCATTCTCCATCCCTGCTGCAGGCAGAATATTCCCTTTTCACAGGCAGCAACCAGGCAGTAAGAGGTGGAAACGACTTACCCAAGGCCACGGCATGACTCAACTCTAAAGCCAACATCAGCACTAAGGAATTCCTTACTTCTAGATCCAAACTAACTCCAAGGTCTTACGGGAAAAGAGGGGAAAAAAACCCAACAACTTACCACAGAGCTTTTTTCCTCCCTTTAAGATAATTTTCAAAGATGATGCCTGCAACAGTCCTGCCCTTTCCGACGCCGGCACCATCCCCAATGAGGAACCCAGCTCGCTGCCCATTGGGCAATAAAACTTCATGTTGCTGCAAAATCAAGAACAGAACTGGAAATTAAACTAGATTTGCCTTTGCTAATAGCTTTGATGTGAGCACTACTTAACCCTTCCACACATTCCATCTATGCACGTGCATGTCCTGCTCAGAACAAATGACAGCAGGAAGGGTCAGGGGTTGTGGCCAAGCTCGTAAGTGGCAGCTCATGGAAAAAGTCCCCAAAATGTACAGCCCTCCACAACAAAATTCAGGGCTCTTGCCTCTTTGGGAAACAGACCCCACAAAAGTCCTGGCTTCAAATAATCCTTCAAAAGGCATTTAATATGCCAAAGGAGTTTCATCACCTGAATTACAGTTATTTTAAACCATGTGAACATCTGTCCCTACCAGAGGCAGTTTCTTTGAGGTGTAAGACATGGGCATGGTGCAGGCAGGTACCTGGCAGGCATAGATGATTGCTTCCAGCTGTAGTGCAGAGAGGGAGCCTTTGTCAGCCACAGAGCACGGCAGGGACAGTCTGTAGGTGATGTCAGGGGGTGGGACGCTGGACAGGGTACTCGTCTCAACCACCAGGTCAGGGTGGTGCTTCCCAATCTTGGCTAAATGACAACAGACCACAGGTAAGTCAAGGTCTTTGCTCCCAGGGCCATCTCAGGAGCACTGCAAAGCTCATCAACTGTCTGCAGCCCAGGGCACTGTAGAGTTTTCCCAGAAAACCACAAGGCTGGGAGGTGCCACAGCAAACACCAGATACAGTTCATGGGAAATTCAGGGACCAGTGAATTAGGCTGGTCCACAATGGACCAGAACTTCCCATGGCAACACTCACACTTTGAAGGGATGTATTCTGCATAGGTCTCCGTTTGCCCCAGCTCTTCTGTTTCTTCCTCCTCACCTTCATCTTCCTCCTCTGCGGGAGCCTGAGACTGAAGAGAAGCAGCATTGACCCAACATTAATGTTCTCACTGAGCTATGGGCACCTGCAGTGCCCAAACTGCCACTGAAACCATCCCCCAAACCCACCAGACATTCTACCTCATGTACAGACTAAGGAAAACCACCATTGGGAGCCCACCCCAGGGGCTGTAAGAACTTCCTGGTCCTCAGGGGAAAGATGTGTGCAGCACTTTTTGGATGGACTGTGGGCTCACATGACCCCTACCCAGTTTGTGCTCTTACCTGCCCTGAGTGAGGCACCTGGCACAGCTTTAAAGCCAGCGTGGTGCCCAGCAGCACAAAGTCCTGAGAGCCCAAAGTGTCCCTTAACACAGTGAGGTTCCACCCCAGGAAATGCAATACACTTCTGGAAAAGGCAGGGACTTGTGTTTTCTTGTCCCATTCCTTCTGAAGGGAAAAGGGTCAGAACTGCTTCCCCCACACTGGGATGTCACCAGGAGGCTGCTGTCCCATCCCACTGAGGCCAACCATCAGTCTCACCTGGTAGCTGATGAGGAGTGGGGTGTTGGGGACAGCAGGAACGTGGTCATGGGAGCTATTCAGGCCAGGGAATGGTGTGCTGGGTGAGAACAGCTGGAACACAAAGGGTGCAGGTGAGGAAGTGCTCCAAACCCTCAGCCCTCACACCCCAGCAAGCATGGGTATACACCAACAAATACCCTTGGATATGTGTCATTCCCAGACCATCTAGGCCACTGTGCCACAGCCAGCGAGGAGAGAGAGCTCCCAAGACACTCTGGGCTGGGAAGGCAAGGAGATCCTTTGTCTGCTCCCACACAAATAAATTCATGATGGAATTTCCCGCCAGTGACAGGAAGCAAAGTCAAGCCAGCAGTTTGTGGCATCCAAAGCAATCAGCAACTCCAGGAGCAGCACTACTCCAAGTTCACAGCCTGTGCAGAGTGCCAGGCTCACAGAGCCTCGTGCTCCACCAGCAGCAGAGAAAGATGGGAAGATCTTAGGCATAAACACTCCTATTTTTAAATAAAAGCAAAAAAATAAAAAGAAGAAAGAAAAAACCCACCCCCCATTCCTGGAAGCCTGAGTCAGAATTACCAGAAGGAAGCTGGACGGAAGAGCTGTTTTTAGTGCCAGCAAATCTGGAGAGCAGGTGAAACATCCCCACCTACAAATCCGAGCTCAGAGTTTGGTCTCAGGCAGGAGAAAAGCATGGAGCTGCTGGAAGGGCAGCAGGACATGTTCTTGCAGCTCCAGCAGTGGGAGGTGAATGTACACCTCGTTCTGCAGCACAAAATCCCCAAAGTACAAACCTCCACTATCCTGATCCAGCTTTGGCACTCAGCATTCCACCTAGGGAATTGCAGAGGAAGCAACAGGAACCTTGGTTGCTCAGAGCACTTGAAAACTACCCACACAGGTAAGAATGTGCTGCTAGAGCCAGAGCAGGTGGGACCAGGAGCTGCAGTGGGAGATGGCTCATCCACCTGTACAATTCCTGCCTTTCTTCACCCTCCTGCACTTCCCTGTTTGACTTTCTCCTCCCTCTGTGTTAAGGACATCCAGAGAAGAGGAACACAGACCCGTGAGAACATGGGGCTGGAAGCAGGAGAGAGAGAGTGACAATTGCACAATCACAGTCTCAGTCTTACTCTGTTTTTTCTCCTCTTTGCATTATTCTCCATTTTGCCCCACCTCACCATGACTTCCCTGGGAAGGGAATCAGTCCCATGTGGCTTCCAGGCCAACCCCGCTCTGTGTCAATCCCTTCTCTGGGTACTGAGCTGGGAGAAGGGTGAAGTGCTGTGAACAAACTATAAAAAACTGCATCAGCAGCTCCAAAATTCCAGCCACAGGCTTCTGAGGCAAGGCTGTGCTTCCAAGCCTTAAAAACACTGGGAATGTGTGAGATGGATGAGAGAAAACACAATGGATGACAGGGACTATTTTTAAATGGTATTTCCCAACTCCATTACAAATGAAACTGTTTTGTCTGTTCCTCCTGCAAATATTTCACAGGGTGGCAGCTCTTCCCTAACTGCCCATTCCTGAATGATAAACAGAGCCAAGATGCTGGATGCAGCTCCTTTCCTCAGGATAACAACTCTCCCTATGGGCACATGGAGGCAACTCTGCATCCAGCCCTTTCCTCCTCAATCATAACACCTCACTGAAGGCTCCTTAATCCAGGGGCTCTCAGGGGGCTAGGAATGGTTAATTTTGAAGAGGATAAGGCACAAAGCTGTTCCTGTACCTGGGATCCACACATGGGTCTCCCACAGGATGCATCCAGCTTGGCCCCTGGGATGTCCCACACATCAGAACTGTGAGAGACTGAGGTTCCTGCTCTGCTTGTATCTTTGAGACAGAAATTCTGGAAAAACTACAGTCCTGGTAACCCAGCTCAGGGCTGTGGGTCAGAGCTGGCTGCACAGCCACAGCTGAGTGATGTCCTGGATCACATGGCTCAGGATGAATCTGCCTGGGCGTAATGTGACTGATGTTCCATTTGTACTGTAGCTTAGTGACTGCTCTGGCTGCTCAAAAGCCAAAATTCCTCCAATTCTGTGGAAAACTACACTGTTGTGATGATGTGGGGAGGAACAGGGAGAGATTATCTAAATTGCTGATATCCTGCACCAATGTGCAGCTGCCCATGATGAGTCAATTTGACAATCCTTTCACCCAGTGTCCCAGTCCACAGTGCCACCCCCATGAAAAAATGAAACCAAAATCTCCTGTCCAGGATGCACCTCACTGACACCTCCTCAGGAAATGTTATTCAGTTTAAAAACCATCCAAAAAGCAACAACCCCACCCAAACCATCTCTGTCTTCACAAAACACAGATAAGACAAAGTTTAAAATAACTGGAGATTCCTTTCCAAAGGAAGTCGTTTATAAATGGAATTCCAAGGAGCTAATGGGCCTTATCTGAGCCCAAGTGCTCCACAGGACACAAGGGGTGAGGGCAGGATGTGAGGAACAGCACGGGACAGAGACAGGGCCAAGGCTGGAGACAGTGCTGTGCTCACAGGAGTCAGTCTCACACTTACACAGTATTTATTTCTCCCTTGTTTTTTTCATGCTGGATTTAAAACAGCTTTCCCCAGTAAGTTTTTGCTGTGCACTGCAGACACAGAAATCCAGGCTTTTCTAGGCATCCAGAGTTTCAACCAGAGTTTACATGTTTGGAATCAGGCCACCACAGAACCGTTTCTGTAGGGATTTGGGCTACTACATATAAACCCAACAATAACAGAAGACTGAGAGCAATATAGCACGTGGCTTCTCTGTCCTGGGGGATGTATCTGCTTTCCATCATGTTTAACCATCCAGTTTACAAGCCTGTGATGTCTCCAGCCATTTCTTGGGTTCAAATAGCTCAGCTCCCTTCCTGCTGTCTCAAACTGCAAGTTCAGACTGGTCCTAGGGGTACCCTTCTGGGGTATCCTAATTAGGTGTTTTCCTTTATTCTTCCTAAGAGAGTGACCTACAAAGGAAACCCACAGCACAGCTCGGCGAGAGCCAAGACCCAGATCCAGCAGATGTGGATGATGTGGCTCCCAAAGCTGGTGGCTGCCCATGGGTGACCACATGGGTCCTCCAGCTGAAGCAAAGCAGATGGCAGAGAGCTGCTGAAAATGCCCAGGACCACTTGGTGCTGCGGGATTGCCAGGAGATCCCACACCCTGGAAAAATCTGGGATGTAAAAAGTTGCAGCAAATCGGACTCACAAAGTAAACATAAATGGTGAGTCTTGAGCTGAGTCATTTTTCAGTCACTCTTACTGAAATATTTGCCCTGGAGAACAAGGAAAAGGTGCTGCTGCTGTGGGGAGCAGTTAGGGATCCACATTAGGGTTTTCATGGAGCCCATCCCTTTAGCACTCCCAAGTGCCCTGTCCAGGTCACACTGGACCTGCTCAATGTTTTAGGGATACATCCTCCTCAGGATGCACCTACCTGCCACAGCTGCCAGGAGAAAGAGCTAGTGCCTGCACTGCACTCTGGAAGAGTACATGAATCCCTCTGAGGGTGCCTGAATTCCCTGCTGCTTCCAGGAGACTAAATATGTGTCACCACTTCATCCCTTCCCTCCTCCAGTAAAGTTGGTAACAGCAGAATAGCACCATCACACCTCAACTTCACCCTGAAGGAATGGGGTTGGTTGCTTAATTCTTTGGTGAAACCCCCACAGGATGAAGCCTGAGGTGTCTCCTGAGGAGGATGAGGGAGGAACAGCCCCTACCTCGATCGGGTTCTGCGGCGTGTTCACATCCCATAGTGTTGGCACGTGGTTCAGGCTGTCAGCGGGCAGGAAGTCCTTGGGATCTGCGATGTCGGAGAGGGAATCCGCGGGGGAAGAGAAGAGGGAGTTGTTGGAGAGCTCATCGAGGTATGAAGAATCCTGAAATGGAGACATGACCATGGTTAGAGGAGGCGGCATGAGAAGAGAGAGCTCCTTCCTCACTCAGCCAGCAAGTTCTAATTTCTTGCTATTGAATCAGCAGCTCTGTTACTTCACACTCCACAAATCTCAGAGATTAACCTGCAGCTGAGGACACGCTCTGAGGTGCAGTTTGAAAACCTTTTTCTTGAAAAGGCAGGAAAACCTGTGGCCACGAGTGTGGGTACAGGGTCAGGGCTGATTCGGGCTGTGCACATCCCTGCACACAGAGGAGAGGGAGAGAGGCATCGGTTACCTCCACTCTGTGCTTGATTAAAGAGACTGCTGAGGGGTTCAAAGGCCTCAGCCTGGACCCCAAAGGACTCAAGGATTTCATTCATGTGCAGAGGCCCGCAGAGAACCAGCTACACCTGACCACAATGTGGCTGTTTCACTGCAATTTCCAACATGGCACTACCTGGAGCCTGTGGGAAATGTTCCTCTGCTCCTGGCAGGTTCTGCATACATGAGGTTCACAGGAGCAGGAGAAGGAGTGCTGGTATCACCTATATTTGCATTTAGGTAAACTGGGCAAATCTACCCATCCTCTTCCCAAGGGAAGCCCACATAAGGAACATGCTTCAGCAACGGGGACCAAGCTCTGCCCTTGCTCTTCTTCTGTTGCCTGGGCTGAGAGGGCTTGCAATTGTTTTATTTGGTGCCAGCCTAGTGATGCTGTTGCTTTGTCTCACATGGACTTTGGGCTCAGAAAGAGCCTTCCATCTCCTCCCTAACATCAATCTCTGGTCTGACCTCCATACTTCAGGTGGCAAGAACCAGGAGCCAATATGCACTTGCTCAAAATGCTCGGCTGTGGCACAGATTCCTACTCCTTCCCTGGCTCCATCCCATCACCTCAGCCCTCTTCCCATGCCAAATACCACTTTCAAACTTTGTCAAAGCAGAAGAACTTTGTCTGCTGTTAAGTGAAGATCAACATACTTCCAGCACCAAGCTCAACCACTCAGGTCTGGCTGGAGACAAGACTCTGTCCCAGAGGGAGGGACAGACAGACCAATAGGTCTGTCTTGGTGCCCCACAGACTCTGCCAACACCAGTGGGTCTGTGGTTCCTCACAGGGGTCAGCTCTGTCAGCACAACCCAACCAGAGCAGAGTGATAACCCTCTGCCAGCAGAGCCAGGGGCTGGTATAGGAGGAATTGCTGCTCATTTCCAGTTAAGGGCCAATTTCCCACTACAGGCAGAAAGGCAGCCAAAGAGTTTTAAGAGTCACTTAGCCCTGCCTGACATAAACCCACAAGCAGCTGAGCATGGCTGTGCTGTTCCTAAGGGCTTCAGGCCAAGAGCTGGGTCACACACCCCCTAATTGCTATCAAAAGTTATGGGTTTCAGTGTTTAAACCAACAGGACACGTTCCCTTTTCCCAGGGATGCCTCGTTTGGGCCACAGAAGCCACTCTGTGCAGGCACTGGCAGCAGTGCAAGGAGGCACTAAAAGAATGGCAGGTGTGATGTGGGGGGCTTGGATACCTCAAATTCCTACCAGAGGACCCAGAAACCCAAGGAGCAAGGGCTGCCCATGGGTCTGGCAGAGCAGGGTGGCACCTCCTGCCACCAGTGGGTGCTGCCATGTGCCCCATGTGCTTTCTGTGCAGCTCTTGCTCTTGATATTTCTGTGGCTATTTTGGGATTACCCAGAAACCACGGTGTCTGGAGAGTGAAGAGGCATCCAGATTTATCACCCTGGAATTAAGGGATCTCTAGACTCTGTTTCACACTTGAGAAAGCAGAACAACACTTGAGTGAACGAGGCCTTGGCCAGAGCGAGTGCCCTGTGTAGGATCCCCACCTGGTCCCATCACTGAGCAGGGTTTGCTCCCCTGCAAAGGCACTGACAGAGGTTGGGTCAGGGGGAAACATCTGCATATCATGTTATGGCAGCAGGAGGATGTGGGGCAACCCAGAATGGCCACTGCATGTCAAGATCCCAAGGACAGGCAAGGGCTGGGCTGGAATAGCAGCAGGACATGGGAAAGCTCTGTGTCACCATCCCAGACATCCCAGTAAGGGTGTCCTCCACCTTCCCCACCCCAGCCCCTTCCACGCTCAGCGAGGGCTCCAGTTCCACCATTGCTCGGGGCACTGGGCTGAACTGGGGAGGAAACCAGCCCCCAAGGCAGAAGGAGGACAATACTAGTCCTGGAAGTGATGCAGTGATCCCATCCTCTCCCAGCATTACAAGGCATTAGTCATGAAATTTCAGTGTCTCCCATTTGTCTTAACTAATTGCATTATCAAAAGAGCACTAAAGTTAATCACCTGCCAGATTCCCCGCCCAAAGAACTTCCACCTACCACAGCAGTAAATTGGCCCTGCTTCTATCAAACCCAGAGTAATTGTTTAACAAAAGGCCACAAATAACCACAACCAGTACAAACCATGCCTGGACTAATGACTCCACTGGTTTATCTGGCACAAACTGGAGCAGCTGCTTTGGTGTCCTCAGGGAAAAGGAAGGATCATCACCTCAACCAAGAGGTCCTGGTCAGTATCCTCAAGTGTCAGGGTTTGAAACAAGTTATTTTGTCCCTGTTTCAGACTAATCAGAATTTTAAAGATTTCTGACTGGAAACACGAGGTTTTACAGTAACAGCACTTCTGTTTCAGTAGAAGCTGCATTTCTGCAACAAATGAAAGTTGTCCTGCCAGGCAGGATTTTTGTTTCAGGTGCTTTTCTGCAACAGTTCTGTACATTCCTGGAATTCTGCATCTCCATGGACTCCTCTGGACCAGAAGGTCCAGACATGTCCTGGGCTGAGGACCTAGAGCTGGGGGCACGGCTGCAGGTGGGGTTTGGTGCAGAGGATGAACTGATGCTATTATGGCACATGGTATTGCTATCATTATCCCAAAACTGGGATTATCAAACCCATCAATTCACTCCCTAGAAAAGATCAGGAAAAAATCAGGGTAAACCAGCCCAAACATTAAACCTTTCTCCAAGCCCCTGGGAAGAGCTCAGCTCCTTTGCCCAAAACAAAGTGTTAAAAATAATGAAAGAACAGGTGAAGTCTAAATACAGAAGTAATGAGCATCCTAAAAATACTTTGGGCCATCAAGCCATCAATAGAAACGTTTTATTTGCTCACAATCCAGACACTGAGGAAACAGTGTCTGCAGAGCAGCTCTGGATGACTGCACTGCACAGCTCCCAGGTGAGAGCAGGTTTTACTAAACCCCCCTGAAAAATCTGTATACCCAAATACACACCCACAACCACAGCCAGGTTGTCAGAAAGGAGAGATCTGGCACCTCAAAAATCACAGATGAAGCAAATTATGTTTCAGGAATGACAGAATCAGCAGCTGACGACGATCACTATAAAACCTTTTAGCTGCCAAAACTCAAAGTTTTTCTGAATTCAGGGCAATAAACTGGCAGTGGGGAGGGTTCAGCTCTGCCTGGCTGGTGTTCCCCTCGCTCTCTGCACCCTGAATCTGCTTCGGAAATAAAACCCCTCAAAGCCATCACACCAACAGAAACACACATCAATTCCCACAGAGCTCCTTCCCTCCAAATTCCACACTCAGTGTCCGAGTTCTGACTGACAGCACAGCATCCGGTAACAGGTTCCAGAAAAATATAAATCACTTCTTCAGGACAATAAATCTATTCCCGGTGCCCAGCATGGAGAGGCATCACTCCCAAATCTCTGCTGCCACTCCAGAACTCCCGGGAACACCCGCCCGGGGAGCAGCTGGAGCTGCCTGCCCTCACAACCACATGCATGAGGAATTCCCAGGAGGAGGAAAAAAATCTAGGAAAAATCAGGCATTACCTTGAAGAGAGACGGGAATTTTAGCCAGAAGTGCATTTGGGACATTTTAGAGCAGCATTCGGGGGGCTGTCGGCGGCAGCAGCAGCAGGGGGAGGGTGCTCAGTGTGAAGTGGAGAAAGGTCCATTCACGGCTGGGGCTCATCGGGGGCTTTAAAAACCAACATTCAGCAGTCAGGAGGGAAAATGGAGGCAAAGGGCCCGGCAGAGCCGCTGTCCTGCGCCCGGAGATTTGCATAGAGTGTTTAGTCACGACGAGAGGGCTCTTACTTCCTCTAAGTCCAGGGCTGACTTTCAGGAAATTATGCCTGCTTGGTAAGTCAGTGAAATTACTGGCAGTGTGAGGAGAATTACTGTACGTGGTGTAATCCAACCACAGAGCTCAGTAAACAGCGCTGGGCTCCGCGGAGCCAGAGGGCTCCGGGCTCCCTCTGCTCCCTCCCCGGCCACCAACACCAGCCTTTCCCCCCACACCACAGCCCCTGCTCCGGGCTGGGGGTCCTGCTCTCCCACCCACCCGATTTCGGGGCTCAGATGAAGTGATCAAAGTGACAAACAAAGCTCATGAGAATTCCCACGCTGGTGTCCCCCTCAGAGCCACGTGCTCTCTTTGTCTTCGGTGACTGCCCCACCCCAAATTGTGCCATTAAAATCCAAAGGAGTGACCATTCTCTTCCTTTTCCTCCCTGAAACACTGTTACTTCCCAGGGATGTTGCTTTCTCTTTCCTTAACAGTTGTGGTAACAGAAACAAGCAAAATTTCTCGTGGGGAAGAGAAAAAAGCCACAAAAGGGACACCTGAAAGCCACGTAAGTCTAAGGAAGGTCTGCTCCAACACCACCTGAGGCTGGAGGGGAAAGGAACCAGCCAGAGAACCCTCCGCCCTGCAGAAAATCCCTGGGAACTGCTGTGTTTGCTTTGGGTGCAAGAGGCTCCTGTTTGTTATTCCCTGGCAGGGCCAGCGGCAACCCCAGAGCCGGGCTCTGCCCGCAGGGTCAGTCCCAGTTTGCCCAGCACTGGGAATGGGCAGAGGAGCACTGACTGCTCCAGGTCTCTCCATCCCTGCTCCCACTCCTTCCACATACCCATGGCACGGCTCCAAGGGAAGGCAGCTCTCGCTGTCCCACCTTCGAGCCAGTACTTGTTGCCTGCTGCTGTCACTGCTGGTGGAAGTGCTCTCAGTGCCTCATGCTGGGAACAGCTGGAAAATCCCATGTTATGAGGCAGTTGCCTAAAAACAGAGCTTTGGAGTGACAGAAGCCTGCCAAGGCCCAGCAGGCAGATGAGAGAGGCAAGCAGAAAATGCAGTGCTCTCCAGCCCTCCAGGGAGACAGACCAGAGTAAAGGGAATTTTGCTTTATGCCAGTGGACAAGGAGGAAGGACTGGTCCTTCCTTCAAAGGAAACATGCTGGGTCCCAAAGCTGGAAAACCACCCACAGGGCTGGAACTTGCAGCCCTTTCCAAGGGCAGAACCCTCTGCAGCACTGTGGTTCCACAGGGACTGATACATCAACAACCCTTAACAGAGTGGATACATGTTCCATCCTGCAACACACCTAGTTCAGGACAGTTTTTCCATAAGCAAATGGGAAAGAAAAACACCTTTCCCCTGGCACGACGAGTTCATGGTCAGAGGGGTCCCGAGAAGAGCTGGAGCATCACTGCCAGGCTCTCCCTGTTTCCAGGGCCCATCTCACCTCCCTGTGAAGGTTGCAAACAGCACTTCCCTGAGTGCCACCGTTCACCTGCCCCAGCAGTGCATCCTGCAGGGTCTGCGGTGACAATGGAGTGCTTGACCTTTGTGGGTTCAGGTGGAGAAAGGCTGAGGGTTCTCCCCGCTACTTTTCTCAGAATTTACTGTATTTCAGAGCAGGCCATGCCAGGAGTGTGAGGCAGGTGCTTTAACAACACGTGTGGAGTAAAGAGGCCAAATTAATTTCTGAAATGTCTTAATTAGAGACATGCTGGTGACTTGCTGTGTGACCTTGACCGAACCACCATCCTGAGACAATCAAGGTCTTGCTATTCGTACAACCTTTGGAAAAGCAGGTGGATTATTTCCTCTTCCTTTTCTGTTAGTGAACAAACAGGGCAAAAAGCAGGCAACAGAGCTGCTGTGCCAGAGGAAGCGGGCGCAGGACACAGATAACCAGAGCTGCTGCATTGATTCTGCGAGACCACAGCGGTGTAATCACCGTGGGCGAGACAAACCACCGCGGAACCACCACCTGGAATGTTCCCAGCCCGTCCTAGGGGAGGGGCAGGCCCCAGCAATCCCGCTCCCCGCAGTTAATCCAGGAACACATGTGCTGACAGACACGGACAGGAAAGCAGGATTATTCCAGCGCTCACATCTGACTTCTCCCTTCCCAGCCAAACCCAGAGCACAGCCCAGGGAGCTGCTGTGCTGGGGAACCTTCAGCGCCCCCTGAATCAGACCGACTCTGCTTTGAATTAAAGCATCTATTTTAAACCATGTCCCTCTGGCCTGCTATTGGATTCTATTACCAGCACTTTTAAGAGCACTGAGTGTTTCAGAATGGCTTTTCCCGCTTTTGTTGGCTTTGGGAAGGGAGGAGGCAGGAATGGACCCTGGCAAGAACCTCAGAGGACAGAGTGGCTACTGCTGATTGGAGGCGGCAACACAGATGAAAACTGTCAAGACTGGAATGTGTGGGAGAGGGTGCAATGTCTGAGCCCTCCAGGCTCTTGTACACCCTCCCCAGGGCCATGGGCATCCCAGCTGGCTCCTGCAACCCACAGCCAAGCACAACTGACAACAGATTATACCTCAAAAGCCAAATTCCTCTTGCTTAACCACAGGTATCTCCACCTGGAACAGCCCCAAGAGCTCCTCTTATACACAGAAGGGAAAGCTTTACTCTCAAGGCACAGTTCATCCAAACAAAAGGAGACATTGCTTTGGATTAACATGAGCTGAGTCCCAGATGTGTCTCCTCCTCCTGGGGACCAGCTCAGGGTGCCCAAATCAGAGCACGCCGAGTGCTCAGTTGGTGCACTGTGAGCAGCTATAACCACAGCCTTCACTTTCCTTACCCCAGGCCTGCAGGAAGTGTCAGGCATTTCACCCAGAGGGTTTATAAAGTGTTATTACATCAGCCCAAGCTCAACCCCACAGTGCAAAGACAAAGATATGAGCATGTAAGGCCACTTGTTCTTTCAAGGCCTCAGAGCCAGGTAAGTGACTGCAAATGCATTTTAATGTCTGTGTTCCCTGCAGACATAACTCCAGGACAGCGACAGAAGTTCCAGGACGTTTCTTATTCCAGGAAACTCTTTGTTTCAGCCACAACCAAGTCTTCCTTATAATTTAATAACTGTTACATTGATTTCTCCTAAATCACCACAGCTCTGTGCACTGAAGCACTTCTAAAAATTAATACTTTTTTTAAGAGCAGGTTAATTTCTTCTCCTGTTTTAACAAGGAAAATTAACAGGCTGTTGCAAGGGGCTGGTGGTGAGAAGACGGCTGGTTTATGATTAACATGCATGGTCAGGAGCCCCCATCCAGCACAAACAGGGCTGTAACTGCACCTTTACAGCATTACTGCAGGTGACTGTCCAGGAGCAGCCAATTCCTCCTGCCCAACAGGATAATCCATCTGGCCTGACCCTCTTCCTACAGTCCAAGCACAACTCACGTTTTAAGGAGACCCAGGTTCCTGCCAAAAGAGCCCCTCACACACTTACTGTGTCCCCAGCTCTTCCTCCTCTGGAGCTGCTCCCCTTCCCTGTCACCCCCACAGGTTTATTTCTCAGTGTACCTCAGGGCAGATGAAGTCAGCAGAGGAGGTTTTCTGTGTGTTCAGCAAAGTCCTGTTCTGGAGCCACAAGTCACAAGAAATTAAGCAAAGGGAACACAGACTATCAGCAACAGGCAGGGCCATCAGAGATAACAGAGGGCTTAGAGGAACTGGGCAGAGTCTGTGCTTTCAATAATTCTGAACTGACCAGAATAGTGAAGTTAAAAAAAATCTGTGGTGGCCAAGAACAGCAGGTATTACATGGCAAGTGCCTCCTAGAGCAGCTGTTACATGGCAGAAAGACTCTCTTAGAACAGGTTTTACATGGCAGGAGTGCTCTCCTAGAGCAGGGTGCTCTGCCTTCATAAGGCTCTGGGCACAGATACAGCTCATATCCCTGTGAGGGACAGCACAGACCAGAGAACAAGTTAAAACCTCGTGGATTTGGTGCTTTATTGTGGCAATTAACAACTCATACCACCACTGACACAAGACAGCACTGACACGGTCAAACTGCCTTCGCCCATGAGCGCTGGGTCCCAAGTCAGCAGCACCTGAGACTGGAGGAATAATCAGCAGGAAGAGAAGGAAGCAATGGAAACTGAATCCTGCTTCTTTCAGGACTGTGATTTCCAAGGACACGCGGGCAGTCAGTAGACTTTTCCATGAGGAGATGGCACTGCATGGTTGGGATGAGACTTTGGCTGAAACCAACAGCTCCCAAGACCAGAAACACCATCAGACCCCAACGTGGCCTCCCAGAACTATTTTCTGAACCTCTGCTCAAGCCACTTGTTTATATAAAAAATGCCAATAGATCGGCAAGGATGAATCACCCAGGAGCAAGGCAGAACCCAAAAATACTGTGGAGGAAACAAGTTCAAGGTCACATCAGGCTGTTCTGGCTGTGCAGTGAAGGATGTTTCCCTGTACACTGAAGTGAATGATCCAACTAAAGAGAAATTCCCAGAGTCCTTAGAAAACGTGGCAACTCCCACTCTAGACATCCCCAGGTCAGAAAAGGCTTTGCACTCTGCAGGTGCAGCTGAGGAGCCCTGAAACAAAACAAGGATAGATGGGGGGAGCAAATGCCAATGCTGGAGGGAAAAGGTGCCAGCCTTCCCCCTCTCCAAACCCTATGGCACACAAGCAATCATCCCATCACAGCCACCAACAGAAAAGGTTTGCTACAGCAATGCCTCAGTGTCATCAATCATTTGCTATTTAGACCTTTTAAATCCCTTTTCGGTATTCTTCAAAATTCCAGATTCTGGTATCCAAGCAAAGCCAGATGCTGGTACCCATGTGTGGAGGCAGCACAAGTCCTCACACAAGCCCCTGATCCACCTTTTCTGCCCAGTGACCACAGACTGGATCAGGAATCTCTTACCAGCACCTGCAGCAGATTCTTCATGTTCCCCCTTTGGCTCCACTGCTCTGTCTGGGACGGTTGGACCAGCACAGCATTCCATGGCACTTGCCACTCCTACCATGGCAGAGTCAAGTTTGGGAAAGACAGGTACTTTCCTGTACAGCCACCTGGAAAGATGGAACCACCCAGCTGCTCCCACACATCCTGGATGGCATGTTTCAGCTTTCCAAGTGGAATGTTAATATTTAACAGTTTGGCATCTGGGACAGCGAAAAATCAGTAAAGTGGAAAACACTGTAGAAGCAAGGGATTGAAAAACTCCAGTACGGTCCTGGATGGCTCCAGACTGATTCCACTGCCTCCAGTTGAGGGCCTGATGCTCCAACAGAACCAGGCTCTAATTCTGGCTCCTGTGAGCAAATCAGCAGCTTTTCTCTGACTGAGCAATGACCAGGGGCTCAGAGAGCCTTGGGGTTTATCCATGACTTCCATATCAGTGCTTAGTGCACCCTAATCCAACAGAGTACCAGGAGAGACCTGGTTCTGAGCAGGGTGTTTGTAAATCCGGAGCTGAGTGTTCAGGAAGGCTGACAAGGCTCTGTGCTGCAGAGCTGGAGGGTTACTGGAGCCTGAAAAGCTTCTGCCAGAGACAGCCGAGCCCACCGGTGCTATTTCACCAAAACCAGCACCAGGACACTAGTCAAGCCCTGTCCCTGTGCCCTGGGCAGCTCCAGACACATCTCAGCCCTCAGAGGTGCCAACTCCAGCAGAGAACTTCAGCTTGGAATACAGAGCTCTGACAAAGGCCTGATGCAGTTTCTCAGTTCGGCGCACACAGGGCGACCCGTCCCTGCCCTGTTATCTGTGGGGATCTCCAGAAAGCCCCAGGCTGGGCTCAGTGCACAGGCTCGCACATAAACCACAGAACAGCACAGAAGAGCACCACGAACATGCCCTGTTCCTGGTGGGAATGCACATGGCACCTCCTGGTTTTATCGGGCACAATACCCCAGGGAAGGAACCGGTTTGTCTGCATGAGATTCAGAGAAGGACATTTTGCTGTGTCCAGACTTGGGGCAGAACACCTGCAGGCACTTTGCAATAGGTGCATCCCCCTATAGAAGGAGTCCAAGCAAAAGCCAGTTGCCTAAAACCACCTCACTCCCATCCATCGTTTCCTCTCCCAAAGGATGAGTGGCACAAGAATTATTTCTTGCTCTGAAAATCATTTGAGGTCATTCATACCTGGTTTGACTCAGAGCCTCCTGCTCTTTTCTCACCCAGCCAACACAAAGAACCTCCTTTGCATAAAGAAACTCCAAAAATCTGCTCCCCCAAGGTGGTTGAGATCAATTTCTGTCATGCAGCAGGGAAGGAAGCCGACTGACCACTGAGATACTAGAAAATACCTAAGTTAAAGAAATAATTAAGCCCTTTTCCCGTTAAACCCATCAGCCAAACTCCACCAGACCTGGAGGTGAGACCTATGGTGGGGACCTCTCTCCCCTTCCCATCGCAGGCCAGTAAATGTTCTCACAAGTTGATGAGATCACCTTTCTGTCTCGTTCCTCCCACAATTAATTCTGCAGGAGGCACAGATCAATGCTATTATGATTCAATTATTTATCTGGTTTAATCCAGTCAGGAGACCCTGATCAGCAGCTCTTGGTGGCTGCCCAGACCTGCTGTGCCAGGCAGGTTGATGTAAAGGCACGGGGAGCTGGAGGGGTGGAGACCACAGCAGCGGCCACCTCAAAAGGCACAAATCCCCAGCACTTGCACATCCAAACCTGCAGAAATCAGAGCCACAAAGAGAGTTAAAGGCTCTCTTTAGCCACACTGAGAAACCAAAAGCACCATGAGGGGGATTATCACATAGGGAGGCAGACACCAATGTCTGTATTAATTCCTAGAAATGATATAGCCAGTTCCTTCTTTATTCCAAGTCAGCTCTGTCCTATCAACTACTCCAAGTATTTACTGACTAATCTTACCATAAGATGTTGCCAAAATCCAGTACAACATTCCAAAACCTCCAAGCAAAGACCTCCTTCCCACCCAGAGAGATCCCCGAGGTGAGGGAGCCTCTGGGTCACCAGAGCAGCCGAATGACCCGAGGTCACTGTTCATTCCTCCCACACTTCAGCTCTGCAAAAACTGACCTGGCTCCCCTCTCAGAATGCTGGGTACTGAGTTGATGTAATCCCTAAATGTTCACTGTTCAGGAATCCCCTACTTGTTAGCAGTGAGGAAGCGTGTGCAGCACACATGAGCAGAGAGCATTTTGGGACAGAAATGATTAAGAATATGAAATGTGTTCAAAACACACTCCGGGACCCTCCTGTAGCCAGGACCCCTCCAGCATTGCCAGTGTTTATGTCAAACATCACTTTAAAAGTCAGAAGCAGTTTCACCCCAGAAGAGCTCCTACCAAGCCATGGACAGCTTCCAAATTCACAGTGTCACAGGATTGATCCCAATTGCACACAACTCCTGTCTGGGGCTGGACAAATTATTGCCCATTGCTTCCCTTCCCCTCAGTAAGGCAACACTGAAAAATAACCCCCAGCACCCCAGAGCCCCCTTGTCCCCCAAAGGCATCATGAATTCTGCACTTACCTGAGGAAAATCCCCATTTTTTGGTAAGAAGTCAGCAGGGTCCATAGTTGCATAGTTTGTATTCAAGAAATGTGGTCTGCTGATGGAATTCATATAAAAATCCTGAGGGAGGTTAAAATATTGCCTGTAAGGAAATGGGAGAAGCAGTTACTCCCTGTCAGACCCCAGCACTTCACAGGTCACTTCAGCCTTCAGCAGTGGTGAAGCTGCAACTCTGGGATGTCACATACAGGAGGTGGATATTATTATGGGTATTACCCAGAAAAGAGGTCTATGCAAAGTAATTCATCTTCCAGTTTTATCCCACTCCCCAAACTCAGCAGTAAGAAAGTAAAACAGCTCTACTAAAAATACAATTCTTGGCAATTCATGTAAACCAGGAAGGATTTAACAGATAAAAATGGTCTGCAGGACTAAGTAATATTTCAGTCCTGTTGACAAAGCAGAATGAAGCCCCTGGGATGTCCCAGTGCTGAGTGTGATGGGTGTGATGGCACCTGCCAGTCACACCACGTAGGGACACACATCAAGGTGCAGGGAAACATCATACCTGAAAGCCAGTTTGGGCCATAAACCCTCACAAACCAGCTCTGACAGGGAAAGACCCCCCCTTGGCACGCTTGGACAGACCCCAAGGCAGATCAGAATAAAAGGGTTTCAGACAAGGAAACCCAGACAGAACTATTACCCAGAGAGAGGAATTGGGCATAGGACTGATGTGAGTTGCAAGAAAAGATCTCTGCTAAACTAACAGGGGAACAAAGCAAAGGTCTTGCCTGCTCCTCCTGGGCAGGGCCATGCCAGCTTCCTCCTGCTCCCTGCACCCACTTCCCCCGGGCAGCCACAGGCAAAAGCTGCACCAGAGCAGCCAGCTCCCTTCCTCCCAGCCACGCCACCTCCTGGTTTTGCTATTACAGACACAAGCCTTTTCCCTCTCCTGCAGGAGCAAGGAATGTGCTTTGTAATCCTTCCTGTAAGTTCCGTGCACTCCTTGGGCAATCGCCACCCAACACCCTCCGTGCTGGAACCACGGAACGCTCACCCCACTGGCTGGTTTCCTCTTGTGGGGAGTTTTACATTGTCCCTAATGCCAGAGTCACAGAACCCACGGTCAGAGGCTTGAAGGAGGCACTGGGGGAGGGAGAAATAGAGCTTAAACAGAACTCCTGCCCAGGAGCTGGGAATGAGGAGCTGCCAAAGGACTATTAAGCAATTAAGGTGCCATGTGTAGCCAGCAGCTCATTGACACAGTTCCTGAACATTTACACGTGGATTTATGTGCAAACACAGTTATCTCCTCTGCTAAATACATTTTTCCTGCTCGTTTTCCATCATTAAAGATAATACCCTGAAAAATTAACAGCTCCCTCTTCCTCCTTTCCTTTTTTCCTTCTTCTCAGTGCTGCCACAGCTTTACCTGCTGCAGAGAGCCCATGTGAACACACCTGCACCTCACAGCTCCCACAGTCCAGCCCTGACTCTCAGCTCCTCCTAATCCAGCCAGGCAAATTAAAATCTGGGCATAAGTTCTGGGAATGAATGTATTTCCACACAGGAAAGGGCTGGTTTCAAGGGCTTTCAAGTCGAAGCCACTGCGGTCTCGCTGTGTCTCACACGAGGACAGAGCTTGGCCAGCGTCAAGGAACTAACCAGGGAATGGGAAAACTATTTTTACTGGAAAAGTGAACATCGCCTCCTATTTCACCAGCACCTCGTGGTCCAGACAAGAGTCAGTTAAGGTAACAGGAAGGAGACCAAGACAGCCCCAACCTCCCTGGCCTGAACTGCTGTGGAA
>JAOXXN010000347.1:3163473-3174877 GCA_026770055.1 Myrmophylax atrothorax
CTGGAAAAGTGAACACCCCCTCCTGTTTCCCTGGCACTTTGTGGCCTGGACAAGGGTCAGTCAAGGTAACAGAGAGGAGCCCAAAAGAGCCCCAACCTCCCTGGCCTGGCCTGCCCTGCTGTGGAATGACCAGCCCTGGTTGGTATTTTGCTTCTCTTAATGTTGGTCTTCCAATCTGTCCATGTGAGATGCACTTTGTTCCTGCAGTGTGAAGTGAGAGCCCACAGCAGCTCCAGGCACTACTCCAAGATCCTCCTCAGAAAGCCACCAAGCCCTTTCATACCCTTGGAGCTCAGCTTTTACGTTCCCTTGAGTCAGAACTTAAAGCTGTTCCCCCTCATTTGCAGAGCTGGCACAGAGCCATCGACAAGGTCACTTGAATTAAACTGGGAAAAAAGAGCTGGAAGAGTCAGGTCTGTGATGCTGTCACAGCAAAGGTGTGAGCACAGCCCTGCAGCAAACGGTCCTGTCCAAACCTGCTCAGCCTCTCCAGGGTTTAGCTCGAGGCAAACTGCTCTGTGGAAGCAGCTTCCTTCAAAGGCCAAGGATGTTCACTGGACTACCAGAAACTGTTCCAGAGAGGAACTTTATGCTGTTTAATCACACCATCCCCCCTGAAGAGTAACGCTCTGTTGCAATTCCGTTGCATTCCAGCTGCTCATCCATGATCCGACGCATCCGAAGCCCTTCTGGGGCCACGCTGCCACTTCACTGAGACCTCCCATGTGTGTTTTGGCTGGTTTCCATCCTCTGTCCTCCACTCAGAGACACAAACTCCACATCTCAGGCCAGTGGGAGACCAGGGAGAGCTGAGAGGCCACAGGCTGACTCAGCACCAGTCCAGCACTCTCCTTCCCCATCCATGTTTTTCAGAGCCTGCTTTACCTTTTCAGCAAGCAAGACTCCATACACAGGTGGAAAAGGGCATGAAAGCAGCAAGAAAAGGGGTTGTGTGTTTTGGTAACTGGGGAGAAAGCTTTGCTGCAGGTTTGAGAAACACCTTTCTGCAGCTGGGTGACACCTCATCCAACAACACAACTGGTCTGTCCCAGATCCCCCCTGGCCAGGAATGTGTTGAGCCTGCAGCTGCAAGGGAAGCCCAGCTCTGCAGGGATAATTTCCTTACAAATGAATTGAGCTGCAGCTCTTGGGGGCCCTGAACCTCAGTGGTTCTTTTAGGGAGGTTTAATACGCTGTTGACATTAGTCAGGTTAAGAAAATCTGAACCAAAGAGGCCACATTTGGGGTCTTTTAAAGAAATTCCTTACCATGAAAGCAAACTCCTGAAAACAAACAGGAAAAACCTGCTTCAGGATAAAGGTGTTGCTATGAGAATAAACCCTGTCCAAACACAGCCGCTTGCAAATGACATTTCTCAGGAAGGATTCTGAAGAAAAACGTGTATCTCCTCTAATGGCAGCTGCATTTTTCTGTGGTACAGGATGGGCTACAATTACAGCTGCCTTTAAAATCTCATTTTTCAATGTTTCCACCCCTTTCAGGATTCCTACCTGTAACCCCCCCAACCCTAAATCCACCTCAAACAGAGTCAGTGCAGTTTACAAGCACAAAAAGCACAGATTTTCTCAGTGTGAAATGCAGATATGGAAAATCTCACCTGAAAGGCGATTTTTACTTTCTCAGGGTATGAAGAACAGGACACTAAAGGTGCAGCCTTGGCTAAATCATTCCCTAGCAAATAATTACTACAATGAGCCACATTTCCACCAGTAACTCCAGCAAAGCAAGCTCAGGTTTGTGTCAGACCCAGGCATGTCCTTGCAGGATCAGGCTGTTACGTTCCTGGCAGTGCTGACATGAGTGGCACCGAACAGGAAGAGAGCGAGGGGTAGAACCAGAACAAATGGTCAAGGAGAAAAACCCAACACAATAGATAAACACAATCTAATCTTGTGGTTCAATGCAGCAAAACAGAAATTCTGTTATAGCCCTCCGGAGGATTCACAACGTGTAATTTACAGGAATCCTGCTCAAAAAGCACAGCCCCTTCCAATCAGCCCCGGCTGGCCGAGAGTAAAGGACCTGCGTGGATCTGGGAACTCCTCTCCTGTTCTCCTGTGGGGAGGAGCTGGCACAGCACAGCTCTCTCAGCACCTGTGGGGCAGCTTCTTGGGACCCTCCTGTTGGGAACTGCCCTGTCCATCCCCACAGTGCTGCCAGGCAGCTCCTGCTGGAGCCAGAGGGGACCAGGGACACCCGGAGCACCAGAACCAACCCGGGACACAACATCCCCCCAGCACAGCGGCTGATCCTCACTGACAGCCCGCCTGGAACTCACACCCTCACGGGGAGGGATCTCTGCTTTTCCATGAAGATGTCAAAATCCCTTTAGGAAGGAGGTTGAACTAAATTCCCACTTTAACTCCAGGCACCCAGAGCTCAGTTATTCGCTCAGGATATGGAGTTCTGTTTCTTCCATTTTTTGTTCCTCCCACCTCTGACCTAGATAAAGAACACATCCTGTGTATCTGTGCCACTCCCTGGATTCACAGACACCAAAGAACAGCCAGGGATCAGCCTCCAAACCTTCTGCCCCACAAACAGCATCTCCCAGCCCCAGGAGAGTCCCCATCCAAGTCACTAAGTGGTGGCACAATGCCAGCTTATGTTGTCCAAACATCTGTCACTTCCCACCTTCTGATCCAGGATGGAGTTTCATTTTAAAGGGGTAAAAGGGAAAACAATGTTTATTGTTATGCAAAAGTCCCTCAAAAATGCTATTTTGGGGCAGCTAATCTAGAAACAATTTTGCTGTAGATCCAGCAAGCCCATGGCTAACAATCCTTCCCGTCAGAGCTGCTGTTACTCCCCAGAGGTTACTGAAACCCACCACACTCCCCAGCACTGAGCTGTGCTGCCCACAGAGCAACTTTACCTCAAAGTCTGTCACAGCTTCTCACAAGCACCCACACCTGTAACCTCACACCCTGTGGGGTGAGGTCAGCACAGAACATCTGTCAGAACCAGAGCAGAGTCACAACTCCTGATGAACTCTGGGCTGAGCACGTTTTTCTCAGTACAGGAATGACATGGTAGTTGGTGTCAGTCACTTCCAGTAACACAGCAAAGAATTTTAACTTCATTTCATCCAAAATCTGCCACCTGGCACAGGTAACACCTTCCTCCATGTCTGTACAAAGCCTGGTGTGTTTCCTCTGCCAGATTGTGCTCATGGGGTCTTTTTAAGAATTCCCCTAGTGTAACAAATCCAGGCTAAAACAAGGCTGTTCCCCTTTTACTGCAGTCTCCAGATTTACCAGAAATCAAAGGTCTTCCCTTGTTTTTAAAATAAAAAGCTGTTTGCTGCTGTTTCCAAGCTGCAGCAGTGTATGAAATGCCACAAGATCAGTGAGTGATGCAATTATTTCCCCATCAGACTGTGAAATAAAGTAAACAAGGAAAACAGTAAAGAAACAGTTGAATCACGGGGTGTGCAAGAGCAGAGGGGATTAGACAAAGGAGGAGAGCACTCACTGGTTTTCACTTGGGAAAGACGAGGTTGGGAAAGGGGCAGAGTAGCAGCTGCTCCATGAGTCGGCAGCCAGCATGGAATTCTGCAAGGAGAAAGCAAAACAGTTAGAGCAGCAGAGGCCTGGCACCAATACCTGCAGCTGCAGATCTGAGTGCAGCCCTGTGGCTTCCTTCCCTCCCTCCATGCTTTCCAGAGGCAGAGGTGGCTCCTCATCTCTAGAGCAGGAGACATGGAGTGCTACTCTCCAGTTCCAGCTTTGGAAACTACTTTCCTAACACTGTCCCCAGGTGGTCACCAGGGTCAATCCCCTTCTCCAGCCCTTTCACTCATTCAGGACACTCCAACAGGACAAGGGGAAATGGCCTCAAGCTGTGCCAAGGAAGGGTCAGGTTAGACATCAGGAGTAATTTCTTCATGGAAAGAGTTGTCAGGCATTGGAAAAGACTGCCCAGGGAGGTGGTGGATTCCCCATCCCTGGAGGTGTGCAAGGAATGACTGGATGTGGCACTCAGTGCTCTGCACACTGGGACAAGGTGGGGATCAGGCACAGGCTGGACGTGATGATCTTGGAGGTCTTCTCCAATCTCAATGATTCCTTGATTCTATGAATCAGTCTCTGTGGGAAGCCAGCACCAACCCAGTAACCTGAAATTGGCTGGCAGAGGTCACATCCAAAAATGTCCTTCCGTGCCTTTTGTCTTCCCACTTCCCTGAATGGTCTCCAGTGCTAACAGGAAGCTTTTAGCTCAGCTCAACCCAATAAAATCAGGGAGAGAACACAGGATCTCCTTACTCAGCTCCAGAGCAACCTTTCATCTGTCTTTTGTGTGCTCAAAGTGCTGAAACTTTGTGCTTTAAGCAACAGTCACTTGGGCCTCGCTGGCACCTCTGTTGTTCCTGCATGTGACACACTTGAGTTAGAAACAGAAAAGAGAAAACTGGAGGAACATGTCAGCTATTTTGGAACAGAGGTTTGCTTTTAGCCCTGTTGGACAAATGCATCAGAGCCCTGGCCTGATTTTAGCAGCTGCATCAGGACAAATATAAGCTATTTATCTCTGCAGCTCTGGAAACAGACACAGCTGGACCCAGGCACAGGTTCACATGTCCCAGAGAGACAAGCAGGGCTAGGAACAAGGTCTGCAATCCTGGGTACACTCTTCAGTCCTTCCCCAAGGAGCTGGCACCCAGTAGCTTACAGAGATCTTGATTTAATCACAGCCCTGCTTTTCCCTCCCCACTTCAAAGCCAGCAGAGAGTCTCACCTCAACCCCTCTGATCGATCCTGCACAGCCCTGGACAGCTGCCTGGAAAGTCTGGGAAACCACTGCTGTAAACATGCACCAGGACTCCCGGGATCTGTGAGGTTGGACTGCCCTACCCAGACCCCTCCCAGGGACCCCCTTCCCCTCCCCAGGAGCTGCAGGGCCTCACCTCCATGTCTGGCAGGGCGAGCTGGGAGCGGAGGCCAGGGATGCTGCAGAGGGCATCGCCCGGCTGCTGGTGCTGCGGGAAGCTGTTCCCCCCATCCATGGTGGGGTGAGCTGAGGGCATCAGCCCGTGTCCTGCCGCATGGAGCCCTCGGGATGGGTGGGACAGGCTCTGGAGTGAGTGGTGGGAGGGTCTTTATCTGTGCTCTTCACCCTGCACCATGTCCTGGGCTGGGAAAGAAAGGCACGTTTAAGTTTTGTGAAAGGGGAGGGGGAGAAAAAAAGAGACTCTAAGCCCAAACACAGCTGAGAGATGAGCAAACAGCCACCAGCCTTGAAATGCTCCTGCCTCTTCAGAAAAGAGAGGGGTTTATAGGAAGCAGAGCTCTCTACTACCACCACACCTGGAATTCACTCAGACAGGAACTGAAACACACCTCTCCTGCCTTTCACACTGTGGGAGCCTGGCAGGTCCCCACAACCACCTGGATCTCTGCACACACCCCTGAGTTCAGACAGACGAATTTTCTTGTCTAATGTACAAAAAAACCTCTGCACTTGTGTGCAAACTCACAGCAATTAATTATTGCAAATTGCCTGTTTTCTAACCTCTGTAGGTGGGACTCCATCCCAGGGACACCACGCTGAGCCAGCAGAGAACCCTCATCTCCCATCCCACAGCACACTGAGGTCTCCCAAGCCCACAGCAGATGTTACTGTGCACCAAGATTTCCCACACAAGTCAAACCCAACACCTTTTTGATTAATAGTATTTATGTTACAAATCCCAAAACTTATCAGCTTCTGGCACTTTCCCTCTTGCAGCGATGTGGGACCTCAGGCTCACACCTGCCAAGGCAGGATCATTGCCCTGGCAGGATTAACACCATGGGAACACGCTGCCTCCACCACAGCTTCTCAGTCAAAACCTCCCAACTGATTACTTTTTTTCACTTAATTCTCCACAATCCCAAAGGAAATCAATTTCCAAATGGATTTATTGGATTAAAAAAAAAAAAAGAGATGGTGAAAGCAACCTATACAACCAGAGGAGCAGAAAAAAGCATCCATGGTGTCTTTACTTCCACTGGATCTTTCTCTGTCCCTTTCTGACTCTCCCAACACTGTCCCTCCCCGGAATCCAAGGAAATCAAAGTGGCCAAAACCTTCTGACAAAGAATCCAGCCACACACAGAACACCTACAGAGCACAGACCGAAGCTGTAATTTAAAAGAGCCACCTTTGATCACTTAGGAGACACTATTTGCTCAAGGAGTATTTTTGAAAAGCCACTCTGAGTCAGAGGCCCTTTAAAAATAAGTGACCTTCGAGTGAACAAAATGATTCTGCGTTTGCAATGGAAAGTGAAATTAAAGGGACTCTTTCTTCCCTTCCGTGGTGCTGCAGCCACGCCAGCAGTGCCCCACAGGCAGGGCTTATGTGGGGCTGCAGAGCCCGTGGGGACCAGCCAGGACCCCCGAGCCCAGACACCGATCCCATGGGAATTGCAGGCAAAGCCCTCACGCTCCGGGGACCTTCTGGTTGAAGAGCAAAGACCAAGGTTCACATCCCACCTATCAAATGCTGTGTAGAGCTCCCAGTGGCATTATTTGGGTGGGGCATTATTTGGGGGGCACTGTTTTGGAGAGGAAGGTGTCCCTTTCCCCTTTTTTAATGATTCCCTTTAACTCCTGCTCAGCTGCTCCCAAGCATGGGCTGAGGTTTGCTGATCCCAGGGTCAATGTCTCCGACTGGTCCAGAGGCACCGACAACCTCTGGTGCCTGTAAAACCCTGTGACTCCTCCTTACACCAGACTTTAGGGGATTTGCTGCTTTTCTTTTTATTTTTTCCTGTTTGTAACAGCTTTTGATAGGAAATCAGCAGCAATGATTCCTGTAAGAGCCATAAGAAATACACAGCTTTATTTACACATCCAAAGGAACTTAGGAAGGGTAAGATCAATATCAGAATCTCTCCATTCCTGCTCTACATTAACTCGTGTCTCACACCTCCAGATCTCACTGGTGGGCTCTGCAGAGCAGACCTTGTCCCTAAAGCAGCAGCAGTACCTTAGGAAAACTCCTCTACAAAAGATCATACTCCATTAGCAAAAGGAAGGAAAACTGCTTAGCAAGAAAGCTGGAATGCTCCGGGCCTTGGATTATGGGGGGCTCTAGAGCAGCTCCAAAATACATCCACGCATCGAGAACAGTGAGAAGCAAGAAGCACCAAGAGGCTGCTCTAATCCCAGCACCCTTCCAGACACACCTCAGTCCTGAGGATGCTGAGGGTATTCCTTGTCCAAGGAAAATGGTACCAGCACGTGCTGGATGTCCCCAAACCCGACCTGCACCTGCCAAAGCTTTTTGTGGTGCAAAATGAGCTTCTGTAACAGCAGAGACATCAAGTGGCTGTCCCAGCTCGCACCCTGAGCTCCAGTGCCAGTGCCTGCTGTCTGGCTTTACACACCCAAATTCCAAGAAAAATCTAAATAAAAACTTACTAAATTCAGTGTTAGAGACCTGTGCGAGCCTGAGGATGGCAGGACAACACCCAGCACGAGAACAGAGAAATGGGAACAGCCCTTGTTTTGTGCCTGTCCCACCATCTTCTGGGCAGGCACGTCACGGAAAACCACGAAAATCAGCAAGTTCCAAAGCGCTTCCACTTCCACATCCCATCCTGCTGCCCTGACAGCAAACACTGATAACATAGAGGCCCACACACATGAGGGAACAGCTACAGCAAACTTTTCAAGTGTCATTCCACTACTTCTCTTACCAAACACACTCCAACAAAGCAGCAGCTTCCACTGTTAGGACAAACCACCGGAGATGAGACTCCTGGTCCCAGCACTCGAGTTGGAGAGGGCTGGGAGAGGAGAGCCGATCCCACAGAGCAGCACCAACAGCACACAGAGGCACTTCCCAACCTCAGTGGCTTCAATCACCTTTTCCTGTGAGCAGCACTACGGAACAGCATCGATCCCTGAGATCAGAGGGATGGCACGATCCTAAAAATCCCACCGGACCTTCTCCTTCCTTCCCAGCCGAGCAGCCCAGGTCTGAAAGTGAAAGCAGCTCCCTGCACTGCGTGACAAAGCCCCGGAGCGAGTCCATCCTATCATGAGCTCCAGGACCAGTTTCAATATTCCCAACAGTTTGCTTAATGGTGTGTAGTCAGCTCAGGCACCGAAGGGCAGCTCCAGCCTGGAATTCCCGTGGAATTCATCACGCCTAGAGGTTATGGAGCATGAATTTCAACTTTTAACAGCTTGAGCTTCTCAGATATCTCTCGGACCAGCGTTGCAGCAGAGAAATTCCAACTGGAAACACAGAACTGCTCTGCAATAACCAGGATGTACAGAGCTGGGGGTGAGGGATCAGATCACGGATATCTGTTATCAGGAGGGGTGAAAACAATCCAGCAAATGCAACCAGCATTTCCTCCTGTTATGCTCCAGCCTTTCTTGGTGTATTTTAAATTGTCTCTGTTAAAGGAAGACAGCCAGGAATGCACAGACAGGCCTGGAGCAGCCAGAGCTAAACCTGCCCGTGGTGAATTACCACGCGCTGAGAACAACAAAAACACCTCAGAAATATGATCCAGTTCCTTCTCCTGCTCAGGGATCAGTTCCTCTTGCCCTGCCAACCCCCACAGAGCTGAGGGGGAGCCCCAGGCCCCACTCCAGCCACTCATGAGCCACCAACTCAGGCACGCACCAGAGCTGCAGCTGGAGGGAATTCTGCAGGATATGATCACAAGGTAACAGCCCAAAGAAATGGGAACTCTACACTCCAGAACTCTGAAAAAGCAGTTTTACATCTGAAGCACCCAGGCATCTTCAAGTTCCTTTTTCATGTTTCTCCTTGCCATAGTTCTGGGAAGTTTAGACCAAACAGGCAGACAGGAACAAGAGTTAGTCCTGTCACCAGTCTGGAAGACACAGATTATGGGGAATGTAAATGGAATCACTTCAGGGCATCCTAAGTGAGTAGTTTGAGCCACCCTGATCTCCTGAATGCTTTGGGCATGGAAAAGGCTCCTGGCACACTGGCACTGCAGCCCTGGAGCTGTGGTGTGTGGGCATGGCACTGCCAGGCTCCAGGCAACACCAGGCAGGGATAGGGCAAACCCTGGCATTGCCTGGGCACTGCAGGTCCATGCAGAGCTGCAGTGTGGAACAATCTATGTGACAGACCAACTGTGGGAATGAGTCTGTAAGGAAAGGGAAGAAAAACTGGGATCGTTCCAGAGCTTCTTTAAAGAGCTGTGGCAGTGCAGGCAAAAGAGCAAACCTGCCCTCCAAGGGCAGCAGAGTTTCTAAGGGGAAAGGGAAAAGCTTGATCCTTCAGGCACTGCTCACTCCTCCTTGTCTGAGCCTCAGACCGTACAGGGGAAACCCAATCAAACACAGCTTTTTGGAGAGAAAAGTCATCCTTATGAGAAGAATATTAACTGTCCTCCTACCTCAGACACCACTCCGTGGTCTGCCACGGAACTTGGCACATTTCTATGTAAATCCACCCAGCATCACCCTCAACAGCTGGCACGGCATTCCCAGAGCCCTGAAGGGATCACCCTCACACATCCAGCACCGACATTCCCACAGCACACACAGCCTGCTGAGAGATCTCTCTCACACCCTCACACATCCAGCACTGACATTCCCACAGCACAAACACAGCCCTGCGAGGCAGAGCTGGGGCTGAGGCAGCAGCTCAGACACTGGGTTCACAAAATGTTCCCAAAAACAGGGGCTTGGACACGCTCCAGCACAGAGCAGAGTCCAGGCAGGGCACTGGGAGCACTGGGGCTGCTCCCCTTCCCAAGCCCAGGCACGGCACTGGGAGCACCTGCAAGGGACAACCACAGTGTGACACCCTCAGTGACAGGACAGAGGAGCACCAACAAATTGGCTGAGCAAGGTCAGAAGCCATGAAAATGCAGATCCCTGATTCTTCACACTTTTGCCCCAGTTTCAGTCCTGAGAGACACTTGGGACAAACCCCCTGCACTGCCCTCGAGCAGGTCCCAACGTTCTGTTTCACACGCAGCCACTCAGGATGGAAAAACCACTCCAGGACATCAAAGCCAACTTCCCTATGGATCACAGGCACATAAACACCACTTCCAACCCACCAGCCCTCGGGCAAGCTCAGTGTGCACCTGCTCTGTGAGAGGTATGTGTTCACCTTGATCACACCTACACGTGTGCACACCTCGATCATGTTACCAAAAAAGACTGGAGAGGTTGAAGTTTTAAGCTGAAGAATGTTTTGGGAGGAATAAACCTCCTTGATTAGGCCTGGAAGGCTTTCCTGAGACTCTCAGAGTGACAAGTCACAGCATGGTTTTCTCCTGTGCAGAGAAATCCCAGCAGCATTTCAGTGAGACTTGATCAGGTTTGCTGCTTCAGGAACAGGCTTAATTTAGGAAAATGAGAGTGTAAACATCCAACAAACAGACCCCCATCAAGTAAAGAGCAGGGGCAGAGATAATGGAGCTCAGGCTTCCAGAGGCTCCAGCTGGCAGCCAAAAGAGCTCTGCAAAACCTGGCACTGCTGCACAGGACACACAATGCTCCCTCCTGAACCCACAGCAACAGCATCATCACATCACTCTCCACTTAAACATTCCCACCACCAGCTGCTCTTGTTCAGCTCTCCTGGCACAGCTCAGGACAAGCCCAATGCTCAGATAAGGTACAGCAGGAACAGCCCCACACAGGCACAGCTGGCACCCTCCAGTCCTCCAAACTCACCCCAGGGACAGTGCACAGCCCACAGAGCCCTCTGGGGGGTTGGATGCTGACTTTGGGATGGCAGCACAGAACCTGCAGGACCTGCCCTTCCCAGCCCACTTCAATTTAATTGTAACTCCATCCTGCTGAGAGGAAGCCACAGTTCTTACGCTGATATTCAGGGTTGCTCTGAGGAGGGAGGGTGTTTTAGACCTGGCACCAGCATTCAACGAGGTGAAGCCCCCAGTACCAGCCCAGTTCAGGGTCTGCCAGCACTGGCTCTGAAATGGGCCAGGACGGGCTGCACCACAGCAGGCCCTCAACCCACGGTGGTTTCACACTGCCAGAGGGCAGGGTTACATGGGATATTGGGAAAAAACCCTCTGTGTGAGGGTGGCGATGCCCTGGAATGGATTTCCCAGAGAAGCTGTGACTGGACCATCCCTGGGAGTGCACAGAGCCGGGTTGGACAGGGCTTGGAGCAACCTGGGCTGGGGGAAAGTGTCCCTTCCCGGGGCAGGGGGTGCCACTGGATGAGCTTTACGGTCCCTTCAACCCAAACCATTCCATGATTCCACGATCCCTATGCACGTTTTACAGCGCTCCGTGCATGAGCAGCCGAACCGGCAGCGCCGAGGGCTCGCCGGGGCCGCCCCGTCTGTACCGGGGCCATTCCCCGCCTGGCCTCGGGCAGCGCTGGAGGGGTCTGGGCTGTGCCGGCACCGGGAACCCCCAGG
>JAOXXN010000347.1:3181324-3205878 GCA_026770055.1 Myrmophylax atrothorax
CGCGGTTCCCTCGGCCCGGCGGCGGGGAGGGGGGACTCAGCCGCCCGCCCCCCTCCCCCGACTCAGCGTCCGGGGCGGCGGGAGTGGCTGAAGCTGCCCGAAGCGGGGAAGACCCGGAGGTCACTCAACCCCGCCGGGTCCGTCCCGTCCCTGCTCCGGCGCTGATTTGGTCGCACTAAAAAGTGTCCCGTCCCCGCCTCCCGCCGCGCTGCCCTCCCGGCGTGTCCTCCCCGCCCCGGTGACACCTGTGGGAGCTGCGGGAGAGGCCGCTCGGGCCAGGTGGGCATCGCCCCCCTGAGCACTCTGTGAGGGGCCGAGCAGAGGGTCCCCTCGGTCCCCCCGAGGGTGTTGGGGCAGCGGGCAGAGGGTCCCCCGGCCCCCCGGGGCGGGTTGTGTTGTCCTGCACCGCTGACCCCCCGGAGCAGAGGTGGTGACACATCATGTGCCAGGCGGAATCCCGGTGGATGAAGGATGCCCCCGGGAGCTCTCGGTAGGCACCAAAGGCCTCAAACTTTTGCAGGCGAAAGCGAAGACGTGAGAATTGTTTCAGAAAGCTCCTTCAAGGAAACTTGGTTCCAGCTCCCCAACGGCTGAAACACCGACCCCCCCCTCCCTCCTCCACCCCGTTGCTCCCGGGAGGGCGGCGGGGACGCACCTTCCTCACCCCGACCGGGAAGGATGAGCTCCTAGGGATGGAAAGTCACGAGAGGGACTGGGAGCTGGTCTGGTTCCACGGGGTGGCCTGACGGCCTGGAGATGACCTAACGCTGCAGGATCAAACTGGGCCCAGTCAAGGCCAGGTGACTGGGGAGAGCCCCGGCAGTGGGACCGGCCAGAGGCAAAGCGAGTCCCAAACTAAGCGTGTCCCGTCACACATTTATGTTCTTTTTCAAAGACATTCTGGAGCCAGGCTGGGATCTTTTGGTATCCAACTGACCTGGAAGCAGCTCTTAGGTTTGGTTTTCTTTGTTTTGGGTTTTTTTCCCCTTTCTTTTTTTTTGGTTGTTTTTTTATTCACGTTTGTACAATCTTCTGGATATTTTATTATTTTTTTTTTTCCGAGAAGGAGTAAAAAGGGAGTGTTGGGAAACTAACAAACAGGATTAAAGCCCTGAGCGCTTAGGGGGAAAACAGGTTAAGGAACTTAATCCAGGATGGATCTGCAGGAGCCCCAGCAGCTGGGAATGTTTGCGGAGAGCGAGCTGATGTCGGTGGGGATGGACACCTTCATCCACCGCATCGACTCCACCGAGGTCATTTACCAGCCCCGGCGCAAACGGGCCAAGCTCATCGGCAAGTACCTCATGGGAGACCTGCTGGGAGAGGGCTCCTACGGCAAAGTCAAGGAGATGCTGGACTCAGAGACCCTGTGCAGGAGAGCTGTGAAGATCCTGAAGAAGAAGAAGCTGCGCCGGATTCCCAATGGGGAGGCCAATGTGAAGAAGTGAGTAAATAGTTCTGGGAACCCCCGGGGGGACCTTGGTCCTTGTTTTCCAGCTGAGCTGCTGTGTCGTTTTAGCTGACAGTGTTGGCTCTGTGATGTGGAAGGGCTTCCTAAGCCATGGCTTCCTGCTGTGGAACTGCTTCCTAATCCGTAGGTGTTTGGGAATCTCTTCCTGCTGAACAGCGCCCAGTGCTCTGGGTGAGGCTGGGCACAGGGAAAGGGGCAGGTTCCCGAGGGCCAGGACAGTCTGGAATTCACCACTTTGGTATTAATGGATAAAACAGTCTTTGCTAAAATAATCCCTCTCTGACGTCTCAGCTTGCCCAGGTGCCTCTGCCTGGGAAAGGTGAGTGGGCACAAACACACCTGGTGTCATCACAGTCAACGTTATTATATCCAAATGTATGTGGCCCTGGAGCTCTTTGGGGTGGCAATTCCTGCGCCCACTCCTGTAGAAGTTCCCTGGAACAGGATCCAATGTGCAGGGCACCCCATGAGCACAGGAAGTTTTGGGTTTTTAACTTGGTTTCATTTCTAAGGCATCTGGGACGCATCCAAGACTCTGAGGCTGTAAAGTGGGGCCAAGAATTGTTGACCTCTCTGGTGTTAGTGACTCCAGAGCTCAGGAAGCTCCAACATGCTGGTTACTCCGGGCTCGAGGACCTTGTGGAAGTGAACCCTGGGAGGGGCCAGCTGTGGGGCTGGATCTGTGGGGCTGGTGAGGGAACTTTCCCTTCCAGGACCTTCCAGCAGCTGCGTCCCAGCCCTGCCAGGAGCTGCTTATCTGCCTTGCAGGAGCCTCTGCAGCCCAAACAACCCAGCGAGGGTTTATCTGGGCTGGGAGGGAGGACTGTGAGAGTTCCAGGAGACTCTTGTGGTGTTCAGCTGCGGGTGAGCCCTGACCCAGCAGAGTCCCATGTGTGTCTCACTCAGGGTTGAGTTTCCCAGTTCAGCTGTGGGATATTTCACATCCTGTCCCAGCACTGCTGTCAGGGAGCTCTCACTTTGCCTTTCTTGACAGCCTTGGCTGTGGAACAGTCACATCCCAAGGCCGGGACCTCCCTGTCTCTCCTTTCCTGGCTCAGGTTCAGCTTCAGAGTGAACTTTGTTAATGTGTAATAAAATATTTCTTGTTTTTCTGGTAGAAGCTGAGTCCTCCTGTCCCCCCATCCCTCCATGGGCACATCCAGAGCTGCCACTGGGGAACAGGGAGATCGTTTCCTCCTTAGGGAAACTTCTAATGTAAATTAGATAAAAAGAACTTGCCCACACCAAGAGAGTTCCCTGCTCTGAGCCATGGGAATGCTCCTGTGTCCTGAGCTGAACTCTGTGCAAGTTTTATTCATGCCCAGAGCAGTGCTGTGAGTGTCAGGGGCGTCATTAAGGGGCTTATTAAGCGGAGTAGCCAAGCCCCTCTCTGGTTTGCTGTGGATGTTTTCTGGCTCAGCCCCACCTGCTGCAAAACACCAAGGCAGATTTTAGGTGTTGTCTTGTACCCAGGGTTTACTTTAGTTCAAGCTTCTGTTTCTGTCCCTTCTTGCTTTTCTCTCTGCCCACCCATTTGTGATCTTTATCTGCTGTTTCACTGGGGAATTCTAAGGCAAACTTGTATTTGGTGGGCCCTTCAGCTCAGAGAGTGAAAGCTGTGAAACTTGGGTTGTTTGACAGAGGCAATGAATAGAGAGACTGTGGTGGGCTCTGCCCCCTCACAGGGCACCCCCAGTGCTGCTGCAGCTGCATTGATATCTTGTCATCAAAGGAATTCCCTGGAAAACAGTTCCTAGACTGTGGTCCTCGGGTAATTCCATGAGCAGCAACACACAGGGAGCAATGAGAGCACATTAATGAGCTGTGGAGGATTGGGCAGGTCTGAGCCAGGCCTTGGGCACCTGAAGGTGTGGGGCTGGAGTTAGGACATTAATGCCCCCCCTGGGTCATTCCTTGCTCATATCCCAGACCAAAGCCTCATCCCCTCTGTGCAGCTGCCTGTCCCAGCCCTGTCTCCTGATGTTCTGGAGACCCAGAAATTATGACTAAAATGTGTTTGGGGCTTACATCAAATTGAGTGATTCTTCTCTACCCTAAAGTACCCCAGTTTTGCTCCAGAAAAATGAGTCTTGAGGGGATCTCTGAGCTCTGGAGAGGATGTAAAAATTGTAAAGACACACATTTCCCTAAATCCATCAAGGAAATCTTCATTTCTCTTCAGTTGCTTTAGATGAAGTGGAGTTGGCTCAGTCAGGCAGACAGTGCTGGGGCTGATCCCTGCAAAAAAAGGACTTTAGGGGGATTGCTGGAAAGAGGAAGGAAAACTTGGCAGGCTGTGTGTGCAGCAGCAGAGGTTTAATAACGCCATGTGCTAATAAGCTCACACGTTAATTAAGTGTTTGGGCCTCTGTGGGATCCCAAGTGCCCTGTGCTGTACTTACCACCTCGGTGATTGCTCAGGCTGGAATATGTGCTCCTTGGAATTCCATGGAGGGTTAAGGGCAGTGCTGTGGCAGTTTGTTCTGGGGGCTGCAAGAACTGAGCTGGAACTCCAGACAGGGACAGCTCTGCTGGGGAAGGATGTGGGGGAAGCCCCGGGGGTGTGGGCTCAGGTGGGGACAGGCTGCACCTGATTCCTGTCCCTCCTCCCTGGACACGGGTGCCCTTCAGAACCACCTGGCTCAGGCACATCCTCTGCTGGGCTGGGTGTTTTCTTGCCTTGAGAGGTGAAACCTTGGGAGCTGTAATCCGTGGGAAAGCACAGGGAGCTGTGTTGTGATGGATGTAGGGCTTGGAATGCCAGACATCCATGCAGGAGTGGGATGGGGATGGACCCTTGGGACTAGGAAAGAGAAAAAACAACACCAAGATCCTCGTGTCCAGTCCTGAAGCAGATCCCTGCTCCTCTTAAGTTTTTAGGACTTTATTGGAGGAACTTCACGGATCAAAGGAAAGGAATGAATTTCTTGGCTGTGCTGCTGGGTTTTATTTAAGCAGGAATGGCTGTGAGGGCAGGAACAAGCTGTAGGAACGATGCTGGATCTCGGTGATGTCCAGGGCGGAACTTCTTTCCAGGCTGTCCTTGGCAACTTCCAGAATGGTGTGGCACATACAGCAATAGGCAGCTTTACTGTGTACAGTTCTGAGCAACAACACCCCCAGTTATTTGCCAGAGCAGGTACCTTGCAGGGGATAAGTCTTAATCTGTCAGGATGAGCTTAATGGATCTGACAGAGCTCGAATTAGAAGGTTTTTTCCCTCTTGTCTTCCTCCAAGAATATTGCACTTGGAAGCAGGCCCTGCCCTCTGGCAGTCTGTCTGGTCACACACTTGCAGTGGGCTGGCCTGGGGTTTTGGTGTTAATTTTGGGGAAAAAAAAGTCAAATTTAGGCCTGTTCTGAGGAGGTGAGGTGAGCACCTGTGTTCCCCTGCTCGTGGGGTTTGGAAAGTGAAACAAGATCGGAGGTGACTGGCTGGCTGTCCCTGCTCCTCAGGCATTCCAGAGTGCAAGAGGAGCTAAAAATAGAAGTAATCTTTCCTCTGGGAAAAGGACTGCTTGGCCTCTGCCCCAGAGAGGGGGGCACTGCCCTGGCATTTTGTATTGGTTCACAAAGTCCTCCTGGGAGGGAAAACATTGCAAAAATATAAGATGTTTATTAGTCTGTTAAAGGTGGAAGGAATTAGTGTTTTGTGCTTCCAAGCTGTATTACAGGAATGAGCTGTGGGGATCAGGTTTTTAAATGTGCTCCTAATACTGGGAGCTTGCTTTGCCTTAAAGCAGTTGTCTTTGAGTGTGTGTGTTCTCTTCCCTCTGAGCATCCCCGTTGGACCCCTCAGCCCTGATGGGACCCTCAGCCCTCTCCCCCCTTGCTGCAGGATCTCCTCACCCCACACTAACACTGGCTGCAGTTCCTGTGCTAATTTAATCCACTTCAGCCTTCTGGTCGTTCCTATAATTAGACCTGTCTGCCATGTCCACTGAACACTTGGGAGCTTTCCCATGGTATCCTCGGTCTCTGCTCAGCTCTCAGGGGATTTTTTAAATCCAGAGTTGAGAAAGAATGAGTGCCTGGCCTAAACTTTGGTGGTGAAGTAATTCATACTGCTCAGGTATCCTTAAAAGTTCCTTAAGGATTCTCCTTGCACTCCTGCATTGGAAGAACCTTTCCAAGGAGCAGTTCGTGGGTGTTACTCAGGCATGAGGCACCAACCAGATGTGCTGGCCCCAGGTTGTTATTGGACCTGCTAATTGTGCTGCTTGTGAGGGGGTTTGAGGGCTGGGTTTGGGCAGGGGCTCTTGTTTCCAAAGCTGCGCTTGGAATTCCTTGTAGTGCTGCTTCCGAGAGCTGGAGCTGATGAAGTGTGACCACACTGCTCAAAGCACTCACCAAGTGGCACAGGAAGGGAGGTGGGAAGGACAGTTTGTGGAGTTTAGCACAAGTTTATGGGGAGTTTAGCACAGCCCAGAGTGGAGCAGCAGCAGAACAAAGTGAAGAGCAGGATCTGCAGTGCCAGACAGTGACAGAACCACCCTGACCTGACTGTCTTGATCTGCCTGTTTCTCCACAGCTGGCATCCAGTGGGATTTTGGAGGCTGAGTTTAACGCAAAAGAGACTAAAATATGTTTTTGGGCAGGTACAAAATCCCAGGAGACAAGAATCAGAGCAGCTGACAGGAGGTGACTTACGAAGGGCCTTTCTCTGAGCCAAGGGAAGGTGTTTATGCTGCTTTACATTATTCCCCACAAGCAGGGGATTCAGCTCAGGTCTCTGAATCATTCAGTCAAGTTAAGCTTGGGCTAGATTTTGGAAGAAATGGAGTTGAAAATTAGCTTTTAAACATAAGTTTTTTCCTTCTCTCTTCCCGCAGGGAAATCCAGCTCCTACGGCGATTGCGGCACAAAAACGTCATCCAGCTGGTAGATGTGTTGTACAACGAGGAGAAGCAGAAAATATATCCTTTTCACAGGGCTGTTAATCAGGTTTGAATTCCCACTGCTCCCTGCTGTACTTCTGCTTTTGGGAAGGCCCTTTTGGATGCTTCTTAAGCTTAAATTTTTTGCAATTAAATTGCTCCCACTGGTATTGGCCATTCTGCCTGCTGGGGGACTTTCCACAGGAACACAAATGCACAGACACAGCAGTCGAGGCAATTTTATGCCTCACCTTGCTGGATTTTGGGTGACTCTGCCATGCTGAGAGCACTTTCCCTGGAACCAGTGTGGAAGTTCCTGGAGCTGATCTGTTGTAGCTGGTGTTATAAATGGTTGCTTTATATTTGACAGTGTTTTCTAAATACTGTCTTATTAGAGCACTCCAGAAAAGGGGTAATTTAATTGCGTGCGTTAATTAGATCAAACACTCTGCCACCAGATCATTAGGATAAGGCAGTGTGACAACTTCTGCTTGTGCCGTGCCCTCGACAGATAGGGGGGACAGCGAGTCAATTACTGAGAGAGAGAGATGCCTTTAATTAGGGAGGAGGCAGCACAGGGAAAAAGAGCCCAAGAGGGACATCGTGTGTCGGTACCAGGTGATGACAACCCAAACCCATCACTTGGAAATGGGACCTCTCCAAGGATATTGCCTGCTGGGCTCTCTGAGCAGTGCTGGTCCACAAACAACACCTTGTTTTTCAGTGCTTTCCCCTTTCAAGTACAGGTTGATTTCACCTTTTTTATCTTTATCTGCTCCTACACTGTCTCCAAGTTTGTTCCTCCCAAGGCTGGTTATGTTGTGTGTGTAAATAACTGGGAGAATTTCTTTTCACTGGAGCTGGGAGCAGGAATTTTCCATGATCACATTTGTGCTGGATCTTTCCCCAGCTCCTGCCTGGCACTGCCAGTGCCTGTGCTGCATGGCCAGGGCTTGTGCAGCCACATGGTGAACGGGATTGGGAATTTATCCAGAGGAAAAGGGACTGTCTCGCTGGGGGCAAAGCCCTTAGTCATGCACACAACTGTGTTGGTTCCTTGCAGGAAGCATTGCCAGATGAAAGCAGAGTTGGGGTTTAGAGGAGGGATGTCAACTTCCTCCTTAGTGATAAAAAAAATCAACATTCCAGACCAGGCATTGTGGCATTGGAAACTGAGGGAAAGATTCTGTTCCCACCTGAGTGTTCCTTTGCTGGTGGAAGCACTTCGCAAACTTCAGCAGAGTTTGTCATAGAATCATAGAATGTTTTGGGTTGAAAGGGACCTCAAAGCCACTTCAGGGTGTTTCCTTATTTCTGTCATTCCTGTGAGGTTTCCAGCTTGGTTTCTGTGGAGCTCCTGTCCTGTTCCAGCTCTGATGCTGAAGCTGCCACAGGTCATTCCAGAGGGATTTTCTCGTGGGTGCTTCCCCCTCCTGTGGGAGCTGGAGGGGAGTGCAGCCCCTTGGGCTCTGCCTCACACAGCACCTGCCTGAGGAGTGTTGAACCTTGGAGCTTCCTTAACTCTGCCTTCACGTATATGGTGATGGAGTACTGTGTGTGTGGGATGCAGGAAATGCTGGACAGTGTCCCAGAAAAGAGGTTTCCAGTGTTTCAGGCTCACGGGTAAGTTTTGTTCCTCTCACCACTGTGCTCTCTCGAGCTGGAGAGCTCTGCTCAGGCTGCACTTGAAACCAAACCTGGCTTTGTGCAATAATTTAATCTTTTACACCCAGGCAAAAAGTGAAAAGCTCTTGAAGTGGTGACAAGGATTTTCCTTAGATTTTGGGAAAGAAAACCATTTTTCTATTGATTTTTCTGTTACTTTTGTTTAACTTCCTGAGCTGCCCAACAGCTCTTCCTGGCCCTCATGCTCCTGCAGTGTCCAGGGGTGTGAGGGGGGAATCTCCTGCCCTGCCTAAATGGAGGTCAAGCCGCAGTTCAGCGTCAGAAAAGAGATTAAAGGCCTTGGGATGGATTAGGGATTGGCAATATCCAGCATGATCTGTTATCCTGGTTAGTTAGCAGACAGGATAAGCTGGAGCGCCTTTCACTCTGCAGGGAAAGAAACCTGAGAATTCTGGGAATAGAAGATTGTCAGGATCAAATCAGGGCAGAGCAGCAAACCTGTGGCAACTACATCATTTTATGGTCTTATTTTCATTCTGTTTAAGAGATCTGTGGGGATTACAGACAGCCTAAGTGAAATTCAAGCACACTAATGTTGTTTCTGGGTATTATGAGATGAAACACTTGCCTGCTGCCAGGCTGTGTGTGCAGTGCTGGTGATAACCCAGAGTCTCTGACCATAAGCATCGCAAAAAGCTCCTTTCTACTGGCTAAAAGTGTTTGATTTTTCCCTCTGCCTCTCTCTGCAGGTACTTTTGTCAACTTATAGATGGCTTAGAATACTTGCATAGCCAAGGGATTGTCCACAAGGATATCAAACCAGGGAACCTCCTGCTAACAACCAATGGGACACTAAAAATATCCGATTTAGGCGTAGCAGAGGTATGTGAGAAGTGCAGCAATGGGACATTCTAGATTGAGGTCACCTCTGTGGTGTCATTGATTTATTGTGCATTTAGGCTTTTGTTCTGTTGCGCTTGCAGAGTGCATTGAGTGACTCTGAATATTTATTGCAATTGGCAAAGCACTTTTGTTGGTAACAGCATGAAACCTCCACTCAGGAAGCACAGAGAGGAAGACATCAATCTTGGACAAGGCCATGAGTGGGGGGAAATGGGGATAAGCTGCATAACCTAATTCTTCTTTTTATATGGAGACTGTCCTAGATCAGAGAGGTGCATGGCTTGTCACTGTGGCATGTTCTTATCATCTGTAGATGTTCAGTAGAGGAGTTTTCAACCCTTTTATTTCCCAGGTGGAACTTTTCCAACAGTCAGTTTGTTTTCCTTAGCAGTCTGACACTGTTTGGTCTCTCCTGCAGGCACTGCATCCGTTCGCGGAGGATGACACGTGCAGGACGAGCCAAGGGTCGCCAGCATTCCAGCCCCCAGAAATTGCCAATGGCCTTGACACCTTTTCAGGCTTTAAAGTCGACATCTGGTCTGCGGGGGTGACGCTGTGAGTGCCCACAACCCCCAGGAACTGGATAACAAATGACACCCCCAGGGAGCTCAGTTCTGGGCCAGTCACTGTCACTACTGCTCTTGTGTATTGAGAGGAGCACAGACAGGGGTGCTGGTCCCTCCTGTGGGCGGGTTTATGCTCCCCAAAGTGCCTATAATTCTGCAGAAAGCCATCTTTGCTCTCTGTGAGTGACTCTGCAGCTGTTGCTCAGCACCCAGAGGCACAGCTGCTGCAGTAACAGAAACCACAAGTACCTCCAGTATTTATTTTAAAGTTTTTGCTGTCCCGGGCTGTCAGGGAGATGTCCTGGTGGTTTTGACTCATGTGAATGAAGAGCTGTGATGAAGAAAGGCTAAGTTTAAAGAGGCATTCCACTACTGTCAGATATTCCTCTTTTGGTTTCCTCTTGGCTCCTTTTAGTTTACGTAGCCATGTGAGAACTGAGTAGTACCTGTGTGCTGCTTCTCATCCAGCTTCTCCTTCTGCCTCCACAGATACAACATCACAACGGGTCTGTACCCTTTTGAAGGGGATAATATCTATAAATTATTTGAAAACATCGGGAAAGGCGACTACACAATTCCAGAGGATTGTGGTCCTCCACTCTCAGACTTATTGAGAGGTGAGTCTCCCAGAAAGGTAAAATTTACAGATGCAACAACTGCTCAGCTTGCACAGTGCCAGGCAGAGCTTCCTTCCAAGTGTCCTGTGGAGATGCAGGATCCTGTTAGACAGAGAGGTTATGCTTACAGCCTCTGAAAGATCTTCACCACTGGTATTTTCCTGGGATCCACTAACCCCTGCACAGCTTGCAGTTATTGGTTCTTGCATTATGTTTCTTGTACTCTGAGAAGCTTTTACACCTAAAGACAAAGCCCACAAGAAGTTAAATTTGAGTAGCATCGTAGCATTGATGCAGGTTTTGCCAGTGAGAACACTCAGATACCTTGTCCAGGCTTTCCCTGATGTGAAACACTGAGTGCTCAGGGTCAGCTGTTCTTCCTCATCACCCTTTGCTCTGGGCTTACTTCTCTCAGTCTCATTTGTCTCCTTCCCCCCAAATTCAGAGCTGCAGGATGTTGGAGCAGAGTGACAGGTTTCACTTTCACGACAGGGCTCAGGTAGTAATAGGAGTGGCACTTTCTGTGGAGAAGGTTGTGGTTTTGCTTGTTTTTTTCTTACTGTCACTTATTGCAGCAGTTGGAAGTTTTAGTGCTGAGCAGTCTCTACCTGTGGAAGCTGAGTGGTCACTCAGGGCAGGAGTTTTGTGCGCAGCCGCCAGGCTGGAGAGTCCCTTTGGCAGCAAATGGGATGTGATTGCAGCCCATGGGACCAGCATTTCTACTGCCTCCTCAGCAGTGGAACAGCCAAGTGCAGCCGTGCTCCCCAGCCCTCAGCACAGGCTTGTCTTCTCCTTCCTTTACAATTCTTTGTGGGAGAGCAGCCCCCAAATGTGAGATGTTTGTTTTGTTTCCCTTTGGGTTTCCTGGTTCTTGTGATGGGCTGGGGACACTGAGTCCCTCCTGGCAGTGTGTCAGTTCTGCAGGACACGGGGCTCCCAGCTGGGTGCGGGGACACGGGGCTCCCGGCTGGGTGCGGGGACACGCTCCTGGCTCCGTGCCGGCCGTGCTGGCCGTGCTGGCGGCAGGTGGTGCTGTCAGTCCGAGCTCTTCCACAGGCACTGCTGGGGCTCCCCGGACCCCGGCACCGAGGAGGTGCCAGACCTCCCGCAGGCCCCCTCAGAGTCTATTTTAGCTTCTCTGGCCCCATGCCGATGATGAAATCAGTTATTTCCACGTGTTTCCAAAAGCATTAGCCAGCTTTAGCAGCTCTCCAAAGGCATTACATAAGGCAGCGCTTCCAATGGCACTCGGCACAGCCGGGATCTGACTGCTCCACTGAGCCCAGCACAGCAGCCGCTCACAGACAGGCACTGCCTGATGTGCTTCCTGTTAAAGCCTCCTGCCCCAGGGAACGTGTCCTGAGCTCCATGTGGCAGTGGGTCTGTGACTGCTGACTCCAAACACAGCCTCTTTATGAGCTGGGAATTGCCCAAATGGAGTGAATCCTGCGGCCGACCAGCCCGGCAGCCACTCTCCTAAAGCATCCAGCAGAACTCCTTGGAGGTTTGTGATCAGCCTCTCAGCTGCACTTAGTGCTTCCCCCAGGGAAAAGGAGCGTGGCAGTTTTCTCTTTTCATGTGCTGAGGATATTGACAGCTTAAAACCTTGTGCTTCATTACCACAATAACTCCCCTTTTAGTTCTCTTTCCACCCCTATGTGAGATCTAGAATCAGAATTCCCTACTCTTCCTTCTGCCTGATTTTACATGGAGGAGCCTTGTACCTGGTGCCCTCTGTCCACATCTCACAGCCTGAATCTCCTCCTTCATCCTTGCTGCTGTCTGTCTGTCTGCATCCTTCCTGTGCTTGGGCACCACAGAGGTGCCAGTTGAGTGAGTTTGGTGGGGAGAAGAACTTGTCTGGCAGAAGGTGGCTGTGCCCTCATCTTCTAGGGTGGTGGGAAGGCCTAAGGATCCCTTTTCCTCTCCTGCCTCCCACCTGAGAACATTCTCACTTTCATCTTGCCATATGCACGTGGTACACAGTAAAATCTGGCAAAACCTCCTGACATTCCTCCTTGCTTGGTGTGCCGTGCATTTTCCTGTGGTCAGACTGCCCCATGGCCCTGAGGTGGATGAATTCTAGGGTGGTATTGCCCTGGTTCCCCCCACTCTGGAGGCCTGACCAGCTCCCCAGCACCTGCTGAGGCCCAGGGCTGAACTGTGCAGTCGTGGCTCTACGTAGCTATGGTGACAAACCTGGTTGCTTTATTTAGTTCCTGCTTTTCCTCCAGAACATCTGCATTTCCTGGTCAGTGCCTGCTCCTCCTGCAGCAGACAGGAGCTGCATCCAGTGCCTCCAAGTCAGATCCTGTCAGTGACTGGTGGATGTGTTTTTGTGAGCAGTACAGACACCCCCAGCTCAGCTCTGTCTCACTGGAGGTTTCATGTTGCTTTGCACTGCTTTGAAAGGCTCTAAAAGCCCTTGCAGGGCTTCAAGTGCTTGGTCTGGGGCTGGTGTGAGGCAGAATTCAGTGCTGCAAAGTGCTCATTTCCTCTGTCTGCGGGGGCTGTGCTGACCACAGGCCCTGTCGGGCTGTGAAGAAAACACAAACATGCTTTTTAAGGTTTTCCTGTTCTTCTGTTGACTACTTTTGTAGTGTTTCTTTACTTTTTCTTCCCCTTGAGCTTGTTTTTATCTTTGTTCCCCTCTCCAGAAGAGCTGAGTTTAGAGGACTTAAAGCTTCTGTGGTATTTGGCTTGTAAAGAGACTCGCATGACAGTATATCCCACAGATTAGTTGGGATGCTGCTCCTCGTTTTGTCTCCCTAATCAGGGATGAAGCTTTATTTATACTCTTCAGTGATGGAAAGGGGAAAGGCTGGTGCTGCTCTGTGTGTGCAGTCAGGAGAGATGTGTCAGAGTGGAAGAGTTTATAAATAGCCTTAAGGTTCTTCTGGCAGCATCTGCCCGTGGCTTATCAACTGTGTGCACTTTGCTTCTGGACCAGAAAAATGCAGAAGGTCAGCTTTCCTCCTCCTGGTAATAGACTTTTACTGGAAGAGGAAGCTCTGAGCCTGCAGCCCTGCATTAATCAGCATCTGGATTGATTTCCAGGCCCTGTGACCTGGGACACGGTGGTGGGTTCCTCGGCAGTTTGTTTCCTCACTGCCATGACCTTTGCTTGCCAGGACAGTGAGAGGATATGCGCCCTGGTGACAGTGGGATGCTTTAATTGTGCCGTGGCAGGGGTCCCCAGAGCTGGCAGGAGAGTGTTTGTGCCCATCCAGAGGCCTGTGCTGGATCAAAGGCGCAGGATTTGCCTGCAGAGGGAGTTTGTGGCCGGTGCACGCGGCTGAGTGTGTGCAGGGAGAGGGAGAAAGTCCTGTCTCCATTTACAGATTGGCTTCACACCTCTTTTATAGTGGTTGTTTAAATGTTGATCCAAGTTGGAGACTGAAGTGAAATCGACGGTGAGTTCATTAACCTTGCTGCTGGATTTCTTCCTGCTTCTCAAATCCCATAGCTGAGACTGTGCCGTGTTCTGAACTCCAGGAATTCTGCCCTAGGAGAATATAGCGCTGTGCCTGTCCAGGATCACTGAATGTATGGGCAGGGGGCTTTGAGGGTCTTGGAGCAGATCCATGGTGTCCAGTTCCTGGATTGCCACTTTCTATGATTGGAGAGGGCTTAGAGGCTGTGGAAGTGCTGCAGTGGGCACAATACCCCCATACAGGCAGGATTGTGTAGTATCTGTTCTTATCAGTTTAGTATCTGATACATCATCGACAAGACAACTTTATATTTCAGCAATAATTTCCTCATGGGAAGGTTGGTCAGACATTGGAAGGGGCTGCCCAGGGAGATTTGGGGTTCCCATCCCTGGAGGTGTCCAAGACTGGACGAGGCGCTGAGTGATGAGGTGGGGATTGGTCACAGGTTGGACTCAATGTGTGTGGAGGTCTTTTCCAGCCCCAGTGATTCTGTGATAGCCCTTGTATGGGCACAGCAAATCCTCCAGGAGTACCGGGGAGCAGAGGTCAGAGCTGGGCCTCCTGAGGCTTTGCCCTGGCACAGCATGTCCCATCCCTGCTCGCAGATAAACTCCAGGGAAGTCTTTACCCTAAATGGCAGCGAGCGGCTCCTGTGGGCAGACGCTCCAGGATGACTTGCCTGGTGAATAGAACATGATGTTTTGTCTTGATGAAGCCTCTTCAGTGCAGGGCTTGAGCCACGGAGCTGCCACGAGTGACTCAGAGCTGAATGTATGAATGTACATTTTCAGTGATGAGACTTTCCATTTTCTTTCAAATACTGCCCCAAATGTGGTCATTTTTCATTAGAGTAAATATTCTTTTTGGTCAATTATTTTCTTTCTGCCTTTTTAATGATTTGAGAGCAACAGCTCCCTGTGCTGTGGCTGTAACTGCTGCTCTTGGGCCTCTTTTAATCATTTACTTTAAACTTCTTCCTCTGCTTGTGCCAGTTTCATCTGGTAAATGCCTTAAATTTCAAAAACACCTTGAAATGTGGTCTTTAAATAAATAAACTGGGGGAGTGGGTGGTGTCCTGACCTCCCTGTTCCTGATGGCATTAATAAAAGAACCCAGCCAGTACTTGGCTCTTGTCCCCTAAAGTTCATGTAAGACCTCTTTGCAGTCCTGTTTATTTTTAAAAAGCCAACTCATTTGGGCAGCTCAGCTGTGAAACTACTGTCTGATCATCTTATTAATAAGTTCTTTAATTATGTGGGATTTTTTTTTCTCCAAACTTTTTTTTTTCTGTGAGATGAGGAGAAATTCCATCTGAACGTGAGAAAACTCCTTTGCTGCCAGGGTTGAACTCTGGAACAAGATTTTGGGAGGGGGGAGCTGTAGAGTTTCCATCCTCAGAAACATTCCAAACCCAGTCCAAACAATCCAAAACTATGAGGAACTGGGCTCTGAGGACTCCAGTGCCTCAAGTGTCTGAGCCAGGGGCCTGCAATGCACCTGACCTCTAATCTGGAGAGCTCTTTCCGTGTTTCTTTAACCTACTTCATGTGATGTCATGTGGATCAGTAGGGATCCCGTCTGCCTTAAAGCTCTTAGTGCTGTCACCAGCACAGATAAACCTTCCCAAAGTGCCAGGCCAACCTGTATTTTGGGTTCTGGGTGGAAAATAACTTCAGCCCTCCCACCCTGTACTGTCCTATCCCTCCTCTTTGCCCATATCCATTACTGTCAAGGGACATGATGAAAATGGACTGACAAGGATTATATTCTGGAGCAGCTTTTGTTGCCTCATGTGCTGTGGTGATCTATCTCTTCCATGACCTTTAAATTCCAGAATCTCATCTGCAAGGCCCTTGCAGTTTCCTGTTTGAACTAGGATGTCTCCTTCCAGCTCTCCCTTCCCAAGTGCCCATCCAGATGTATTTCCCATCCCTCTGTTTTCACTCTGTCCTTATCCCAGCTCTTCCCAGCACTCTTCACTGTTTGCTCCTGTCCTGACATTCCGAACTCCTGTTTGACAGTCAATATATTCCTGGAACCTTCATTGGAGAATATCTTGGATGCTGCTGGATAAGACTCCTAAGGTCCCATTGGCTCATTCCTGAGGAATGTGGCAAAATTTGCTCCTGCTCTTCTGTTGAGTTGTGAAGCTTCAGAAAGGCAGTGGAGCAGAGTGGACATCCTAGGAGGCTGTTTCAGGAATCCACCTCCCTCTCTCCCAGAGAAAACACAGATGAGCTGCTTTTCCTCTCCCCTTTCTGCTCATCCCCACCCCAGTTACCTCAGCAGATGATCCCAGAAATCCAAGCCCTGGCCAGGGCACATGGATGGGCAGTAGGATAGTTTTTTGTCAGTTTTCTCTGACTGTACCTCCAGAATGGAATTCCATTAGATTACAGTATTTGGGACACGGAGCAACTGGACATATGCTGTGCCTGAGGCTTTGGCTCTTCCATGGAGAAAGTTCAATGGAATTATCTGTGAAATGCAAAGTCTTGATGTTCTTTGCCTGGAGACATGCTTGGACCTGTGATCCAGGGCTGGAGAAGCCTCAGTCCCTGCACTGGGAGGGAGGGAAGGGCCATATCCACTTTAAAGGTGGGAAACTGAGGAACAGACTGGATCAGGTAGTCAGCAGTGGGGTTGGGATTTTGTGCTGAGCTTTCTGTGACTGATACACCAGATCCTGCCTGGAGCTGCCAGGACTGGACACAGTAGGGCGGGTGGGGAGGGAAGGGGTAGAGCTTTGTGCTTCCTGGCTTTGGCTCAGCTGAGAGTATCTGTGATCACACCTGGCCTTTTTTCCTTCTTTTCAGGGATGCTGGAATACGACCCAGCCAAGAGGTTCTCAATACAGCAGATAAGGCAGCACAAGTGAGTGTTATCAGTCCTTTCTTCCCGTTCATGTACCTGTGCTCTTGCTCTCACCTCCTGATTCCTTTTGACAGCAGACACATGGAAGTCACTTGATCTCCATCCTCCAGCTCTGCTGGGGCTCTGGCAACCTCCACTTGGCTTTTTTCCTCCTATTAGAGCATCCGGTAAAGAGTGGAACTGCTAACCAGTAAATAAGGAATATGTTGGAAGTCTGTTTGTGGTGTGCCTGCTTCTCGATGATTAAGGGTTCTGGATAATTTTTTCCAGAGGCCAGCAAGTACTAATGGAGCGGAACAGGGGGATCCTTAAAGCCAGGTTATTGAAGTAGGGCTGTTCAGCAACGTGTGTTTGTTCTGGCCAGTCCGGGGACAGAAATATCCCCTGGTATTTGCTCCATATGGAATCAATATGTGGAGAAGCGTTCCAGGACAATAGGAATTTTTTTTTTCTTTCTCTTTAATATCACAGTCTTCCCTCCCCCATATCCTCCCCCGTTTTCCGTGCCATAGTCAGGAGGGGAAATGCCCCGTTATCGCTGAGGGTTTTTTTTTTTTAAGGATCTGTTTGAACACGCTGGCTCTGAGCAGAGATTTCCTGGGCGGATAAAAGTACAAGAAAAAAAAGCATCATGAGGATGCTTCACTGCGGAGGCTGCATTAGCTTATCTCCTCTTGGAATGGGAAGTGCTTCTGAGGACAGGCAGAGCTGCCTCTGGACCGCAGCTGCTCGGCACAGGCACTGTCTGTGAGCCTGCCCAGATGCTTTTGGGAGCCATGGAAAAGCAAGGATGTGTAATCCAGGATGGTGCTGAGCCCATTCCGTGCTGCAGGAACAGCGCTGCTTTCCCATTGTGTCTCTGGAAAAACCTGGCTGTTGTAGCCATGTGCTATCAGGGGATGGTCCCTGGGAGGTGTCTGAGGAGCCACAGCCAGAATCTGAGAGGCCTGAGATGCTCTGCAGGGAGTGACTGTGACCTGCTCTGACAGGGATCAGAGGGGCTGGGGGAGCAGGGCTTGTGGAGCTGCCCAGGCAATTCTTTAAGCAGTCAGGCCAATAGTAGCCAAGCCCCATGCCCAGGTGGTTTCAGTGGCTCTGGGTGGTGACATTTGTCTTTCAAAGGTGCCTTTTGCTGCAGGTGCCTCCCTGTACCAGTGGCCATGACCAGAGGGCATCAGCTTGCCATGAAGCAAACCCATGCTTTGTCAGGAAGCACTGGAAAGAAGCAGAAATTACGTCTGTGGAGTCATCAATAGGTCTTGAGAAAAGCACTTTTTCTTTCCTGTGGGCACTGCCTGGGTCCTCATGTGTCACTGCTGGGTGTTTAGGCTGGTTCCCCAAGCCCAGATACTCCATTTTATCCTCCTCCCATGTGGCAGTGAGTTTTTGTGTCAGCTTTGCCCAGCTGGAAGCACAGAGGTGTCTCCAGAGACCCTGCCTGTATCTGGAAAGCCAGAGAAACTGGAGCATGGCTCTGGCACGGGGCAGCTGTGGAGCCCCTGTGCTCCGTGGGCACAGCTGCTGTGCTGAGGCTTCTCATCCCACAGCACTGAGAGGGGCTGAGGAAAGGCTCTACCTGCAAACCCAGGAGCATTTCCAAGGCTTAGGCTCTTATTAGTTTTGTGTGAGCTTAGCCAGTGCTTCTTAACAGGCTTTTCTCTCCTATTAGTAATTGCCTCCTTCCTCCTGCTGTGGCATCTAATAATTACATCAAGCACAGCAGAGCCTGCAGCCCTGGGCCTTGGATGTGTCTGTCCAGCTCCTTTTTGTGCTAAAGAATCCAGAGCTTGGTTCTCCTGCCTTTTCTTTAAATAGAAGCTTAGCCCTGATGCTTAACCTGACCCTGATTTTTTTGTAAGTGGAGCACAGCAGTCAGGACAGCAGGCAGCCATTGGATATTGTCAGAGGGCTTTGGCAAAGCATTTTAGTAAGAAGAGATTTGATTTCTAGAATCCTTAGATTTTGTGGATGGGGGAGAGTAAGTCATTAATGATTTTGGGTTTCTCCGCACTCCTCCCCCAAAACCATGTGCTAAGGCACAGGAACTAGACAGAGAAACATCAAGCGACTTCCCCAGGCTGCCCTGCTGGGATGGATCCTGGCTCAAACCAGAATCACCCGGTGTCTTTCCGTGCTGCTGGAAGTCTCCTTTTATGTCTTTGAGCTGCTGTTCCTGAGGATTCGCTCATACAGACAGTTTGGATCATCAAAGTGCTGTGAAATCAACAGGAACAGCCCCGGGCCCTGGGCAGGGATTTTGCTTTGGAGCCAAATGCTGTCGGACCAGGCTCGTGTCAGGATGATGGGAAGGGGCCGTGCTCCCCTCTCCTGGGGGAAGGGGAATCCAAGGGAAGTGTCACAGAGCAGGAGTCCTGCAGCCACAAAGCTGGGTGCTCAGGATCTATCCTCTCCCACTTCACCTGCCATAAAATGTGAGGGCTTTTGCAGTGGGATCAGAGATAAAATCTGTGGCTCAGGGGCACTGGAAAAGCAGAGAGTGCTGCTCCACGGAGCAGCACAGCTGCAGGAGGCAGGCAAGGCAGCCAGGCTCATGTTACTGACCAGTAGTGGTAATCCTGCCATTCCTCCCATTATTCCTGTCAGCTATTCCAAATGCTTTCCCCCCTGCAGCAGCAGCCCTTGCTGAGGAATGCTGGAGGAAGAGTCTGCAGTTTCATCCCTACCAGGTGCCTTTCTCCCTCCTCACTCCTGCAGCTGAACTCCTGCATCAGACTTCTGTCTCTGCACTTTTACTGGGGCAGGGCAAAGCAAGATGCTGCTCTGTCCAACCCAGTTCAGGCAGAGCAGACCTGGAGCTGTAAATGGAAATGTGTTAAACCTCTCCCAGCCTCATCTCATAGCTTAGGAACTGCCAGAAGCCAACTCCTGAATAGCAATGGAAGAGCCTGGAGACGTGCTTTCCCCAGAAGGATCCGTGTGGGATGATGTTCAATGGGAAACTGATGCTTGTAGCTCACTTCTCTGAATATTTGGTGCTCCTGGGCTGGAGAGGAAAAGCTGCCAAGAGCCAGGGAGTTTCAACTTGCTCCCTTACGGATTATCTACCACCTCCCCTCTGCCCTGTGCTTTTGCTGAAGGGCTTCATGCTCATACACTGCATTTTGTAACTAATTCACTGACCTGCTGCAGCACTTAAAGTGATGAAGTGGATGCAGAATTCTACCTCTGTCCTTTGTTTCCAAGGCAACCATCTTCCCTTCCCTCTCCACGAGTGTCACACTTAATTTGTTCAGTCGCAGATCCGATTGCAGGAGTTCATAGCACGAGAGGGGAGGCACTTCCACCTTTTATTAGCTGAGGTTCATATTAACCTGCTGGGCTGGGGTCTCCTCCTGCCCTCTCAGAGGCTGCTGTGCCACCTTCCCCACAGGGCTTTGGAGGGTGGCTCTGGGATGCTGTGCTGTTCAAACCTGGGTACTCTTGGAAATGTGTGTGTGGTGGCACTGAAGGCTCCTTTGCAGATGCTGACTGTGCTCCTGGACTCCTGTGCCTGCATTTGAGGGAGGGAGAGGGGTTTCACTGACCCTCTGCTGCTTTGCAATCGTGGGCCCCATCCCTTCTCCATGGTGCCAGGCAGTGATCTCCCCTTGTCAGGACACAAAGAAACATTCCTCCTTTCTTCCCAAGGCACCTGGCTCAGCCTTCCTGCCCTCTGGCAGCACATGGAAGGGATCTTTCCTTCTTTTACTCACATTTGGCAAACCAGTTTTGTAATGTGACATAATACAGGAATTTGAGTCTCTAGAACTCCTTGTAGGAATCTGAGCCCCTACCATCACCTTTGGCCTTATCAGCTGGGGGAAGCTGCTGCTTTCTGACCTCTCCTTTTTCTGACTGAGGAGCTTGGACATCTCTTGATCCAGCAGGAGCTGGAGCAGTGATTGCAGGGACACTGCTGGTGTGTGTTGCCTTTTCCTCTGCCTTCCACAATTGCCTGTGAGGAGACTCAGTTAAACTGGAACCCTGTTAGTTGCTGCTTATGGTGACAGTGACCTTCCAGTGAGCTCCAGGCCCTTACATGGCATCACAGGAGGTGGAGAACGGCTCATCCCGACCCTGGCTGGCAGGGGGAGGATCTGCAGCTTGGCATCTGGTCTCAGAGAGAATCACCCATGTACAAACCAAGCAAGCTGCAATGTTTGTGACCCAAATGGGAAATGGATAGCTGGGAGTGTTGGAAAGCTGCAGCTGCGCTTACAGATTCTTAATTTAACCTTGCTTATACCATAACTTGAAAAGAGCAGAGAGAGGACTTGTGATGGGAGATCTGAGCTTGGGAGCTGCAAACCAGGCGGGCTCATTAAGCACTGGGCAACCCAGATTCCTCTTTTCCTTCAGTCCTTGACCCTTGCTGTGTTATCTCCCTGTGGCTGACAGCAGCTATCTGGGCACCGCTTCTGCCTGGCAGGATCACAATTAACACTTGTGTCTCTGCTGACTGGGCTTCTGAGCTTTGCAGGCATCTCAACGAGCTTGTGGAGTAGAAAGAAATAATCTTTCACTACTGCTGCCTTCACTCTGAATTGTTTCTTAGTCACTCCCAGTCTCTTTGGAGCAGAGACCAGAGAGGAATTTGCCTCTTCCAAGGGATGTTCTGGACAGAGGGCGCTTCTGAGATATCAAAAATCTTTTCTTCCCCCTCAGGGTTAAAGCAGCCACTACAAACACCAGGTAACTGTGTGTGCCAGTGGAGTTAGCTCAGAAAACATCCCTGAACTGGGAATAACTGGTGAAACAGGGCACTCCTCAGCAGGGCTCTGACCCAGCTGGTCTTTTGGGTTGGTGGTAAGGGCAAAGTGAGGAAGGGCTTTATCTCATTGCCATAACTCCCCAGGAATTGCTGTTCTGGCTCAGTCAGTGGCCAGCAGCTTCCCAAGGCAGGTTGGGGTGTTGCTCTTCTCAGCTGAAGAGCAAATCTTCACTAACAACCTCCAACACCGGTGCAGAAAGCAGAATGTCTGTCCCTGCTGGAAAATCCTTGCCAGGAAATACTCCGCTACTCTGCACAGAATTGCTCAAGGCTCCTTCCAAGAGGTCTTTGATTTTTCTTAGAACTTCAATGGATTTCTCTTCTCACTCTCCATCCTCATTACCATATATGCATATGCAAGTGTTTGAAATCACCTCCCGGAGGATGGAAGCATAATGACTGGAGTACAGTGATTCAGGTTTCTGCTGCTAATAAAAAACCTATTTTTACTCTCCTGGTAAGTAGGACAGGAGGGAAGAGTGAAGCAGAGCTGAAATACAGCAAAGCAAAAACCCCAGTTGCTGCAGACTTCCAGGCTTTTTCCCTTTAAAATTCTCCTTTTAACTGCAGTCACTCTGATCTCATTTTATCCTGGATATTCCCTCTCCCGAGGTCACTGATGTTGAGTTTGGATCCCTCAAGACCCAGTGCCCCTGGCAAAACCAGCTGGTTTCTGTTGGTTCCTCTGTCCCTGTGCTGATGATCCTTCCAGGCTGGATTTGCTGTCTTGGCAGTTGCTTCCTCACTGAGCACGATCTCCCAAGGAAGTGAAATCAGATGATCCGATTAGGAGTGCTGTGTGCCACACACGTCACCAAGGAAGCCATCCATGGGATCTGTGAAGAGCCACTGGCCAAAGTCGAGTTATGCTGGTCCTGTACCCTTCCTGCCAGTCCAGCAGCTGGGATGGGCTTGCTCAACTCCTGTAGTGCCACTTTAGGGACAAAGGTGACACTTGCCAGCTGAGATCTGCAGCATTTCCTGTCCCTCTCCTCAAACCCCAGCTTTCTCCCTGGGAACAAGGCACTGCCTGACTCCCAGAGCTGCAGCCTGGCTCCAGAACTCCATCACTGCAGAGAAACCAGTGTAAAGATGCTGAATGTGAAGCAGTTTCTGGATAAGAGTTTACCCCTCCCTCAAATCCTGCCTGATTCGTCCCAGTAACTGCATTTCCATGTGTTTATCTCCTCACTCTGTGCTTTTGCTGGTAGTTTTGTTAGAATCCCACTTTTTTCAGGCTGACTGTCAAAGCAGTGTAAGACTAGAACACAATGATAATTACAGCTCTGCACAGGAGGTGCCTTCAGCCTGCCTTCCTGAAAGGAATTTGGAACTGGGGTGATAAAAACCAGATGGCTCAGGCCCTCTTCTGTGGTTGGAGGCCAGGAGTTGCTGGATGCCAGCTTTGGAATGGAAACCATTCATGTCCCATCAGGCTTGTGTGGGTTGGAAAGGTGTGTTAGAGGTACCTGGGTCTGCAGGAACCTCTGCTCCCACCTGCACTGAGTGTGTTCCTGCGAGTGTGGAGGCTCCAGCAGCATTTCCAGGAGACTTTGGGTGCCCACATGCAGCTCTGGGAGACTTCCCAGAGACTGTCTGGAGTCTGAGCCCTGCTCTGGGAGTACGATGAAAACCTAAGAGGTTTATCCCATCTGGCTCTGGGATGCTGCTGGGAAGCAGCCTGCTGGATTCCTGATCTGATTAAGAACAGCTTTCGGAGCTGATATCCTTTCCTGGCCAGATGGGGTTTAGTGGTGATAGGAGTCCCTTGAGACAGAGGGGGGTAAAAAGATAAAGTAGAAGCGTTTTTGCTGTGGCCTTGGTGCACACTGGCTTTTAGAGGAAGCTGCTGTGGTAACTACCCCTCTCCTCAGGCTGGGACCCCACAAACTGGTGTCTGTTGGATTGGATCACCCTCAGCTTCAGGACAGAAGTTTCTCCTGTCCTGCTTGCTTGGACAATAAAACTCAGGAGCTCCAGCAGCTCTGCTGATGTGTTTTGACTTACAGGTAATTTGAGCTGGAGTTGGTGATGGAGAGAACATTCCTGAGGTCTGTGTCCAGGCCCTGAGCTGGCCCCTGTGCCTGTCCCTTTATGCCTGTCCCCCTGTCCCACCCCAGTGTGTCCCACAGCAGACTCCAACACTGACTCCTGGGCAGACGTGTTTGTTCCTGCTCCTGGGTGGAGCACACACCTGCCAATACTGGGGTGGGATGGGGCCATCGCAGTGTGGAGGGTCCCTCTGTGCCTCGTGCACTGACCCAGTTCTGCTCTGGGGCTCTTTGCAGTTGGTTTCGGAAGAAACACGCTCAGGCAGAGGCGCTGGTGCCGATCCCGCCCAGCCCCGAGACGAAGGACAGGTGGAGGAGCATGACGGCGGTGCCTTACCTGGAAGATCTGCATGGCTACAATGAGGAAGAGGACGATGAATTGTATGACATTGAAGATGATATCATCTACACTCAGGACTTCACAGTACCAGGTAGGGGAAAACGATGCTTTGATGGGCAGGACAGAAGTGACTGGGGGCTTTTTTTGTCTGTTCAAAGCTTTTTGCGAAAGGCCTCAAGGTCTGAATAATCCTTTCAGCAGAGGAGGAGACTGTTGATTATGGAGTGGTGTGAGTGAGCTGTGGTGCTCTGAATGCCTTGGCCCTTGATTTGATCAACAAGGATGCCCCTCCTTGCGTGGTCCTTGTGCCAGCTTCCTCCCTTCTCCCAGGAACAGCTGCTGCTGGACTCTGCTGTTCAGCACAGTTAATTGTTTAGGCCAATTTTTCTAGAATGAGTTATTTGGGAACAGAGCCCTGCAATGACTCTGTGTTCAGGGGTATGGGGCACACCTGGGGTGTCACTGGCACATCAGGAGCCTGGTCCCAGCCTGACCTGTCCAGGTGCTCCCCAGTTGTGTGTCTGTCCCAGGACTGAGGGTGAGAGATCACCTCCAGAGCAGTGACACGAGCAATTACACCTTCCTCATGCAAACAGCGGCATTTAAACCCAAATCAGAGCTGTCATGGCAGGTGACAGGCAGATTACTGGAAGATCTTCAAAGTTATCTGTGTAATTTGTGCTGTTTCAGAGGGATTAGAGACCTAAAGGCTGAGAGGGCTGGGGAGGTGAGGTGGGATGTGCAGGTGCAGTATTTGTGGTGGGGAGGAATCCCCTCAGCACTGGGAACACGCTCGTGGGAGGAGTAGAGTGAGGAGGGTCCCAGCACGGGGGCTTGGTGGGTTTGTGTGGTTTTGCAGAGATGGGAGCAGCTACAGAGGGAATAAATGTGCATTTTTTCACTCAGTCTTCCTGCAGGATCCCTTTGAACCTGCTCAGTGTTACATCTAACAGTGATGCCATGTTAAAATATAAATTAAAACCCCCTTGTACATGAGGGATCAGTTCAGCTGTGGCTTTGCTGGG
>JAOXXN010000347.1:3221971-3232087 GCA_026770055.1 Myrmophylax atrothorax
GGGGCCTGGGGCGCTGCGGTCCCCGCGGCCCGAACGGGCTGTTCCCGGGCTGACCTTGGCCCTGACCTCGGGCCGTCCCGGGCGCTCCGGCCCCGCCGGGGCCCGCCCGGGGCCGGTCCTGCTCCTCCAGCCCCGGCCCGGCCGCCCCGGAGCGGGACACGGCCGGTCCGCCCCCGCTGTCCCCGGGGCAGGGCGCGGGCACAGGGACAAGGACAGCGGGGACACCGGCTCAGGGCTCCCCACGCGCTTCCCAGGCTGGTCCCGCCTGTGCCGGCGCCTCTCGCCCACTCCCGGCCCCGTGTCTCCGTGTGCCGCCTCCCCGCCGTGCCCTTGGGAGCTGGGAACGCTTCCCCATGCCCTGTGCCAGGACCCCTCCTCTGGAGCCCAGCCCTGCTCCCTCCCTGTGCAGGTGCAGCCTGTCCTGGGCACACCTGGGCGTGCTGACCCAGCCAGGAGCTCGGGGGCAGGCTGTTCCCTTGGGGTGGAGCTGGGAGGCTCCCTCTGGATGGAGCTGGCTGCCCACGACACCCCTGGGCTTGCCAGGGCTGCTATTCTCCTTCCCCGTGTTCCTGATGACTGTTTTCTCATGTCCTCCCCATGCAGGTGTTCTACAACGGCGCCAACGTGAAGCAGGTGGATGTGCCCACACTGACGGGCTCCTTTGGGATCCTGGCATCCCATGTGCCCACGCTGCAGGTGCTCCGGCCAGGTGTTGTCACCGTCTACGCTGAGGACGGGACGGCCACCAAGTACTTTGGTGAGCGAGGCAGAAGGAGCTGGGGAGGAAAGGTGTGTGTGTGGGGATGGTGTTCTCAGTGCTTTCACAAGGCAGGCTCTGCCCATGCACATGTGCCCTGGTGCACTTCCAGGGATTTATTCTTTCCCAGCCCTGCCAGTAGCTGCTGAAAGCTGCCCTGGGAGCTGGGGCTCTGTGTGAGGCCGTGGGTTGGGGTTGAGTCTTGGTTCTGCTCAGGCTCTTTGGGTGCATACCCTGCTCCAGCTTCCCTTGGGATGGGAGCTGAGTCCCTGAACACTGGGAATGTGACAGGAGGCTGCCAAGGATTTGTTTTGGGAATGGGATGGTGGAGATGCCAGGGATGAGCCGCTCTGGCAGCCCTGGCTGAGCTGTCCCCTGTTGTGCCTCGCAGTGAGCAGCGGCTCCGTCACCGTCAATGCTGACTCCACAGTGCAGGTGCTGGCAGAGGAGGCAGTGACCATGGACATGCTGGACCTTGCTGTGAGTACCTAGAGCCTGTGGGGGCTCCCTGCAGGGATTTGCCCCCCATTTCTCTGCTTTGGGGTGGTTGTCTCAGTAGCTTCCCATGCCCCAACCAGGAGCTGTGCCTGCACCCCCATCATGTGGATCAAAGGCTCAGAGCTCCGGAGAGAGGGAACTCTGCAGTCATTCACCTTCCCCAAGCTCTTCTCACCCTTCAGACAGACACTGACCTTGTTCTCATCCCCTCTTGGGCTCCAGAAAGAGCTTTTCCCTGTTGATAAGGTGTCTGGGGCCAGCACAGCTGTGTTGGCTGCTCCACAGGGCCCCCAAATCAGTGGGTCTGTGGGGCCCTGGGTCAGCAGTCTGTGGGGTCAATGACTGCAGTGGAAGGAAAGGGAGGGAAGGGGTGACTTGAGTGCTGTTGGATAGTCCCCCCTTCTGCAGTGTCTCCCAGTGACACATTCCTTGTGCCCTTGTGTTCAGACTGCGAAATCCAACCTGGAGAAGGCCGTGTCCGAGATGGCTGCAGCATCCGATGAAGCTGCTAAAGCAGAAGCTCAGATTAAGGTAGAAGCTAACGAAGCCCTGGTGAAGGCTCTGGAGTAATTCAGGTGAGGCTCATCTGGGGCCTGGCTGAGTGTCTAGATCTGCTTCAGAGGATGAGTCCTGTGGGGCTGCCAGGGTGGGCGAGGGGTGCTCCCTGGCATTTGGGGAGCAGTGACTCTGCAGCTGCCCCTTGCTGGGGTCAGGCCTCAGCTCTGTAGGGGGCATACGAGGGTCCTTGGCCCTGAGATGACACAGGGCCACCAGATGGCAACGGGGCCCAGGGCCAGGCAGGGCTGTGCCTGGTTCAGCCCTGACACTGCAGGGTTCATCCAGCCCCACAGGGTTCAGCCCTAATGCCAGGACAGGTTGGGAGCTGCAGTCACTGCCAGGGCCTCGCTGGTGTCCCAGTCCCTGCTGGGACTGGCTGTGCTCATGAGCATCTCAGGGGCAGGAAGGGGCCTGGGCATAAGTGGCCTCTGCCCTGCGTGGCCTCTGTCACGCGCTCACCCTCCAACGAAGAAAAACAGCTTCAGTCTCAGGGGAGGTGAAGCCAATCTCTTACCTCATGGCCCCTTTTCCCTCTGCCCTGCTCAGACTGTGCCTCATTCCTCCCTTTCCCACGTGCTGGCAGTCGGGGACTCTGCAGCAGCGTGTGCTGTGCTGGTGGTGACTCACTGATTGCCTGCAAGGGGCTCAGCCCGGAGCACAGCAGGGCACTGGTTCCCACTATCTCCTCATCTCTGTTCCGGGTGCTCTTTGGTCCCAGGGAGACTCTGGCTCGTGTTTACTCACAGCAGTTGAGCGGCTGGGTCAGGGCCAAGCCCCAGGGTCAGGATGCACAGCCCAGCCCAGCCAAGCCCACCCTGCACTAACCCAACCCTGCTTTGTGTGTTGCAGGAATCCCGTCGTGGGTGCAGAACTCCCAGCCTGTCCCTGTCCTGCTCCCCAGCTGTACAGATGGAGTGGGACGAATGGAGGTGGAGAAAACGTTCTCATCAATTAAAAGGAAATGTAACCCCCTCTCGTGGCATGTTGCCTCCTTCCCGAGCAACTATTGCAGCCGGAGCTGGGATCAGCTTCCAGCTCCTGCCCCATGCTGAGTTCTGTGGGGCAGATGCACCCAGGGAAGGTGTCACCAGCACTGCCCTGGGGTTTGGCCTGGCATTCCCAGAGGAGACTCATCAGGCAGGTTTTAACCCCCTCCCAGTGCTCCAGCCACCACCACCTCCACCTCTGATAATCACCTGGACAGCAGGATTATGGCAGCATGGGAGGAGTTCAGGTCTGTTCCAGAGCTGTCCTGTCCTGGCTCCCTGCCCCACCACTGACTCTGCCTCAGCCTCCTGGCTCCGGCGCTGGAGGAATCCCCATTGGCCGGGCTGTTCCAGCACAGTGCTTCTTGCATCTTGCAGCCATCCCCTGCTGCTACTGGCACATGGGGCAGGGAAAGCTCCCCCTGCTCCCAGAGACAGGGTCAGTGCAGAGAGGGAAGCAGATGCCATGCATGGTGGGAATCTTTCCTGCTTCAGTGCATGCTGGGGGTGGCTGGTGATGCTCTGCTGCAGCCACAGCTTGCCAGGGCTCACTGGACACAGCCCTGTCCGAGAAGGCTGCCTGGGGCTTATCACAGCACGGGAAAAGCAGGAGGGGCTCACTGGGTGCCGAGAACCACTGAGAAGGGGCGGGTTCGAGTGAGGGAATTGCCAGGCATCCGGGATGCATGTCCTGCCCACAGCACCAGATGCTGCCAGGCCCCTCGCTCAGTGCCACCCACCCCACGCCCTCCCAGAGGGATTTTGGGTTCCCTCTGCTGTGCAGAGCTGCCATCCCTCCCTCTGCCTCACACTAATCCCCTTTTCCCTGCAAGTGTTCCAGCCTGGGAAGGCACGTTGGCTGCCTGTGTGGGCAGCAGCTCCGAGGAGGTCACTGCTCCGGCCTCCTGCGGGCCCTGCGTGGCTCCCGCTCGGAGTGGGGCACGGCTATTTTCGGTGCTGCCACCCAGGATGTAATCTTGGCTGCCTCCTCTTCTCACCGCCACCTCCTCCCCCTCCTCTCGCTCGCTCTGTCTTTCTCTCCCCCCCCTTCACAAGTGATCAAAAATAGAGCCTGTGGTGTTAAATTTCTCACTCTCTGGCTTATTAAAAGCCTCCGAGTGCCTGACGCGGAGCCTATTTGAAGCTCAGCCGACTTCCAGCTCCTGAGCTGCTCCAGTGCCTTTTCCCCTTCCCCTCTCATTTCCTTTCTTCTTTTTTTTCAAAGGTCAGACGTTGTACCGAGCATGAGCAAAGCCTCCCGAGTCAGAGCTGTGCTAATTAAAACGTCTCGGGAATAAGTGGGGCCGGCCGGCTCCGCTCCCTCTCCCGCTGCCCCTCTCTGTCCCCGGCTGCTATTTCGGCTGCGTGAGCCTCCCCCGGCACACGCAGCCGTGCTGACGGAAGGTGGCTGCCTTGGGTTTTTCATCTAATGGAAGAGCGTTGGCGAGGCCGGGAAGCTGGGGAAACGGCCAGCTGCTATTTTTAGGATGGGAAAAAAGTGTCTCCGTCAGCGTCCTCTCACCAGCTCTTCCCACTGCCTCCCGCCAGCGCCGGGGGGGCCAAGGAATCCGGCCCTGCCCCTCACAGGGGTGCCCTTGGCTGGGAGCTCCATGGCCTGACAGCTGGTGGGACTTGTAGGCTGCATTTGGGGGGAGCAGTGAGGGCACCTCCTGCTCTTCCTTGTCTGGGGTCCCTGGGGATGGAGGTCCCCTCGCTCTGCCCCAGCATGGGGCATCTCTTGCCCTCGTGGGTGCAGGGAAAAGGCTTTGTCTGAGCCAGGACTGGAGCAGCACTGGGCAGGGGTTGTGGGTGCCCTGGCTGGCAGTATCACAGCCCTGCATGCCCTGAGCTGCACTTTGGGTGTGGGCGATTCCCTGAGTTCCTCTGCACTCCCAACCCAGCCCACTCGCCGCAGGGACCTCCTGCTGCGGCCCCGGCTCTGAGCTCCTCACCTCTGCCTCTGGTCTTCCCCCCTCCCTGCTTGTTATCCGGCTCTGCAGAGCTGCGTTCTCCTCCTCCCTCGGCTCCAGCTGCCCACGCTGGAGCCGCCATCAGTCGCTGGATGCCACGAAAAAGGCCTGACTTTGATGCAGATGTGCAGCTGTGGCTGCACCACAGGCAAAGCCCTTCCCTGCTCCCACCTCGCTGTGCCAGTGCTGCAGGGATGAACCCGGCCAAGGGGCAGCTCCATGGTGTGGACCATGATGTGATTCAGCGGGTGAATCTCCTTCCTCTCGCCCCCGAATCGGCCTGGTGGTGGCACCAGCCTGGCACTTGGCTGTCCCTGGAGTGCTGGCACCTGCCCTTGGGCACCACAGCCTCCTTCCACAGCTGAGCAAAAGGTCTTTCTTCTCTTTTTGGGGTGGTGGGTGCTGGGGTGACTCTGCCCTGTCTCTGCTGGGGGCATGCAGGGCTGGGAGCATCTGCACAGTGCGGTGGAGTTACTCCTGGGAGCCTGGGCTCTGGCTCTGGGCTGGGTGGTGGGTGTGAGAGGGAAAAGCTGCTCAGAAGGTGGTGGGAGTGGGCAGGGGGCCAGCATTGCCCCCCTCCTCCTCCCCTTCCACCCAGGGCTCTTGCCCATGACTCGCATCCTCTGCTGCCAGATGGAGGGTGGGGAGCGGGGCCGGGAGCGCTCGGAAAGTGAAGCATCACGGATTCTGCCGGCGGCGTCGGTTCTCCGGGGGATGATTTCCGAGACGGGCCGGGCTCTCCAGGCCAAATCTCCCGGTGCTGGCCGCCCTCCCTGCGCTCGGCCGCGTGGCATTTCCCCGTCCCACCCAGTCCCGAATGCAGGCAAAAGGTTCCAGCTCTCCTCTCTCTGCAGGAAAAACAACCCCAAACCCCACCGCAGCCCCAGGACACCCCGCTCCCGCCGGGCTGACTCATCCCGCAGAGCCGCCCCTTTCGCTGCCCAAACCTCGGCACTTGGGATCCTGCCTGGCCCTGCTGCTGCCTCGCACCCTCAGCGCCCACTCTGCAACATCACGGTGGGGGTACAGGGGCTGCCCCCCACCCTCACACTGCTAGGGGGCTGTGGGAGGTGGCAGTGTGGGGACCCCCAGGGTGGCTCTCCCCACCGAGGCTGTGCGGTGTTCAGGTGCAAATCCAGCACCTTCCCACCCCCATACCCGTGGGTGCTGCCCACAGCCCTGGCGTGGGAAGGTCAGTGGAGGCTCCACATGCTGCCAGCACAGCCCGGTGTGTCCTTGGGCCACGCTGCCCTTGGGCAGCTCGAAGGCCGAATCCTCACAGCTTCCTTCGGGTGGGGGGTGCTGCCGTAATGATTAACCCGCCCGCGTTAATCGTTCCGGCCGGCAACCTTTTTCCTCTGGGTTTCCAGCTCTGGAAAATGCTCTTTTTCCACCACCCTCCCACGCACGTGGCCCCATGGAGGGAGCATGGCACAGCTCAGGGAAAATCCCTGCGGGCAGGAAGGGGACCTGGCTTGGGATCCAGCACCGGGATCTGTCCCAGCGGGGCCCCTCTGTCCCAGTTCAGGGGGTGCTTTACTGGCTGAGGGTGGTGGAGCCTTGCGGAGTGTTGCCCCACTGGCCTCACCCCAAAAATCCAGGCGCAGGAGTGGGTGCCAGAGGGTGTTTAGGAGGGCAGGTGTTGCAGCCAGAACGACGGGGTTTGTCGGGCTGCTCCTGGGCTGGCAGCCTCGGAGCGCTGCCGGCCACGCAGCAAACCTTGGCCTGGGGCAGGTTCTCTGATGGCAAACTGAGACACGGATGGGGAAAGCCACTTGTAGGCTGGGGAGAGCAGGGACAGGACACAGGAATCGCAGACCCTGCTGCTGTGTTCGGGGATGGCACCTCTGTGGGGGAGCATCACAGGGAGACCCCCAGGAGCTGCCGGGGTCAGGTGGGGGGCAGTGGGGGTGGCATGTTGCCCTGGGATTCCAGGTGCCTTGGCAAGGTCTTGGTGGCCTCAGGGGCTGCAGGCACGGCCCTCGCTCGGGGCAGCCTTGGCGGCTGCTGGCACTTGGCTCCGCTGCAGCCGGCCCAAAGCCATGGGGGCCAAAGGGGGTGCACAGCCCTGTGCTGAGGGTTCCAGCGAAGCCCCCTCCCGCTGCCCCCTGGCCGGGGCTGTGACCCACACGGGGCAAGGGGGAGGCTGGGGAGGAAGCGGCTGCCAGCTGGGCTTGACTCCGGCTACAAAGGCAGCCCAGAGAGCCCAGCAGAATGAGGTGGCACCAGTCCAGGTTCCCACGGCGGCCCTGGTGCAGAAAATACACCCGGCGCTGGTGGCGGTTGCCACAGCGATGGGCTGGGTGCCACGCCGCGGGGGGCACGACCCCGGACCCAGGTGTGCCGGCACAGGACCGCAGCGCAGGGTGGTGGGAGATCCGTGGGGCGTTGGAGCCGGGCGCTGGCAGGGACCAAAGGCTCCTGCCCTGGCTCCAGCTGCCCCCGCCCGCCTTTGATGTGCCGGGACTTCGCCCTTGGTAAAGCTGGGAGGTTCCCAAGGAGTTCCCAGCTGGTTCCCGGTATCCAGCACCCAGGCACCCAGTGCAAGCTCCCGTGAGCCCTGGGGCTCCATCCACCGCTCAGTTCCCTTTGCCCCGCTGCAGCCGGGGGCTCAGAACCCCCACGGGCTCCCCGGTTCCTGGCAGGGCTGGCCAGGAGGAAGCGGCTGCAGCTGGTCCAGACGCAGGGTCTCTTCCTGGCGGAGCTGGCGCCGGGCTGGGGCGCAAAGTGAGGAGGGGAAGCCAAGGGGCCGGGGCTTTTGCCCTCTGGGATGCCCCAGCATGCATCGGGGAGGAGGAGACGGCAGCACTTCCATCCCTGCTCCCTCAAAGGCCGCCCTTCCACCGGGTATAAATAGCAGAATTGAAGGCTGGCGTGACACTGGAGTCACTTCTGCCGCTGCCACCTTGGGTGTCCCCGTCCGTCCCCCCCCCCCTGCTGCACAGGACCTCAATGGGGTCATTGTGCGCTGCAGCCCCGCAGGGCACGTCCTGAGCAGCTGCTGGGCCTGACCCCAGCTGCCCCCCCTCACGTGTCGGGGGAAGTGGGGTCCCACGCAGAGAGGGGGCACGCTCCCCCCGCTTGCCCTCCCCACAATGGGCAAGGGCTTCACAGGAGTGGGCGGTGGCTTCCTGCCGTCCCCATCCCCACCTGGCCGTGCCGGCCAGCTGCGTCCCAGCCCTGCCGTCCCCTCCCTGCCCGGGCAGCGCCGGCAGCTGCTGTGGGGTAATGATGGGGTGTGCCCGCACGCCCCGGGGTGCGAGCGGCGCGGGAGGCTCTGCCACCCAGCAGGACGGGGCCAGCCGGGCGCGGAGCTTTGCTGCTGCAGCCGGCGCGGCCACATCTGTGTGGGCTGAGCAGACCCCGCTCCCACCCAACACCTGCCCGGCCCAACCAGCTCCTTCGCGTCCCGGCCACCCGCGGACAGGCTGCTGCAGGCAGGGCCCCCGGGCCAGGCAGGTGCAGGAGGTGGGAGCACCCGGAGTGTCAGGGGCATGTGGAGGTCCAGGAGGAGCTGGAGCTCTGGGTGCCCAGGAGCACTGAGGACTGGAGGGCCTGTGACCCCGTTCGTGTCTGTGGGATGTCCCTTTCCCTCATGTCCCCTCCTCACTTCCCCACATTGTGTCCCCCATCCGGCCCCACATCCTGTCTCTGCAGATGGGCTGCGGCTCCGACCCCACTGACTGCAGCCCCTGTTCCTCATGTCCCAGCCAGAGCACCCCAAAGGTGCAGGGTCCTGCTGGGGGGCTGTGAAATGCTCCCTCCCTGCTCCTGCAGGTTCCTGGGGGGAGCACGGGAAGAGCAGCATCTCCTGTGGGCAAGGACCCTCTGATGGGGACAGCTGTGAGGTGCTCTGGCCCTGTATGGATGTGAGTGGGTGGGTTCAGGACAGGGCTGTGTCACATGGGCCAGCACCAGCCCAGGTAGCCACAGGCTCCAATGGAGCTGAAGGCTCTGTGGGGAGACCAAGTTTTAATGAGGGGCTGTCAGGCTCCCTCTGATCCTTCCGCTCATTATCTAATAGGAGCAGCACTTTTAAAGGCCACAGTGCAGGTGAGTCACTTCCCCAGCCGGTGCCTCAGTTTCCCCACAGGTTGGGCACTGGGATGAGCCGAGCCCAGCTCCCCACAGCATGGCTTGGCGCTGGGGAATGTGGCACAGTGGGTCTGGCCCAGGGCTGGATTCCTCCCTTGGCTCCTCATGACTCGCTTGGACCTTGGGCACACCTCCCTTGAGCCCCCGATGTGGGCACGGGGCTGCACCCCAGCCGGATGGTCCAGGTGTGCTTGGCAGTGCAGGGCGTGGGAAGGGGTACCTACAGCTCCCCATGCAGCAGCTTTGCCTCGCCCAGCCTGTGCCATGTGGGGTCCAGCTCTCCTCCCATCAGGATTTGCTGCTGCTGTTCCCAGAATGGGCTGTGGCCCCGCATCCATGGGGAGCTGGTGATCCCGCCCAGCCGTCAGCCGGGAACCAGCCCCACTGACACCGGGGTCAGGCACAGGCGAGGAGGCTGCACCGGGGCCGTGTGGCCGGACCTGCAGCGATGCCCCTGCCCCGGCAGCCGCCCACGGTGCGGGGAGGGCCGGGCAGGGCAGGCGGCTCCATCACTGTAAACAGGAACCGCGGCCGCAGCGGAGCGCAGGGGGCCGGGAAGTGAGGGGGTGCGTGCGGCCGTGGCGGGGGCTGTGGGAACGTGCGAGGCAGCGGGAGCACGGGTGGGAATGCAGCACCCACCCGGCAGAGTGTGTGCACGCACGTGGGAGGTGTGTGCCGGTGTCTGTGTGCAGGGTGAGCACGGGGGGTTGTGTACACGCGTGTGCCTGTTCAGGGTGGGGGATTGCACGCAAACCTGCAGGGACAAGGCCAGAAGGAAATGTCTCCTCCCATCCCCATCCCGCCCGAGTCCAGGTTTCCTGGGGCACATCCTGCCTGCATGGATCCTGTTCCTTCTTCCTGGCTTTAGGTGTTTGGGGGTGCCCGCCTGGCAGAGGGCCAGGGGCAGCATCGGGCCCAAGGGCTGCTGGCTGCCCACTGGCCCCTGGCCCTCCAAGGCGATGGAGGGTGGAGGGGTGCCTGCGGCCCTGGTCTGGCACTGCACTCCCCGCCCAGGTGAGGTTCTCACATTCCTGAGGCGGTTCCAAGGGGAGGCAGGGCAGGTGTGGGGCGGGAATGCCACCAAGCTGAGTGTGTGCCTGTGTGTCAGTGTGTGGGGCAGCCTGGCAGGACATGTACCCCATGCCCCCCCTGCCTCCTTGCTGGACACTGGATCCCCCACCAGCATCACCTCAGCCCTGGATGTGGGCTTGGGATCCACAAAATCCATCCCACGTGGCTCTTCCACCCTGTG
>JAOXXN010000347.1:3279060-3297197 GCA_026770055.1 Myrmophylax atrothorax
GAGGGCGGTGTATGTGCTGAGCGCGCTGTCGGCGCTGGCCGCGCTCTACTTCGTGCTGCGGGCGGTGCGGTGAGTGCGGTGGGGGCGGGCACGGCCAGCGGGGCCGGGGCTGGGTCCCTGTCCCTGCTGGTCCCGGTCCTTCCTGTCCCAGAGCTGTGTCTCTGTCCCTGCTGGTCCTGGTTTTTAATGTTCCCTGTCCCGAGGCTGTGTCCCTGTTCCTGCTGGTCCTGGTTTTTGGTGTTCCCATCCCGGGGCTGTGTCCCTGTCCCTTCTGGTCCCAGTCCTGCTGTTCCCTGTCCCGGGGCTGTGTCCCCTGTCCCTGCTGTTCCCAGTCCTGCTGGTCCCTGCCCCGGTGTTCCCTCTCCCTGATGGTCCCGGTTTTTGGTGTTCCCTTTCCTGGGACTGTGCTAATGTGCCTGCTGGTCCCGTTTTTTGGTGTTCCCTGTCCCAGGGCTGTGTCTGTGTCCCTGCTGGTCCTGGTGTTCCCAATCCAAGGGCTGTGTCCCTGTCCCTGCTTGTCCTGGTTCCTGGTTCCCCCTGGCCAGGGCTGTGTCCCTGCCATTCCTGGTTACTGTTCTCCATGTCCTGGGACTGTGTCTGTGCTTATCCTGGTCCTGGTGTCACTGTCCCAATCCCAGACTTAGTCTCCCAGTTCCCCTGGCCCCGGCTGTGCTCCTGCCCTGTTTGCCCCAGTCCTGATTCCTCCCATCTGGAATGTGTCCCTGCTTGTCCTGGTCCCAATTATCCCAGTCCCTGTCCTCGTGGCTCTGTCCCTGCCAGCCCCAATCCTGATCTGGGCCCCCTGGACCCTGTCACAGTGTCCCCTGTGCCAGAGCTGTGACCTTCCCTGCCTCAGACCCCTCCTAATCCCAAGGCTTGATCCCATTTTCCCTGGATCCCCCATCCCTCCCTCCCTCTACCCTCTGGTGCTCTGCTCCTGGTGCCTCCCTTTGTCAGCGCATCCAGAACGCTGCTGTAAGTCCACACTGCTGTTAATTACCTGGGGGTAATTAGCGACAACAAACCATCTCCCGTTCATCCCGTTGGTTCTGCCCTTTGGGCTCGGATCCGCCCCGTGTCCCTGCAGTGGGACAGCAGTTCCCTGTCCCCTCCCTGTCCCCCAGCCCCAGGCCTGAGGGCCCCAGAAACGAGCCCTGGACCCATTGCAGGTTGAAGAAGCCCCAGAAGAAGTACGGGCTGCTCTCCAGCCACGACGAGAACATCGAGCTGGGCTCCCTCGACAGCGACGAGGACACCGTGTTCGAGACGCGCAACCTGAGGCGGTGAGGGAGGGTTTGCTGTGGTTTGTGTGCTTTGTGTGTTTCTCTTTTCCTCACAAGGGGCTGAGGCTCCTTTCCTAAAGCCGTGGGAGCTTTGGCACGGCTCCTACAAACAGATCTGCATAAATTAAACGCCCGTGTGTGGTCTCTGTGTTGGCACATGGATTTACCTCCCTCTCCCTCGTTTTCTCACCCAGAAAGGTCTCACTGACAGGGATGTCCCCGGGTGATTTAGACACTGCTGTGGGGTCACAGGGCTGTTGGAGGGAGAGGCAGCCCTTGTGCCCAGTCTGAGCTTCCCTGTGTTAGAGAGGAAAACAAAAATTCCTCTATTTTTCAGTTTAGGAGCTGCTTCCAAGTCATATCACAGTTCAGACTCCCGTCGGGTAATCCATTCCTGCTTTCCCAGCAATGTGCTTACATCTCACAAGTTCAGTTTCTGGGGAGGGTCTTTTAAGCTGAGGAGGGATGTCAGCTCAAGGAATGTCACCTCAGCAGCTGCCCAGTCCCTCAGCTCCCCCTGTCACACTGTCCATGCTCCCTCTGATTTTTGGCTGTCTCCTTTTTTCCAGATGACTCTGGACCAGAGGCACCAACTGCCTGGACTGATGGAGGGTCCAAGCCCAGCGGAATCTCCAGTGCTCAAGTTTTATATCTGCTTACAGTGACTATTAATTAACAGTTCAAACCCTTCCATAGCTGGGGCAGGGGAAAGGGGACCAAATCTGTTTTCTTCACATGCATTTTTGGTGATATTTCTGGGGAAAGACGGAACTGAGGTGCTTTGGGAGCTGTTCACAGCACGGGGAATTGCTGAGGTGATGATGCTGGGAAGATGCTCAGCATGTAAAACTGGAGCTCTGGTCCATGCCCACGGCGTTGGGTTTTCAGGGAGCTCATATCCCTCTCTCCCAGTCCTGGGGATCACCTGGAAGCATCAGATGAGCAGGTTCCTTTTCCAGACTGATCCTCTTTCCTTCATGCAGTATCAGGTTACTTCTTTGGGAAGTGTCTCTGTATTGAGCTGGGAGAGCTCTCGGGGTCTGTTACGCAAACGGGGGTGGGGGTGTGATAGTCCAGGCAAAACACCTTTAGGAATGAGTTAAATGAGTTCAATTGTGCAGGATTAGCAGTTACACGGATAATCCGGGTCATTTGTGGGTTTACAGACATGTTTACAAATGGAAGGGGCCATAACCCAAAGGAATATTTCTCCAGAAGAGCCACAGCTGTGTGGTCTGTGGGGCTGGGAGTGCCTGGACTGCTCTGCCCAGCCCAAGTCTTGTGCTCACCAGGGACACGTGTGTGACACCAGGGACATGTGTGTGACACCAGGGACACTTGTGTGACACCAGAGACACGTGTGTGACACCAGAGACATGTGTGTGACACCAGGGACACGTGTGTGACACCAGAGACATGTGTGACATCTGCCAAGGTCTGTGTTTTGAGACACCTGAGGAAGAGCCAGGTGTGAGGGGGTCCACCTGAACTGCAGGAATGAGGAACGTCCCAGAGCAGCTGATGACTGGAAAAGGGGGACCCCAACCCTTCTGGCTGTGTCAGGACTGTGCTGGCTGTGAGTTACCTCCTTTCAGGGGTACTGGAGTTTCACTCCATTGCTGATACTCAACTGGGGTCTTTCCTGCAGCCCATTGTGTGGGTGTTTGGGATCTGATTGTGTAGGACCAAAGGTGAATGTGTCAGGAAGTCGTTGTTGGGTGGATCTGCTGCTAAAACAGTGAAAACTGCTTGCCAAGTGCTCCTGTCTGTGGCCCTTCCTTGGAAACTGTGTCAAGGCGTCCTTAAATCCCACTTCCACCCCAAACTGGCAGTGCCTTTGTTTGGAGCCCCTGCGGGCAGGGAGGTCCCCGAGTCACCTCGAAGGTGAATATTGAGAATGTCTTTGGAATGTCTTTGGCTCCTTTCCTTTGATGTGCAAATCCCCTGCGGATCAGGGGGCACAGCTGACCCTAGAAGAGGGGACTGAGGGGAGTGTTGGGGTCTGCTGCTCCGGGATCCCCTAAGGCAGAGGAGGGAGTGCTGGGATCCTGGTGGGATCCTGCTGGGATCCTGTGCGAGGGGCCGTGTTTTTCCGTGCAGGGCAAGTGAGGTTTCCTGGAGAAATCCCACGGCAGTTCCGTCTTGCACTTGCACAAAAGACTTAAAAATAGATAGATACGTATTTTTAATTACGCTGCCATGTGCTCACAGCTGTTGGTTCCTTCATGTGTATTTGATGCCCTTGTTGGTCTCTTTGCACTGGTTGGATCTGAGCCCCCTGTGCCCCCTGTGCTCTGAGCACTTGGGAGGGACCCTGTGCCTGGTCCTGGGCAGGCTGAGGCCTCACCAGACACTGCTGCACTTTTCTTTCTGTGGAACAAATCAGGGTGTTGGTGGGAGGCTCCACGTGCCTGTTGGTCTGCAGGATTCTTGCCCATCCTGGCCAAAAGGAGCCAAAATGGCTCCAAACAGTCGCTGCTGTTGAAGCCAAAGCCAAATTTCCTAAGTTTACATAATCCCCTCTCTGCTCTTGGAGGCTTTGTAGGATGCTCTGCTGTGGGTGTTGACCTGTCCAAACCAACTGGGCCTTCCGTGGGTTAATGGGATCTGTCACTCACCATGTGCTCCAGTTGTGTTGCCACAGCTGGATTGGGATCTGCAGCACTGGGAGGTGCTGAGAGAGGGGCCCATGGTGGGAGAGGGTGCCATGAAGTCAATAAACAGCCCTTGAGAATGTTGTTGTCTGAGCTCCACAAGGAGCAGCTTCTGTTTCACCCTCCTGTGGAATCACCGATTTATCTTTAAGCAGCCACCGGCCCTGTATCCATTGATGGTTTTCCTGTTCCTGCAGCATCCCCCCCTTGCATCTGGAACATATGGAATAAAGCATTCCAGCCCACCTCTCCCTCCGTGACACGTCCCTGGCCCAGCCTGTGGGTCGGGACTGCTGTGGGGGGTTCATGGATTTAGGGAGTTTTCTCCCTGCTCTGCTCCCTCTCACAGAGGAGTGACGCTGTCCCCACTACTGCTCTGGCAGAGTCCAAGGTCAGGTTGGAAAAGGCTCAGAGCAGCCTGGTCTAGTGGAAGGTGTTCCTGTCTGTGGCAGGGAGTGGGACTGGATGAGCGTTAAGGTCCCTTCCAAGCCAAACAATTCTGGGATTCCATGATTCTTTGATTATCTCTGTGTTGGTTTCAATTTTCTGAAGTCTCCTCCCTTTCCCTTCTCCTTGTTCTCACATTAATTCAGATTCTTGTACAGAAAACCAAGTACAATCCCTGCCAGGGTCGTTGTGGCCTCTCCACAGCAGAAGAACCAAAGTTACAGTTTTTTTATTTGGGAGCAGGGAAGGAGAGGCTGTTCCCTGGGTCATACAATCATGGCATCTCCTGAACTGGAAGGGACCCACAAGGATCACCAAGTCCAGCCCCTGGCCCTGCACAGACACCCCCAAATCCCACCATGTCCCTGAGAGTGTTGTCCAAACGCTTCTGGAGCTCTGGCAGCCTTGGGGCCGTGCCCACTGAGGAGCCTCTTCAGTGCCCCTGACCATTGTCTGGCGGAAGAGCCTTTTCCTAAAACCCAACCTAACCCTGTCCTGGCACAGCTCCAGCCTTTCCCTCAGGTCCTGTCCCTGGTCCCAGAGCAGAGATTGGAGCTGCTCCTTGGGAAGAATCTGCAGACCCCCATGAATCTCCCTTCAGACTCCTCCAGGCTGAAATGGGAATGTCCTGGTTCCTCCCTGCAAGGAATTAGGCCCAGAACAAAACCAGGGGCGTTCCCTGCCTCTCGCATCTGCTTCTCATCCACCCCATTCTGGTTCTGTGGCTCAGTGGCACTGAGAAATGAGAATCCACGTTCCCTGTGTTCCCCTCTGCCACCCTGCCCTGGGCCATGTCCTTGTGTCCTGCCTGCTCTGGTGCTGGAGCAGTCGGGGAGGGAAGAGGGTTTCATTTGCCCCCTGATTTACCCTCATTGCTGGTGGGGGTTCTGTGTGGCTGGGGGTGCAGCACGAGGGGCTGGGGCACAGGGGATCCCTGTAGATGGCACTCACAGACCATACATGCGGCTGCCAGGGCACTGCCAGCACCTGGGGAAGCTGGAAATAAATCCTGGTGCCTTGAAAGGCAAATCTTCCACCGAGCAGCTGCCTGGGATGAGCTGGAAGTGCCCTTTGGGGCCTTGGGGTGGGGGAGCAGCAGGTTTTGGGGTGACTCCTGGGGAGGGTCTCTCCCAGTGGCACAGGAGGCTCTTGCCCTGGGGTTCACCTGGCCCTGTCAGTACTTGTTTGGGAAGGATTTTTTATGACTCTGGGAGTGAAAAGGTTTTGAGATGCCCTGATTTGATGGAGCGGAGCCACCAGCTCCAGCACAGACATGAACACCCGGCCCTGCCCTTGGGGCACCCAGGCTGGGCCAAATCAACTGCAGTGCTAATGAATTAACAGAGTGTTCCCTGTGCAGCAGCATGGGCAGGACAGCGTCACCCTGTCAGGTTAGACGGGAAAATTCCTCCCCCAAAAGGAAGGGATCCAGACTGGCACAGGCTGCCCAGGGCAGTGCTGGAGTCACCATCCCTGGAAGTGTTCAAAAAACTTGTGGATGTGGCCCTCAGGGACATGGTTTCGTGTTGGCCTTGACAGTGCTGGGGAAATGGTTGGATTTCATGGTCTTGGAGGTGTTTTCCAACCTAAATAATTCCATGGTTCTGTTCTTTCCAGCTGTCCGTGTGGGAGCTGCAACAGTGCTCCTTCCTTTTCAGACTCAGGGGGCTGATACCCCAATTAGCACTAATTGCTGTGGCCTGTGGTGCTGGGCCAGCTGCAGCTGTGCTGTCCTCTCCCATCTTCCCATCCCTGTTCCTGCTCCCTGCCATCCCCTCTTCTCGAGCTCTCACTGGGGAGAGGCTCCGGCTGGCGCTGGCTGGGATTCCAGTCACAAACACAAGCTGGCGGCATGGATCTGCTCTGAATTTATTTTAAACTCGAGGTAAAGTGCTGTTGATGCTTTGGATGCAAATTTCCTTCTCTGGAATGGGAGCTGGCGGGCTGGTGGAGTGCTGGGGGAGCTCTTTTGATTCCAGCAGCCTGTTTGCTGCTGCGGCTCCTCTTGCCTTGGAGTGCGAAATCACCGCTGAGGCACAGCCTGGGGGGGGCACCGGGGCTGGCACGGAGAGCTCTTGTGGTGCTCTCTGTCCCCTGCTTTTAATGAGGGTTTATGTATCAAGTTGGTTTTTGGGTTTTTTAGTCTTACTGTGTGTGACAACAGTCTGTGTGTGATTTTTCTGGTCACTGTATGGGAGAAGAGATGGTCCAAGTCCCACCAGTCCCCCAAGGAGGGAAAAGAGAAAGAGATAGAACATTTATGAATAATATCTGTAGAAAAACAGAATGGGTGAAGGATCCATTCATGAATTCCAGAGTTCTTTGCCATGGTTTCCTGGATTCCTCCAGCACCAAACTTTGGGTTTAATAGGTGGCATTAACCAAGGCCAAGTTGGATGGGGCTTGGAGCAACCTGGCTTAGTGGAAGGTGTCTGGATGGGACTGGATAAGCAATAAGGTCCTTCCAACCCAAACTATCCCAGAATTATGTCCATGGGCAGCTCTCTGGGATGGGGATTGTCACTGTGAACGTGTTGGGCTCTGAGTCCTCTTGGGGCCAAGCGCATGGTGGGTGAGGAAATGAGGGTGGCTGAGGGAACATGTGCCAAGTTTTGTCCTGTTTGTTGCTTGTACCCTCCCTGGGTGGTGCTGGGGACTTTGGGGTGACCGTGGGTGGCTCTTGGAAGTGGAACTTCAGCTGCACTCAGAATTCCACCGCCGTGTCTCTTCTGTCCAGGATTGGATGGGCAAGGTGCTCTTCTTCACCTTCATTCCATGGGCACCAGTGCTCCAAAATGTGTCTCTGGGTTGGTGTGGAATTGGGTCCATGTTGGAAAAGAAGCTGGGAATGTTTGAAAACCTGCTGCAGAGTCTCTGATGTCTGTTCTGTTCCACTCAACAAAGCACGTCTACACAATGAGCAGATTCTCCTGTATTAGAAATTACCTTTACTTAGTTGGCTTTTTGTCTAAATCCTCCTTCTGATCTTTATTTTTTTCCCCTTCCATCATGGAAAGGTGAATGGAAGTGGCACTTCAGCCACCAAAGCCTTTCCTTTAGAATTGCTGGTTGTTTTTTGTTTTAAAAAATTTTCCAAGGGGCTTTGCAGGGGAGGAGGAAGGAGCGCTCTCTTTTCAAGTGACTCTGGGGAATAAAAGTATAAAGGACAGGAATGATCAGAACTGTGCTGGCAACGGAACAATATTTTATTTTTGAGTACCAGAGCTAATTGGAGAAGGAATTCACACAACAATTTTTGCAATCTAAGGATGAGTAAACATGAAAGGGGCTCTGTGCTCCTGAACATGCTAATTTGGGGCTGTGTGTGTGAGGGGGGGAAACGGCCTGAAAATTAAATTGGAGACAATGTCTCGGATGTTACACTCCAGTGTTTGCTTCTTAGGGCTGGATCAAAGTCATCAGCCAAAGTCTGTGTCCAAGGATACCTGTTGGGGGGATGGAACTTCAATGCACCTGCAGGGTGGAGTCCCAGAAAATGGGTATGTTGGGTCTGATTTGGTGGGAGCGCTTCCATGGGCTGTGGGATCTCTGTGGATCTGAACAGATCCTGGTTCAGCAGCACTTGGAGAGGCCCTGCCCGTGGTGGGGTGTTTGCAGGCAATTAGCAGAGCCTTCAATTAGTGTTGGGATGTGGGACATGGGGGGCTGGTGGGTTAGAGCTCATCACCAGGAGGTGGAATGGGGTGATCTCTAAGGTCCATCCCAATCCAAACCATCCTGGGATTCTATGATCACCCTATTCCCAATCATTGTGGTTCCTGGGTGTGGAGAGGTTCGTAATGTCACTTCCAGTGCTGGCAAATGGAACTGAAATGACATTGAACTGGTGTGTGGACACAAACTCCTCCCAGCTCACACCTCCTCACCCCCTTCCCTGCTGGAAGCATTTCCAAATGCCAGAATGACTCCATGCTGTTGTGCTGGAATCCGTGGGAACTGCTGATGGCAGCGCCTTGGAATCCTTGAAGTGCTCCCATCCACTGGCTAATGGGAACCTGGAAATGGGGGTGTCAAGGTTTTCAGCCAGAAAAGCCCATTCCAGGGTCTTGCTCAGCCCTCACAGAGTACCGGGAGGTTTGTCCTGCTCCCAGTGAGGTGAAGGCAGAAGCTTTCCCTGGAGAGGCTCCAGAACCACTAGAGAACATTCCCACCACCTCAATATGCTGCTAATACGTTCCAGTGGTTAATTACTCTCGCTCTTTTAAAGAATAAAACCTCATGTACTTAAAATAATCCCAATTATTTCATTGTTCAGCCTGAGCTGAGCCCAGCCGCCCCCGCTCCCGCAGAACTGCGGGAAAGGCTGTTCCTGACAGGGAAAACATGATGGGCATTTAATGCCGTGAGCAGCAGCTGGGGGGGTTGAGGCTTTGGGGGGGCCATGGTGCTGCTGTACCTGCAAACCCACAGGTGTTTGTCCCGGGACATCCCGAGGATCATCGAGGCCAACTCTGGGTGATGTTGCAGCACCTGTTGTGATAGGAGAAGGGGTGATGGATTTAAACTAAAAGTGGCTGGATTTAGACTTGGTATAAAGAGGAAATCCTCCCCTGTGGGGTTGGCAAGGCCCTGCCACAGCTTGCCCTGAGAAGCTGTGGCTGCCCCATCCCTGAAAGTGTCCAAGGCCAGGTTGGACAGGGCTTGGAGCAACCTGTGGTAGTGGAAGGTGTCCCTGCCTGTAGAACTGGATGATCTTTAAGTTCCTTTCCAATCCAAACCACTCAAGGATTCCATGATCTTCCTGAAATCCAGACTGGCAGCGCAGCCTCCACGAGCTGGTGTGTCACTGTCTGCCAGGGACATCCTGGGGGAGCAGCTCCCTATGGGATGTTCTGGAGGGATGGAGGGATGACTGGGAAGCCTCATCATAAAATGGGGACCCTCCAAACAGCCTGACAGGACCGTGGGGTGCTGGGGGCACAGCGGGACTGGGGACGTGGTGCCTCAGACTCGCTGGTACCAGGATATGTTGGTATATTCTCATCCTTTTATTTTGCCAGTGTTATTTTAATCCGCTTTTCTCTCACATCAAACTCCTCTTTCTACAGAACACAGAGAGGTATCAGGTTTGTGCCCTTTGTGATCGGTACCAAAGGGCTGTGATAGCGCATTTTTTCCTTTAGAACTGGAGGTTTTATCCCTGTGATAAGTTTAGCTTCGCCACAGTCATCATTTGGGATTCTTGGCTGGCTCAGATGAGTGCAGGGAAAATGTTTCCCACATTTCTTAGAGGAAGGAAGGGCTGGGTGTCCTCAGGAAGGTTCCCATTCCTGTCACCTGGGCGTGTGCAGGTGTTACCTGGTGGCTCAGGGCATTTTGGAAAGTAGCTGAGTTCAAATCAAAATCACCATTTCCTTCCATCTGAAGTGGGCAGGAATGTCCCTGTGGCTTTATCAGACTTCAGATCAGGGTGTTCTTTGGCACCACTTCCAGAGTGGGTGATTTCCAGGAGTGGAAGTCCCCAGGAGCAACCTGGATTTCCTGGGAGCTGCGCAGTCGGAGTGAGCCCTTTCCTCCCAAAGCCTGTGTTTGCCACACAGAAAATAAAGTGTAGGGAACCTTTTTTTCAAACGAAGGAAAGATTAAGGCACAGCAAGAGCTGATTTGCCAAAGGGCACCCAGGGAAGCAGTGGTGGATCAGAGATGGAAGCAGAATCCTCAGCTCAGCCCGTGCCTGCCCCACCACCTTTTTCCTTCCCTGCTCCCTGGCTGCCCAGGTCTTAAGGGATAACCAGGACTTGGATTTCCATCCTCTTAAAAGAGGCCATTTAAGGAGCTTTCCATGGGAGCAGAGCTGCAGGTCACCTCCTCCTCACCACTGAAGATGTTTTTCTCCCCCTTTCTCCATCCTCGTGCTCCTTTAGAGCCTCTTTGCTCTCCTCTTTTCCCACTGCTTGGAGCCATTCTCCCAGCTTCAAAAGGTTTCCTAATTACCCTAATGAGGTCAGGAGAGACCAAACGCTTCTGTGACTTAAAACAGGGGTGGGAAGGGGTTGGGAGGGGGGAAATATCCCGACTGGTGCCTGTATGAGATGTCGTGGGAAGGCAGTGTCTCCCCCTCCTCACGTTCCCTCCACCTTCCCATCTCCAGCAGAAAAAAAAAAAGAGAAATGTGGACAGAAGGTCTCAAATGTATCAAACAGCTTTTAAAAAGAAATTCCTTTTGCCTGTCAAAAGAACAAACAGATACACCAAAAACTGTCAGAATTAGTGTTGGAGTAATTGCAGCAGCTCTCCAAGGTTAATGCTCCATTAACGAGCAGCTCTCACGCAGCTAAAAGCCAGGACGAGACAGGTTGTCAAAGGCTTCCAGGAGATTAAAGCACCGCGTTCCCAGCCAAACTCTCCCGTGGATGTTGTTTGGGAGGGAGGGAAGGGGGATGTTTGTGGGGTGGGAGCATCACCAGCCCTGGCGTTGGCAGGGAATCTCGACCTGGAGCCCAGGGAAGGTTTCCAGGCCTTGGTGAGGTCACTGCCCCTGGGCCATGGTCAGGTTTAAACACTCTAGGAATTATTGAGCACGTTTAGACCGAGTTTAAAGCCTGTCCTGAGGGCAGCCCCAGCCCTGAGTCTATGGGGGATCCATTCTGGTCCCCGGGAGGAGTGGGAGTGGGGTACTGAGGGCTCTAACACCTCAGGAATTAATCCTGCCCAGGTTTCATCCAGCCCAGGGGGTTCCTGGTTAGCCCAGCATCATTTGGAACAGAACTGGGGCCTGGTTTCATCTCCAAGCCAGTGTAAGTCTCATTTAAATAGAACTGACCTTGATTTTTCTCTAGTGGAAGAAAGGAAAACCATTCCAAGCTTCCAGTCAGGCAGCACTGGAAGCATCAGCCAGGAGGGTGTGATGGAGCAGTGCCAAGACCCAGTAGCAGCTTTGGGATCACCTTCCCACGTGGATCTGGGTGTTCAGCACCTGGCAGTACAGCAGTGACTGTTCATGGTGGATGTGAATCTGAGCTCAGGTTTTATAAAGCAGAGCTTGGCCCAGGAGTGTCATAACCCAACAAAGGTGGGATTTTGGGGCTGTCCTGTGCAGGGCCAGGAGCTGGACACGATGATCCCTGTGGATCCCTTTCCACTAAGGTTATTCCATGATTCTGCGATTCTAAGGTGCATTTTGAGTGGGAAGAGGCAGTTACACTCCATGGGGCTCCAGCAGCACAGACACAATGTCCCCTTGGGCCCACGGGAGCAGCTGTACCCCCATAACATTCCTGAGCCCTGGATCTGGCTCTGGCACAGCAGGATCCGCATGAGGATGGGTCAGTTTTGGGTAGTGACTGGCTGGGAGTTGGTTTGAGGAAGGTGAGTTCTGAGCTATGGCATGAGAGGCCTCTTGGAAGGAGCAGCTGTGAGCAGGGGAGATGAACAATGCCATAATTAGGGAATTAAACCTTTCCTGTGCTTCTCTTTCCCTACCCTGATACAATTTGTAACGATCAGACCTGGGGTGCAGCACGACCAGACGGGGTGAATCGTCTGTACAAGAGCAAAACAAGCTCCTGCCCAGCCCTTGCCTCTTCATTAAGTCGATTTGCATTCCTAATCTCCATTTGCAGTTATTATTTTCCCCCTTGTGCTGAGTGCCGGAGATTTGCATAAAGTTCCTTTTTTCTTGTTTTTATTCACGCTCAAGGTCAGAGACTCGGTGAGACACTGACGAAAACAATCCCCTCTCACCCTCCTTTAATTCTTTGCAGAAACATGTCCTGGGGATTTTAACATAACAATTGCTGGGGAAGGAGGAGGGGGGACCCAAACAGAACCCTTGGAGGGAGGAGACCACAACAGAGCCCTTTCTGTGCCAGAAACAAGCTGTCCAACGGAGAGATGCAAATCCAAGATGAGAAGGGAAGGGGGAGATGGATCTGGGAGCGACACCAGTCCTTCCTCGTTCCACTGAAATGGGACAGCTGGTCCAGCTTTCCCAGAGCCATGGCTGGAGCAGACCCTGTGTCCAAACCTCTCCAAGATGGGAGCACCAACCAGCACACCCAGGGCGTGCACCTTGGCCAGGGCACGAGACCATGTTCCTGTATGTGCTCCATGGTGGGACTGGGGGCTCCTGGGCTGATTCCTGAACTTGGGAAGGGATGGGGGTCTCAGAGGAAGCCCCAGATCCTCTTGTTCCTGCTCTGACATTTTACTACGTGAAGCCAACACCCTTCCCACTGGGAGCAGGGCTGGGTGGTGGGGCACTGGTGTCACTCCCACCTCCAGGTGTTGGGACAAGGAGGAGAACAGCCATCCCTAAAAGAGTCTGGTTTCCTCGAGGCTGGGAGGTTAAAGGAGGCAGGGAAAACTCTCAGATGGCTGCTGAGGGGCTTGTGTGGAGCAGCCCTCCTGGCCAAGGAGCAGTGAGACTCATTTCCAGATTTTTCCTGCTTTTGCCAGGTCTGGCACTGCATTTGGAGCCTGCAATGGGGCACAGGGGACACTTGAGCTCTGCCTGCACCCACGGAGTTTTGAACCTCCTATAAGGGGTAGAAACTCTTTTTAGCCCCGGGGTGTTTGCAGGTTTTTGCTGGATTTAGGAAGGAAGGAGTGAGGAATTGATGTTCCTTTTTTTGTGCTCAAGCTGTAATGATTTTAACATGTATAAACTATGTGGATCTTGGAGTTTGGGCATGACTGAGGCAGACATGTCCTGGGGGGCTGGTGGGGGGCTGGATGGTGGCAGATTGTGGCAGCTGGACTGGTGGCCCAAATGCTCCTGAGTGACCTGGCCAGGAATGGGGATGGATCGACTTTAGGAGCTGTGGAATGTTGGATGGCTGGGCTGGAAATGGAACTGGGAGATGGGTTTTGCCTGGCGCTGTGAGCACAGAAATATGTCTTATTTCCCAGAACTGGGAGGTGCTTTTTTCCCGAGGATGCTCCAGGGCTCTCAGCTCCCGTGATGTGTTTTCCTGCCCCTTTAATGCTTCACTAAACAGTTTGAGCAGCCGCCTCTTAATGCCCCAGCAAAGCACAGAACGCTCCGGAGCGGAAAGAGCAGCGAGGAAAGAGGGTGATGGAAAAGAGATGAGGCTGCAAGGAGAGACAAAACCTGGGAAAAGTCACCTTTTCCCTTTCACATTCCCAATCCTTGCTGGTGTAAAGGCACGGATGCTGAGGGTCCCCCTGGTTTCTGCTGCTCCTCCAGCAAAGAGCTGGGCTTCACTCACCCTCTTCCAGCCCTTCCTGGGCTCTGTCCTGCAGGGCAGGGTGGGAAGATGGTCCCTGGGTCACTGGAGCAGGGCACGGACCCTGGAAAGGACAGTGGGGGTGGGATATTTGGGATTTGGTAGGCTTCTCCTGACCTCTGTCTGATTCCCTGGTGAGCATGATGGAGCCAACATCCATTGGACTGGTGCCCTGCAGCCCATGCCAGAGGTCCTGGCTTGGTCCTCACTGGGTGTGTGCTTCCCAAACCTTGGGAGCAGCCAAGGACGGGGGTGGGGGGGGAAAGAGAGATTTAATAGAGTTTTAACCCATCCAGGAGAAGTTCGGCCTCCTCCTGCCCCACACTGAGGGAGCCGCCGGCTCTCCTGTTTTAATTCAAGTCATTAAATTCCCTGCACTCCGTGTCCCCTCCCCGGCACCGCTTGCCCTGCCCGTTTGATCTGTAAGTACCAAAGGTACCGCCTCGGGCTGCGACATCGGCATCCTCGGTCGCCATAGGAACGGGAGCTGGGGGTCCCCCGCGCCCGCTCCTCCGGGCCCAGCTCCGGGGGCTGAGCTCCAACGAGCCTCTGAAGTTGGGCTGCTCAAGGCCGGGCCACACGGCCCCCCCACGCTGCGGGGGGAGCACGGGCTGTGCCAGCCTGGGAGGGAGCGGGAGCAGCCGGAGCTGGGAGCACAAAGACAGAGGTTATTGGTGTCAAAGAACTCGCAGCTCCAGAGGCTGAAGGGCGGCTACATCTTCTCTTGGCAGAGGGGAATGAAAACCGGGAGGAGGGAAGGGGAGAGCTGGGAGCTGGAGCCAATTATTGCTGGGCAGGGGAGGAGGAAGAGGAGGAAGGTGATGGAGGTGTCAGTGATGGGGAGGGCGAGGGGAGCACAGGGGGGTTGAGACAGAGTGAGGTTCATCACTGATCACAGAATCATTGAATATACTGGGTGGGAAGGGATCCACAAGGATCATGGAGCCCCTGGGGATGTGTTGTAGGACCTGTTGCAACTGGACAAGGATGATGGTTTTAAACTAAAACACAGTTAATTTAGACTGGTTATAAGGAAGAAATACTCCTGTGAGAGTGGTGAGGCCCTGAATCAGGTTGCCCAGAGAAGCTGTGGCTGCCCCATCCTTGGAAGTGTCCAAGGCCAGGTTGGACAGGGCTTGGAGCAACCTGGACTAGTGGAAGATGTCCCTGCCCAAGGCAGGGAGGTGGAATGAGATGAGCTTTAAGGTCCTTTCCAGCCTAGAGCACCCGGGGATTCTATGAATCATAGAATCATTTAGGCTGGAAAAGACTTTTAAGATCTGTATCCCTGACTGTGCAGCCGCTATCCTGATGTTTGGGGATTCGAGCAGCCCTGGGGGGTTTGAACCTCAGCTGTGGGTGAGCTCAGGGCAAAGGCAGCTCTGCCCTGAGGGGACAGAGCCCCGGGGCCTCTGCTGGTGGCCACCAGTCCCCACGGCTGGTGACTGATATGCAGAGCTGCCTGAACCCCCCAAACCACTTCCACTCCCTAATTGCTGACAGTTATTTACTCTAAAGGCAGGAGCACACGCACCGCTGGCTCTGACAACCCGTGTCAAAGCCCCGCCAGAAATTATTGCTTTACAGCTTTATTTACTACCCCTTTTTCCCCAAACAGATCTATTCCCTCTCCCCTCCAGGTGCCACAGTCCTGCTGGCAGATCTGCTGCACCGTGGGGCTCCCTGCCCAGACCCCTTCCTGGGAGTCCCCCTTCCCGGGACCCCCCCCTTTCCCGGTCCATGCCTGCCTGGGCACTGACAGACGGATGCAAACGGAGCCCCCTGCACGCCGCCGTGTTTATTTGCTGTCTCTCAGCCCCTCGATGTTCAAACATAATTGGTTCTGCTCGGCGCAGTAAACACCGATGTTGTCGCACCAGCGAGCGGAAAGGGCACCTACACGCAATTAAAATAATTGGGCGCTACCTGGCTCTGATCCCCCTCCCTGCCGCTGTTCTCCCTTCATCTCCTCCTCTCCATCCTTTGTTCCATCCCATCGTCTCATCCCGCTCCTCCTCACCCAGCTCCTCTTAGTGCCTGTTCTCTGGCCAGCCCAGGGCAAAGCCCCATGGACAGGGGGGTCCAGTGCCACCGGCCTTGGCCTTGGCACAAGTGTGGGATGAGTTCTCCGATGAGTGAGATGATATTCCAGCCCAGACCCATGAAATATAATGAAGGCCCGAGGGACTGTACCAGCTCCTCAGTTAAAAATGATGCTGTTATATTTAGACAAGGTAACTGGAGGCCCCTCCGGACAGCACCGAGTACAATTTTTTGTTTAATGATTCCATAATCTGATATAATATCGGGCCTGTAAGACATAATGAAGACCTGGGGGAGTTTACATCTTCTCAGCATTAAAGGGTCCCTGCTCGGGGACCCGGCCAGGTGGAGGTTTGAACTTTGATGCAGTCAAACGTGTTTTTCTCTGGGTTTGTTTGACATGATTGAGGGAATCCAGCAGCCTTGGGGAGAGGGAATGGAGCAAGAGCAGCCGTGTTCACACCGACCCCACAGCTGGTGCTGGTGCTGTGGGGGGGACTGGGAGAGTTTAGGGGGCCCAGCTGGGCCCTGCAGGGCTGTGCTGGGATCTGCACAGATGTGGTCCGTGGTGGTGTTGCCAGGAGGTCGTGGTGGTCTTTGGGAGGCCGTGGTGGTCTTTGGGAAGTTGTGGTCATTTTTGGGAGGTTATGGAGGTTGTGGTGGGCTTTGTGAGGTTGTGGTGGTTTTCAGAAAGTCACAGTGGTCTTTGGGGGTAGTGATGCCTCCAGAGTGGAGCAGCCAATGCTCCACTCAGCTGCCTCCGTTTCTTCCCAGGTGAAGCCCAGCCCAGACCTCACACCTTTGCTGTGCCATGATCTGGAACTGAGCATGGCATCGGGGCTGCTGGCACCAAACCTGAGTGGAACAGGGGTGGGCAGAACTTGCTTTGCTGAGGGGATGGTCATGAGATGAGGGTCCTTTGGTGGTGCACAAACAATGGGATGACTTTTTCCCCAAAACACACAGGGACACCAAACATCTCCAAGATCAGCATCAGCAGTAAATCTCTCCTCTGTGTCCATTTGGGAGCACATCCTCAGTGGATCCTAGTCTGGAGGGACTGGTAGTGGTGCCTCTACAGGTGTCTGGGTGAGGCAGAACCCTCTGGTGAGTCCCACCAGTGCCAAAGTGAGTGCATCAGGAACCTCCAGTGAGACCCACTGGTGCTGGGCTGGATGTGCTGGAACACTGCGGTGAGTCCCGGATTGGATGCTGAGGGATGATTCCCGATTCCTGGTGTGCTCTTGTCTGGGTATCTGTGCCGGGAGATAACCTAATCCCATTTAGCCTTGGAGAGAGCCGGCGGATCCCTCCCCCGGGAGCCAGCGCGCGGCGGGGGGTGGTCTGTAATGAATTCCCATCATTCCAGCACAAAGGGAGCTTACAGGAGCGCTCGCTGCAGAAAATATGAGGGTCGCTGCCCTATCATCCCTCCGAGACATCCGTCGTAGTTCAGTGATTCCCGGCTGCTGACAGGCAGCGGCCCTGGGAGGCAGAGCCGGTCTCGCCTTCCAGGCTCTTTCTTGCCTGGAAAATGACTTTTTTTTTCTGCTAAAAGGGATTTAACTCCCTGCCTGGGGCTGTGGTCGCCCGTCACCCACCCTAGCCGGTGTGCAGTCCCAGGTGCATCGTTTTGCAGCTTCCGTTCCCCTTCACCCCAGTTTCTTATTGATCTGTATTCTGGCAGCTCCTCGGTGTCCCAGTGGGAATACCCTGCCCCAAGTCCTGTCAGAGCTGGGGGACCCTTCAGCCCCTGGATGGGAACCAAGAGACGATGCTGTGGTGGTCTCGGGGGAATTCTGTCCACCTTGGGGGAGCCCTGCAGACTCCAAGGGCAGGTTTGGGAGTGCTTTGGGAAGCACTCAGAGGGTTCCCGTGACAGGGGGGCTCCCGGGACTCATTGCCGGGCAAAGGCCCATTCCAGCTCCCTGCACTCCCTCCCCTCTCACCTTTATTTATTTAATTCTTTTCCCCCTCATTTTTTTTTCTCTTGGAAAACCACATGGTGGAACTTGCCCCCTCCAAGCCGGGTTTTCCTGCGGCTCCGTGGCTCGGCCGGGATGTCTCACCTCGGGAGCTGCCAATCCGTCTCTGTCAAGCTGTCAGCCCGGAGCGCGGGCTGGAGCGGCTGCAATTCAAAGTGGATTAACTCCTCGGGCTGCCCTGCCTCCCCCGCCCCTCCCCATTCCACTTGGGTGGGTTTTGGCCGAACAGAAAACGCTTTTCCCCTGCGCTTTCCATATTCAAAAGCTCCCGGAGCGCCGCCGGATGGCAGCGGGGGCCGCGGGGCCGGGGGCTTCGGGCCAGGGTGCGGGGTCGGTGGCCGTGGGAGTGGGACAGGGTGGCCGTGGCACCGCTCCATGTCCCTGTAACGCCGTTGGTGGGGTTCTGGGAAAGGGCCGTGAAGGGATGGGAGGTCACCTGCTATCCAAAGGGGTGAAGGGCTGCAGGTGCCCCCCCCAAAAAACCGGCTATTTGGCTGAGCTGCTGCTGCTGCTTTT
>JAOXXN010000347.1:3303424-3316083 GCA_026770055.1 Myrmophylax atrothorax
GGGTGGTGGCGTGGGGGGGCTCGGTCGGGGCAGGGGGGTACGGGGATGGGAGTGCCCGGCCCCACAGCTCACGAGTCCTTCCCATCCTGGAAGTGCAATCCCTGCAGTTTGCTTCGTTTCCCTGCTCCAGTACGGAATTTCGATTTTCCTGTGTGTTTTTATTCCCCCAGCGTCTTTCTGGGGGGCGAGAGTTTCGTTTCTGTCGTATTTCTTTGTTCGTAATTTTGAGGAACCAAAAACTGTTGGCGAGTTGGAAGTGGGAGGAATTCTGCTTCAGGAATGCTCAGGTGGTTGAGACCCCTGGGACCCCTCCTTCCACCCTGCAGAGACACCCCACGGGGTCTGAATGGGCCCGTTTGTTGGGACTCCTGTAAAAGGCAAAAAAATTAAAAATCAGCCCCTGAACTCCCATTTCCCCCCCAGTTCCTTGAAGTTCTCCCAGCCCTGGCAGCATCCCCGTGAGCAGTGGGGGATGAGCTTGGTGGGTGCTTGGTGGGTGCCCTGTGGGTGCTGCTGCCCCCACGGCCCCAGCTTTGGGCTGCCCTCTTTTCTGGGTCAAACAGGGGGTTCTTTGTCCACCTCGGTCCCTGCATGATGAGGGGCCATGGAGGGGGACGGTGTGGCCTGGTCCTCCTTCCCAGCAAGGCAAGGTGGCTCCTTGAGCTCATCCCCTTCTTTGGTGGGAGCTCCATGAGGGGACCCTCGGTGGCACCGGTGCAGTTGACAAAGTTCCCGGCTGTGTTTCAGCGCCTGGAGCTGGTGGGACACGGACAGGGCCGAGGACCCTCATCATCACCAGCATCCATGCAACCTCTGCACATCCCTTTGGGGGTCCTGCTCATGCCCCTCACACTGCCCCAAAATTGGGGTGAGCCCGTCCCTTTGTGCCTTGGCGGCGGCGCCTCTGCCACAGGCCGCCCGCGGTGCATATGGATTTTATTATCTCCCTCACATTTTTGTGGGGGATTGTAAGAGCCAGGGAATTATATTATTTTCTTCTGCCCATTGCAAAGTTTTTTTTTGGTTTCTGGTGCTCCCCAGCTCCCACACTTTGGGGTCTTTTCTTTTGTTCTCCCAAATGCCAAACACGTGTGAGGGTCCCCCCTGGTCAAACTCCAGCATTCCAGAGATGAGGGTGGTTGGGGCGGTGGCTGGGATTTGGCACCCAAGGGTCCCTATGGCTGGGATTTGGCACCCAGATGTTCCTACATTTGGGATCTGGCTCTCAAAGGTTCCTGTGGCTGGGATTTGGCACCCAAGGGTTCCTGTGTGGTGCTGACAGCCAGAAGTAACCCCTTGGTCACTGGGTAACGGGTGTCCCAGGACCCACCATCGGTGATGGCGTCGGCTCCGTCCCTTTTGCCCCCTCATAGGCACCACCGAGAATTTATCCTCGAAAATGTGTGTAGGATCATTATTCCATATATATTTTTTTTTTATATAAATCCGCTATTGGCAGGAAAAATATTTTCGAAGGGGGGAATTAAAATGGAGCGGAGGAAGCGCGAGGGGCTGGGAGGGAAGAGCAGACAATGGCTGGTGGGTTCAGCAGCACGTCCGCAGCTCCTGGCTCCGGGATGTGACCCAAATTCCCCCAATGTGGGAGCGCCCCGTGTCGCCAGCGCTCCCCGCCTGCGCCTTCGGCTCTCGGAATTCGAGGCAATTTATTAGGGGTTGCAAAGATTGAAATTGCCATTGAGTTTCCTGCTTATTCCCTTTTCGAACCCAGCGGTGGGTTTATTTTGTCTCTGGAGTTACTACAAGACTCTCTCATTCTTAAAAATGAAGAACAACGTATTTATGATTTTTCTGGTCTCTTGTTTTCTTTCTTTTTTTTTTTTCCCTCCACTACCTCATTTGATAAAGGAGAAATCAAAAGGGATTAAAAAAAAAGGGGGGAAAAAACCCAAGGTTAAAACGCCCTGTTTGAACCCACCGACCTGCTCTGCCGCTAAATATTTTTCCTCATGTTTATACAGCAATCTATATTTTATAAAAGACAGGAATAAATCTCATGGTCGATATGATTTGCCCAGATTAGAATAATTCTATATTTCGTAATTGGGGCTAAATTAAAAATAAGTGGTACCTCGGGATGCTGCAATTTCCCTGTTCTAGGGAGAGATTTAACCACTCGCTGTGGATTTACAGGTTTATTTTTATTTTTAAATGATTTTGTACGGGTGCGTTGGGAAAAGGTTCAGCTGGATGGAACTCCTGGGCAATCCGGGAGAAAACGAAGGAGGACGAACATAGAATTATATAATAATGGGCTGTTTTGGCACTGTGTGGAACTGTGGATTTTTGCTCCGTGGCACATCCAGGGGCTGCCGATGGTTGATCTCCGGGTGCGGATCCGTTGGCCGTGGCCGGGCCAGTTGCGGGTGCCGGTGCCGCATGTCCGGAGCGGGACTGTGGGGCTGGATGAGGCACCGTGGGCAGGGGTCTGGCACCATGGACAAAGCTCTTGCACCATGAGTAGGTGTCCATCACCGTGGGCAGGGGTCCGGCACAGCAGGCAGGGCTCTTCCCGCCGTCACTCCGTGTTTTCCGGCTGGTGGTGCGGGAGCCGCTCGCCTGTAGGATTGCAGGGTGGATTTGCCTTGGGATCCAACGAGGCTCAGGGGGTCGCGCCAGGTGTCCCAGAGCATCTGGCATTGCTTGGTGGGTTGGAGTGTCCAGTTTTGGCCCCCATTGCCCCCCGTGCTGCAGCAGGTTTAGGATGGGTCTCTGTGCCCTACATCGCATCGTGCGGAAAGGAAACAGGGATCTGGGAAAACTCCCATGCTGTGGGGGGAAAAGGTCTGTGGGAAGGAGCGGCCTGTCCTCAGAGGGTCCCCAGTCCTGGGATCCTGACCCACGGCCTCAAGGCTGTGCTGGAAACCCCTGGAAGGCCAAGGAAGGATGGAGGATTTGGGATTTGTTCCTGTCCCCTGCACTGCCGACAGCCGAGTGATGGGCAGGGAATCATCATTCCCGAATGCTGGTTGGTGTTCCTGCAGCCATCGCTGCCGTGTGCCTGTATCCAGAGTGGGAATGTGCAAAGTGCTGGGGGTTTTTCTCCCTCTGTTTATGGCACAGATCCATGTGTCCGGGCGGGATCGTGCCTGTGGCCTGGTTTAACGCCGAGGTCACAGCGCTGCCTCTGAGCAGTTCTTTGCTGATTTCTGTATTATTTTTCGGTGTGGTTTGTGAGCACAGCTGGGATGTCTGTTCTGCTCCTCTGCACTCCCCAATCCCAGGGTCGGGAACCGGAGAAATGGTTTCTAGCAGGGGGATTTACAGAGCCAGGTGATGGTCAGGGCCAGCCGTGATGGCAGAGCAGGATTTTGGGGAGTCCTTTGGGGGGCGAGGGGCCTGGGCCACAAGGGGGTGGAGTTGGGGTGAGGGGTCACATTTTGAAGGGGAGGTTTGGATTGTGTTCCCCATCCCATTGGATTTTGTGTGCCTTTTTTGCTGCATTCCCATCTCCCGGAGCCACAGCCCCGGAGCGCGCCAATCGGCTGGTGCTTTGTCCAAGAGCCCGGAGTGTGGTGGCCGTGGCCAGGAGAGATGTGGCCGTGGCCATGACCCACTGACCACCCAAGCCAGAGCCAAATCACCCACCCATATGTCACGAGGGGCTGTGGCCAGGCCAAGGGCAGCTGCATGTGCCACCTCTCCGTTGAGGAGCACATACGATTCCATGGTGTTTTTTCCAGGGGAATTGGGTGCTGGAGAGCAGTGGCCGAGTGGGAGGGCTCAGCTCAGGGGGAGCCCACCCATGTCTCCATGCTGAGGAGGTTTGGGTCAGCCCTGAAGTGGGGCTGGATTCCAAAACCTCCATGTCCCAAATCTGACTGGGATCTTTGGGGTCACCCCCATCCCTGCGTGTTCCCCATCCCTGTGTGTCCTTCCCCACTCCCATGGGCATCACAGTGGGGTCCGCACCAACCTCTGTAAGGAACATGCCCCATTCCCCCTTTGGAGTGATTGTAACGTGGATTTTAACCCTGGCACTCAGGTTGTTTCCTGTGTCACCATCAGGCCGAGTCCCCTCTCAAGGTGCCCGGGCGGTGCTGGGTGTTTGGGTGTGCCAGCGCTCGGCCACATCCTGCACAATTTCTGCTCTTTTAGTTTTCCTCACTCCGTTCTCCCTTTGTGCCGAGATCACTCCCAGCCCTTCCCACCCCTCTTTTCCAGCCCGTTAAGCCGTGTTAGCTATTCCTCACCAGCCCAGGGCTGCGGCGAGTGGTTAATGGAGAGCAGACACCACCGGGCTGGCATTGCTGACAGGATTCTCTCTCCGTGCCCGTCTCCGTCTCCGCCTGTCCCTTTCCAGGGACCGCAATTACATTCCCTGCTGGTTGCACATTTGGTATCCAAATGCTGGCCATGCGCCGCATCCTAATGCGAGGATGGACTGGGGGCATGTGGAGCTGCCAGAGGGTCCGATGCTCCCTGAGACTCCCTATGCGTCCCAGGGTGTCCCAGTGGGGGGGACACACAGAAGGTGGGGAATGGGAACGGTCCAGGGGGTGAGAGATGCCCTCAGGTACCCTGGAAAGCTTTAAAAGTGCTGCTGTGTATAGAAATACACATATATTTATATACATATATATTTATATGCATATATTTATATACATATATGTATAATATTTATATATCTCTATTTATTTATAGGTGTGGGTGTTTACACCCCCCCCACATAAATACACTTTGCATACACAAATAATCCAGTGCCAAACACCCTCTGTGTTCCTCCGTGCGTGGCTGTGCCACCCCTGTGTGACATTCACCTGGAATTCCTACCTGGGGACTCCGGGATATACCTGGGTGTGGGTTTACCTGGCTCTAGGCACAGGTCTGTCTGTCTGTCTGTCTGTGTCTGTCCCACATGCTGTGGCTGGAGCTGGCTGGAGCTGTACCTGCCTGTGCCTGACAAGGTTCAGCTGCTGGGTTGGCTGGAAAATTGCAGCAATTGTTCCTTAAATAGCTCCTCGTTCCTGATGGTGACAATTTCGGTTCTTTTGTGTTAGATATTAATCATGATTTTCGAGGCTCCGTTTTGATCCAAGCTGGTTTCCCTACTCGGGGCAGAGATCCTGCCCTGCTTTGTTGGATTTAATGGGATTTATGGAAGGTGAGCAGCTCCGAGTGCTGTTGCCTTCAGCCCCCAACAGGAGTTTAAATTCCTTTTCCCCCTTTGCCACAACCCAACACTCATCCCAGTGTCTGGCTGCTTCCCTCTACCTGGAGCTTCTTCCCAAGCCCAGGACCAGCCCCAGTTTGGCCTTTGTGAGCACAGGGAAGCGCTGCTCCAAGAATCCGAGCTGGATCATCACTTGGACTCAATGATCTTGGAGCTCTTTCCCAACCGAAATGATTCCACGATTCTCCGGAGCTGGAGACGCGCCGGGATGAGCCGGTGGCCACTGCGGCCGCTTTGGCCTTTGCCAGATGAATTCTAGAGGCATCTCAGGGACACCCCAAAGCCAGGGCTGTGTTTAGGGGTGTTCTGTGTGGGCACAGACTCTTTGCCACCAGTCCAACCCTCCCCTGGATGCCAAATTTGGGGATCCCATCACTGAGCTGTGTTGGGGAGCCAATGCCGGTGGGACCATTTGGATGTGCAACATGCCAGGGCTGGTTTGATCCCAGCAGGAAAACTGGGAAGGGCCCAGTCTGAGAGCAGGGCAGTGGGATGGAGCCTGTTCTGCAGCGCAGTGTCCCAGCTCTGTCCCAGCCTGTTCCCGGGTGGTCACAGTGTTGTTATTTATTTATTTCTCCTCCCTCGCTCCCCCTTGGCTTGTTGCTGCCGCTGTGCCTGGGCTGCTAAAGAGCTTCCCATTGTTCCGGAGCTAATTACCTCCTAATGAGGCTCCCGGCTCAAAAGCCGTGCAGGAGAGGGGGCTGTGGGGACTGTGGAGGGGCTGAGCTCAAGGAGTGAGGGGCAGGGCTGGGGTCACCAGCAGGGTCACCACCGGGGTCACCACCGGGGTCACCGCTCCCTCTGCAATCATCCACTGGGTTTGGCTCTGCCTGCCCGACGGTGTGAATTGTGGTTGGCAGTGGGGAGATCCATGGCCATGGAACTGCTGGCCTGGAGCTTCATCCCAAAGGGTGACTGGGGGAAATGACTTTGCCAAAATTCCCGTAGTGAGTGCCAAACCCCAGGAGAAATGAATACCCCATGGATTTTGTTGAGGTGGGGCTGTGCTGGTGCCCGGTGTCTCCCTCGGTGTGACATCTCCCCACCAGCCCCATCTGGGACGTGTCACCATAGGACATGTCCTTCATTTTGGAAGTGGTGCTTAAACCAGGATTCCTAAAGCTCATCCCATCTGTGTGCCGGACAAATCCTGCTGCGCTCCACCTGTTCCTGCTTGACCTTACCCCATCAGCAAGAGGCTGGGATGAGCCCTAATGGGGTTCATCACTTTGGCTGGAGGGAGCCAGGCAGTGTCAAGGAGGGTCCTCATCCCCCTTGGGATGCAGAGCAGAACTTTGGGCTCCACATCCCGGATCCTGTCTCTGCCCCTGGAATCGTGTGTGTCCCTCAGAGCTGCGGCGGCTCCTGTGGCTGCTCCGTGTGCTGGATGGTGATGCCACAGACATGATGGCGGTTTGGAAAACAGGATCCTTCTCCAGAGGGATTGGGAAGGCCCCCGCCTCCGCCCCGCTCTGATTGAAGCCGGCCTTTGTGCCCCAGCACGGGTTGGGGGGGTCCCAAACTTCAGAGGGAGATGAGGCTCTCAAAGCAACAACAGTGGGGAAAAAATATTCCAAAGGAAGAAAACTAACTCCCTGGAATAACAATGAAGATGGCGGAACGAGTTCCCCTTCCCTGCGCCATTGGCGTGCCTGAGGCAGGGAGGGGTCCCAGACTGAGCCCAACTGAGGGGATGGAAGTGCAGAGGCAGGAGAGGTGCTGGGCTGGCCCCCCAGTTTTGAGGTCACCCCTGTCCTGCTCAGCTTGCCCATGGATTGGTCTCTGTCTGTGGCGCAGATCCCGGGATCGATGGCGCTCGGCTTCGATGAAGCCAATCGGCTCCGGAGCAGTGAGACCTGCGCTCCCATTCCAGGCGCCGCTCAGATCCATCTGACATTTTCCTTTGGGTCATTAATGGAGGGAGAGGGGTTTGGAAACAGCAATTCAGACTCCTTTTTTTTTTTTTTAATTCCTCCCCCTTTTAAATTTTTTCCCTTTTCCCACATTTCCTTCCCAAGACCCAGTGGAGCGGAGGAACAGCGAGTGATGCCGCTGCTGGGTGAGGGACGGCCGCAGGGCTGAGCCATGTCCTGGTGGGGCTGTACCGTGGTGGGAATCCTGTGGGATACACCTGTGCCATGGTGGGATCCTGTGGGATACACCTGTGCCGTGGTGGGATCCCGTGGGATACACCTCTGCCATGGTGGGATCCCATGGGATACATCCCTATGCTCCCTCAGCACATCAGCTCTTCCCAACCTGCCAATTTTCTGCTTTCCTTGACATTTCCCCCTGGCCTGGCTTTTTTTTGTGGGATTTTCCAGGTTTTCCTGCAGCCATGACCCCCGGGCACACATGTGTGTCCGTGCAAAGCCGGGACTACCAATGCCGTGTCGGTCCCACCAAATACCAGCCTGGCACTGGACCCGGAGCTGCTGCTCCCTGTGGATGTGGCAGGGAGTCTGCCAGCATCGGTATTCCTGCCACCAGTATTCCCGCCACCAGTATTCCCACTGTGCTGCCGAGCATTCCCAGGATCCGCAGAGTTTTAAACCTTCACTCAATACCTTTTTATTGGACTCCAGGATTGGGTTTTTGTTTCAGCTCCTTCTCCACCATCCCCAAAATCCCCCAGGAATCCAACTTTGGATTTGGGATTTTTTGTACCAAATCCAGACCTCTCCTGACTCTGGTTCCCAGCGCCGTTGACTTGGGGGGAAAAAAGGGAATAAATGGGAATACGGGTTTTTAATGACTGGGAATGGGGAAGCCCCATTCCATCCCCAGCTTCCTCCTCCCGCCGCATCCCCATCACCTCCTATATCTATTTCCTTGGCATTCAGCCAAATTTCCCTGGAAATATTTTGCTGTTTCCCCCCATGCAACCAAGTTTTGTTGGATTTTTTTTTTTCCCCCCTGCAGAAGAGGAGGAATTATCCGTCTCGGTTTATTTTTCCTTGAACGTTACACGGGAGCAAAACTCACCCATGTGCTGGGAAAGAGATAAAGTGTTTAGACAGCAAATACAAATATTCGGAGCACTCAGCCCAGCTACAGCTATTCCTGCCAGGATTCCGGATTCCGTGCCGTGTCTTCTAGGGGGGTTTTATTTAGACTGTCTTATTTTTTTTATTGATCAAAAGCCCTATTTATATTTGCAGTAAAATAAAATCAGCCTGACCCTGTAGAGAACTCGAAAAATCCCGATTCTTTCCTTTTCCAATCCTGTTTCCAGTGAGGAAAAAAGCCCCTGGACCTCGTGCCCTGCACAAAATCCAACCGCGACGGGATTATTTCGGCGGCTGAGCTTCTCCGCAGGCGCTGGGACGGCGCTGGCTCCGTGTCCATCCCCCCCAAACTGGGATGTGAGGATGGAGCTGGAGCCCCCATAGAGTTCCTGTGGGATCTGGGGGGCACAGAGTCCCCTGAGCCTCAGGTTCCAACTGCTCATGGAGCAGCCAAAAAGAGGGTTATTATTTTGATTTTATTGTAATAATAAATTAATATTAACGCTGCTCCTTGGCAGCATCCCGGTCTCCTGTCAGTGTCCCAGTCCTGCTGGGCACCCTGTGGGCATTTTTGTCCCCCTGTGCCGGGTGCTGGTGCCATCAGGAACTGAAGAAGCTCTTTCCCAGCCAGCTCAATAATCCCAATTATTATCTGGATTCTCGATCAGGGTTGCTTATTAAACTTGGCACCGCTGGCTTTGCCGTTCCGGCCGCCTGCCTCGGCAGAGGGATTTATCTCCTGCCGACTCGGGAAGGAAATTGAGTGGAAAAACGCAGGGCAGAGCCCCCCGGGACAGGGAGGGGGGTCTGGGGTACACAGCTCTGAAGGGACACGGAGCGATGCCGGGTCGGGACGGTGGAGGCGCCTGGGCCGTGTCTGTGTGTCTGTTTCTGTCCGTCCGTCCCCACCCTGTCCCAGAACGGCGATGGGCGTTTTTATTCCAAGGTTATTTTGGAGTGGTCGGTGCTTTATTGTGATACATCAGTGTTACTGAACAGTCATTATTTTCTCTTTTCCTCAAATCCAAGGGACCTTTTCTCAGCTCCTCTGCTGCTTCATCCCAGCTTTTCTTATATCTGTGCCTTTCTTGCTGCCCATCCCACAAACCTTCCTGGTTTGCTCACTGACTCTTCTTCTTGCATTTTTCCCACAAATTGTATTTTATTTTTACCCAATGTGGCACCGGAGCAACCTCAGCCTGAGCCGATGTGCCAGCACTTCCGAAGGGGCTTTTCCCAAATTTCAGCCCAATTCTCGACACAGCCAAGTGGGACATGCAGAGAGGAGGATGGGAGGTGGGAGAGATGCTTCTGGAGAAGATGCTCTCCCAGAGTTTCCCTCCCTCCTGTTGTTTGAATGTTTCAATTTTCCTGTTGTTCTGCTCTTTTTCCTGCCCTTCCACCATTTTTCTGCATTTTAAAAAAACCTGTTTCACACCCTGTAACTGGAATTCTCTCTGTCTGTGTGTCCAGCCGCTCTCCTGCCCCTGGCTGAGCTCCCTACTCCCGGGACCCCTGTTTTAGGGTGGGGGCTGTTCCCATCCCCTCCCCATGTGAGTGCCAAGGGGGTTTTGGGAGCAGCGAGGGCAGGGATGATTCCAAAATCCTTTATTTGAGAAACTGTTATACTGAAACCCTTTAAGGTTCTTCCCTCCGGTGCAGCCTCGTGCCCCTGGGCTTTGTGTCCATCTTGGGAACACTCCAGGCTCTCTCCTTGGCTTTTCCAAGTTCCTTCATGCAGGCGTGGAGCTCGGGATGGAGCTGTGGCCCTGCCAGGCTGTGTCATGTCCCAGGGACTGTCCCACTGTTGTGCAACTGCTGTCGGATACGGCACCGGCACACGAGAATTCTGGCACCAGCTCTGGCTGCAAATGCCGGTCAGAATGGTGCTGCCATTTGGTTTCCAACACAGAATCTAAGGCTGTTTGTAATAGAAATGGCTTCTGGCTCCAGGCCCCATCCAGTGCTGTCTCCATTGGATCTCTCTGGGGTTGGAGGGTTTGGTTTGGCTGGAGCCACAGGAGTGCAGAGTGAAACACTGGGATTGTTCCCCACTCCACGGCCCTGGCATTGCTCCCAACCCCACAAGGTTGGATTTAAGGCTAAATTAGGAGGAACTGGAACAGGATTGGAAACAGGGATCACCTTCTGCTGCAGAATGAGTGCTTCGGAGGCAGCATCCAGCCCAGCCAGTGCTGACATTCCTAACACTCATCGCCACGAGTGACCTTCACCTTGGACCAGCTCCCAGCTTTCCCTGCCTGCAGATCCTGGCATTCCCAGCTTTCCCTGCCTGCACCCCTCTCCGTGGTGGTTCCTGGTGTTGGTAGCCCTGGGTTCCAGCCACCCAACTGCTGCATCTCGGGGCTCATCCTGCCGCCATCCGCAGTTGTTCATTTTCCCTTGGTTTTTCCTGACACTCTATGCAGCGCTGGGATGTGGAGCACCAGCAGTGGGAGGTGTTGGGGGCTTGGTGTTGCGTGGACAACCAGGATCTGGACTCCAGGAAAACCCAGACTCAATTTCAGAGCTGATTAATAATAATAATAAATCATAATGCTGTCTTTTACAATAGAAAGCTTTGGATCGGGAGCAGGGACACTCATCCTACGAGCTGGGGGCAATCCTGGGTCCAGCTTCCAGCTCATTGCACGGAGACAAATGGCTTCTCCCTCCCCCAGCCTCAGTTTCTCCGCGGGTAAGGTGAGGATCTCTGCCAGGGGCTAAATTAGGGAATTAATATTGGTAGAATGATTGAGAGATGGAAAAGGACATGGCTGTCACAGCGCCCGGACTCGGGAATTTTCACTGGGAGCAGAGCCGGTGGCGTCGGCGGCAAAGCCCCTTCTTTGTGTCCACAGAGCTCCTGGATCCACAAGGAGGGTCTGGAGCCCCCCAGCTCCTTCCACACTGGTTTGGGATTGGAGTGGGGACATGGTGGCTCAGATCCATGGCTGGTTCCAGCGTGCATCCTGCATCCAGGTGGTTTGGCAGTGCCGGAGCCCAATTCATTCCAGCCTCTTACACCCTGTCCCTGCGCTGGTGTATCCCTTGCTGCCCCAAAATCCTGGTGTCAGTGAGTCCCTGTTTCCCACCGGCAGCCCCATTCCTATGGGAAGGGAATCCAGCTGGATGGATCTTTTGTATTTTTCCTTAAACATTGTAATATTTATTCCACCTTATAAATCACTGCCCAGCTCTGGGTGGATTTATGGATGCAGGTGGGAGAAACGCGGCCCCTGGGACCTGCTGGAAGGGTTTTATGGTGACGGTGTCACAGCAGGGAGAGGGTTCCAGCTGGGAATCCCACCTGGGGATCTGATGGGAGCAGGGATCGATCCCTGGGTCAGGATGGGCCCAGCTGAGGTGGCTGAGGTCGGCACACATCTGCAGTGCCATGTCTGCGGTGCCACAGATTTTCTCTGTGCTGGAAGGGGCTGGAATGGCAGCACTGGCAGGTCACACCCCAGCTGGGGGTTAAACCAAAAAACAGGCTTCCAAAGCCTTTTCCAAGTCCCTCAAAGAACATTTTAAATCCAGGGAAGGTCTTGCCTTCTCTCTGCAGCCATCAGTGTCATGCTGGGGCCGCGGGAATGTCGCTGGGGATGGGGGAATGCTGTTAGGCAGCTGCTGACAAAGGCGACCCCAGAGCAAGGCGGGCCAGGGATGTTGGGTGTGGAATGAGGATGGGACAGGTGGGGATGCTCAGCCCTGGGGAGACCCAGCCGGGGCTCTCCCTGCTCCTCGGGGGCCAGGATGGCTCCAGGGGGATTTTCCCTGCACCAGCGCTGCCCGCAGCAGCACAAACGAACCAAGTAATTGGCAACATGGAAATATTTTGTGCTCATTAAGCAGTGGGAAGCGGCGGGTGAGGAAGCGGCGGGTGAGGAAGGGGGTTCTCCGGTGGTGTCCTCCAGAGTGGTGTTCTCAAGTGGCGTTTCCGGGGGCTGCTGGTGACCCAAACCCTGCTGGGAGCCAGAGGAGGGAGCACAGTGTGGAAGCACCCCAGGATTGAGGGCTGGCAGTGGAAAATCCCCCTTCCCAGGGGAGTGGAGGAGCCAGGTCCCGGCACTGCGTGATGGGGAGCCCTGTGTGGTGGGAACAAGAGCAAACCGTGGGAGCAGTGGGGTCCCAGATGCTGTAAGGGGAGGCTGTGAGGGTCACCCCACATTTTCTCCTAATTACCATAAATCCCATGGGTTAAATTTTGTCACCTCAGATCTCAGCAGCCACCTTGGAGTTTCCCATCCGCGGCACTGCTGGTTCCCAGGAACAGCGCCAAGGGGAGCCCCGGGGGGCTCAGTGTCCCCTCTGCTCCCAGCACAGCACAGGAGAGCAGCAGCAGCAGCAGCAGAGCATGATCCCTGAGGATCCTGTCCCTGCTCGGGGGGTCCCGTGGGGTCCCCCCGCCATCCTCCGTGCTGGCGGTGCCGAGGCCCCGGCGCTGCCCCCGGCGCGGC
>JAOXXN010000347.1:3322859-3334022 GCA_026770055.1 Myrmophylax atrothorax
AAAGGGCCGCAGAACAAAGCACAGGAAGGGATTCCGGTGGTTTCCGCACGGACCTGAATGTGGAGTCGCTCAATGGAAGAGGAGCCGCGACGCGCTGACGCTTTTCATCCCCTCGCTCTGCTCCGGCCGAGGGCCGAGCGCTGCCTCCCCGGCCCCCTGCCCCTCTTGCCTTTATTTTTTTTTTTTTTATAGTCTCAGATTTATTTTTCCACAGTGTAATTCTGAAAGACAGCGGGGATGAATTATTCATTCCCCCTCTCTGCCTTTGCATACAATCCCAGCCGGGGAGGGGGCCGTGGCGAATGCGTTTGTGTGCAGGGCTGGGCCAAGGGGAATTGAAATCAATTTTTAAGGTTTAGGTGGGGGCATTTGGTGATTGGGAGGGTCTGGAGCACATGGGATGAGGCCACAAAGTTTCTAGCGGGGAATTATTCCCTTTCCAAAGCTGCCACTGGGGTGTGGGTGCTCGTGGGTGACCCCAGTGTCTGGGCATTGAGTCAAGGTCTCGTGTGTGTCCGGGGGGCTTTGGAGTGGGCACCGTGGTCCTGGCTTTGCTCTTTGCTGCCTGTAGGCAGCACCTGTCCCAGTCCCCAGATTCTGTCCATGGGCATTGCTGGCATACAGGGGCCTAGGCAAAAAGAGGGAAAAATGAAAAACACTCTTTTTTCCCTAAATTTTTGCTATTAGATGTTCCTTTAGCCCAACCTGGAATGTGAAGTCAGGTTGAGGAGGAGGAGGGATTCCCCAAAGAGTGGGATGGCTTTGGCAGGGAGAGCTGTGGCCGCTGCTGCCTTCATCTCCCTCCTGCCACCTCCTTCATCCTGCCACTGCCACCCTCTACCATCCTTATCCTGCCACCTTCATGCCCTTCCTGCCACCTTCTTCATCTCCCTCCTGCCACCACTTCATGCCTGTCCTGCCACCCCCTTCATCTCTGTCCTGTGTCCCCATCATTCCCTCTCTCCCTCAGCCTCCCATTCTGTGCCCTTTCCTGGGGAAGGCACAGGGGCAGCTGGTGCCACCACCAGTCCCTGGCATGGCAGTGCCTGGACCTCAGAGTGGCTGCCAAAACCTGCCAGGGGATAAAGGGGTGAAGTGAGGGGTGAGATAAGGGAGTGAGCAAGGTGGGGCTAAGGGATTGCAGCATGGAAGGGATAAGGGGATGGAGGGAGGAGGGGGATAAAGGGGTGAATCGGCGCGAGGTGGGGGCAGCATCCCGGGAAGAGTTTTAATCTGATTAGTCTTGGAGTGAATGGACAAAGTGAAAAGGCTTTAACCCCAGTGAAAAGAGTGGAGGGGGTGGGGGAGCTGAGAAATGGAGACTCCGGCTGGTCGCGCCAGATTAGGTCAGATTTGGCTGTGGGGAACATGAGAGGAAGGAACAAGGAGGGGAAGAGCCAGGTGAGGAAGTCAGTGCGGGTCTGCTGCCCCTGTGACCTCCCCGGGACTGCTGGTCTTTGTGCCATGGGCGTTCGCCCCCTCCCCTTCCCGCGCGACTGGGATCTCGTTCCTCTCCAGCCCGGCACGGTGCTGGAGGTGCTGGAGGAGAGCCCTGCTCGCTGCTGCCTGTGCCTCCTGTCACCTGAGATAGGGACAAGGGACTTCCCCGCGCCCCTTGCCCCGGACCCGCTGGGTCCCACCGCCCTGGGTGCAAGGGGAGCTCCTGGAGCCGCGTTCGCCTGCGGTGCCCGGGGCTGGAGCAAAGGGCTGCCGGGGGGCTGCTCCCCGCAGTCCCCTCCGCGGGGGTGGCCGCCCTCCCCTCCATCCCCTTCTCCACCCGATCGATCCTTGCCCCGATCGATGGGCGCTTCCCTGCGGGCGAGGGGCGGTGCTGCCCGGCCGGGCAGGAGAAATGGCTTTTCGCAGAGCCTGGAGCGGGATCCAGCATCGATCTCTGGTGCCTCGTCAGAGATCAATTAGGCCGGTCATTAGCCGTGCCCAGAGCGCCGCGGGAGCCTAAGCCGGGTGGGGAGTGGGGAAATGCCGGGCTGGCAGAGGGTGCCCACCCTGTGGGATGCTCAGGAGCTGCCGAGTGCACGTATCCCACCCTGCACATCCAGAGACCCTCTCCGTGCCTCGGTTTCCCAGATTAGAGCTGGGATAGAGGCTGTTCCAGCATGACCGAGGATCTGGGGATGGTCCCGGGGCTGTGAGAGCCGTTGTTGTAGCAGCCTCGTGGCAGGGTTGGCTCGAGCTCCACAGCAGCTTCGTCCTGATGGGAATGTTTGTTTGTAAATCACTTCGGAGCTGTCGGCATGGCTGGAGCCATCCAAGGAGCAGGAAAGGGCCCGGCAGGAGTGTGGCTGTCCTGGGGGCAGACAAATACTGCAGTGTTTGCCAACACCAGGGCGTGTGTCCAGCATAGCTTAGGGAAAGCAGCGTGGGAGGCCCCGTGGGACCAGCGCAGAGAAGCAGGACAGTGGCCAGGTCATTGTCCTGCTGGGAGGCTGAGTGGCTTGACTGAGACCACCCAGGCGGTGGTGAAGGGACTGAACAGGACCCCTGGGATGTGGGCAAGCCCTGGCTCGGAGATGGCCATGAGCATTCCAGGGAGCAGGAGCGTGAGGGCACGGGAGGAGTGATGCCTGGAGGGGAGTAGGACCTGTGTCGTCTCTTGGGCTTGAGTTTTTAAGGTTATGAAGGACCTGAAGGTCTTTGTCATCTGTGCAGGGACATGTTGTGAGTAACCTCTGCATCCCCCTGACGTGGCATCTCCCAGCCCTGCATTCCCCTGGCCTAGTGTCCTCCCAACCTGGCATCCCCCTGACTCAACATCTCCCATCCCTGACATCCCCCAGCCTCATCCTGTGCCCATTTCTCCCCCGGCTCGTGCATTTGTGCTCATCCAGGTGCGCTCACAGGTAGCAGAGGGTGGTGGGAGCAGCACAGCATCATGGCACGGCGTTTGATATCCACCCTTTGTGCTGCTGCTGCTGCTGCTCCGTCATCCCCCTCTATTCCCTCAGCCAAAATCCAGCTGGAGAGCGGAGCTGAGCAGAGCAAACCCTTGGGTTTGGGCAGGATGACCCAGAGCAGGTACCGCCTGCAGCAGCCGCCTCTGCCCACAAGCTGCAGCTTCTAAGAAACAGAAAATAAGGAGAGTTTCAGAAAGAAGAAAAAAAAAAAAGAAAAGTTCCCCGATTACATCTGGTGAAGTGACAAACCTGCCAGGCAGGTGATTATTCCGGGTACGGACGTGCCGAACACAGATGCCGATAGGATTAAAGGGGAAGGGGGGGAGCTCGCCCTGTTAAACCAACACCTGATAAAGGAATAAACCAGCCCCAGGAATAAATTCCCGGTGCTGTCAAGGTCGTGCGATGCTGGGCCCACTGCCACAGGGAGGGGACAGTGTCTGAGCTCCAGGGTGACCCATCCAGCACTGAACCCCCGTGCCCGGGCACCCCGGCACTGCCGCAGCCCCCGCTCCCCGGAGCGCCCGTACCCGGCATGCCCTCGGCTGCCTGGTTGCTTTCCAGGCACGTCCCGGGCATCCCCTTGGGATGGCGCAGAAAATTAACAGCAGTTCAGATCTGAGGAACTTTATGACACGTGTATGATAGGACTGAACCAGGGCGTAATTGAATGACGGATGAGCTTCCAAGAGCCACATTTCCAGGGAGTAATGAAAAATAGAAGTGCTATTGACTAAAGGAGCTTTCGGCGGCCGGGCGGCTCGGCGCGGGATGAGCCGCTGCCGGCGGGGGGAATGCATCAATACGGCGAGTAATAGCTCAGTTATTATAACTCTGGAAATGTCATTCAGGCCTAACCAGAGAACACTGGCTATTAACTAGCCTTAAACAGAACGCGCCGGGCGGGAGCCCGAGCCGGCAGCGCCCGGTAATTATTTTACTTCTTTTCATGGCTCTGTTGCCTTTCCCGTCGCGGGGGGTGGCCTGAGTGCCCACAGCCCCAGGGGTCCTTGTGCCTGCCTGTGCCGTGGCAAGGAGCCAGGCTGGGCTCCTTGGGAGCTGCTCCAGAGCAGGGGTTCCATTGCACCTTTGCAGGAGATGCTGGTGTTGCTCTTGTCACCTGCGGCCACAAGCTCAGGGCTGAAGCCTTTGTGCACATCCCTCCCTGCATCCCTCCTTCCCACATCCCTCCACATGTACAACCCTCCCTCCATCCCTTTCCACATCCCTTCCTGCATCCCTTCCTTCATCCCTCCCTATGCACATCCCTTCCTTCATCCCTCCCCATGCACATCCCTCCCTGCATCTCTTCCCATGTCCTTCCCCATGTAAATCCCTCCCTGCATCCATCCCTGTGCAGGTCTGTCCCCACATCCTGCAGTGCCTCTGCCGAGACAGGCAGCTGGCAGAGATGGGATCTGGGCTGGCAGAGGCCAGCTAAGGGCCCGGTGCCCTGCCGAGCCCCGAGGTGTAATGAAAGCCTGGGGGAGAGTATCGAGTGATCCTAAATGGATTTTCTCCATTAGCTCAGCTCCATCAGCCAGTTATCCACTCCTGGAGTGCTCCAGGGCTGCTGCACTGACACTCAGAGTGCTCCCAGCACCTGCTGCCGCAGCACAGCACCACAGCACCTGCTGCCATGAGAAGGACACATCCTGCCATCCCAGCACCCGCCTTGTTATACGGCCATCTGGTTTCAGGATGCCCTTTTTGGGGGGCAGAATGCCCATGGGAAGGATAGTGGGATGCAAGGGGACCCCACAGCCCAGCCTTAGCTCTGGATATCCCAGTGTCCCACCCTGTTGTGGGGGAGATGTTGGGAGGGACACAGCAGGGTGAGGGAGGGGTGGCTCATTCTGTCACGCAGCCATTCCCTGCTTGGCAAGTCAGAGTTCATCATTAGCCAGGAAATAATTAATTGTTGGGCAGACAAAAGGCATTGCTTGGCCCCCCCAGAGGCCCCATCAAAAGGAGCTGTCAGGGGGCGGGTGTGATAAATTACGGCTCCACAGCCCAGCTCTGCCAGGATGGGGGGACAGGCCCACGGTGTCCTTTTCCTGGGGGTCACTGCGGGTCTGGATCCCACCCAGTGTCCCCTGTCTACTGTAGTGGCACCGGACTGAGGCAGGGGCAGTGGGGTGACAGGCAGGTCCCTGCCCTGTGCTGCGCTCTGCCTGCTGTGTCCGTCCTTCGAGCCGAGTCCCTGTGCCCGCCTGGCCCCGCCGTGACATCCCGCTGGGCAGCGGCGGCCGATTTCCACCACGTCGGCGTTTTCCCGGTGATTGCGGGGCCAGTGCTCGCCCGGCTCCCGCCGATCAAATTACTGCCATTGCTCCTGCCGCTTGCCCCAAATTCCCTGCGAATCCAAGTGTTCCAAGGTCAAAGAGTCACCGGTGCACCCACCACCCCCTGTCCCACCACTGCCCAGAATTTGGCCATTGACGGTAAATAGAGTGACCAGCGACCGAAATAATGCACCAGTATGTGTTTATGCTTGTTAATTTGTGTGTCTTTAACCAGTTGAGGTGGGGAATGTTCTCCTTGTTTGTCTCTCCTGCTGCTGGACCCACCTTGTGCAGGAAGCACCAGCCTTGGGACAGGGAAACTGAGGCATGGAGGCAGCAGATGCCACTCTGGTGTCACAGCAAGACTGTGCCACATCCCAGTTGTGACTCTGGGATAAGACCAATGGCAATGGCTCCGGGAAGTACTGGAACAGCAACCGGTTTGGCTCAGAGACCAAAGGATGATACTGATCCCCCAGGTGCCCTTTTCTGCTGCCACACATCCCCCTGACCATCCCCTCACAGCACCCAGGACACCTAAAGTCTCCCTCCAGCCTGGTGACAGTGGGACTGGAAGGGTGAGCATCCAAGGCTGGACTGTCCCTCACCCCCAGGATGCCAGGGAGGTGACGGCAGATGGGACAAGAGGCTGGCACTGCCACAGTGCCGCTGGTGGTGCCTCCAGGGACCCCCCCAGCCAGGGGCTGTGCTTGCAACATGCCAGAACCAGCCACAACACGTGTTGGGGCTTGGCTGTGCTAACGAGGTCACTCCCAGGGGGCTGTTTACCCCGTCCCCCGCTGGAGACCCCCAAAGGAAGCCTTGATCCGACTGTCCCAGCGGGTTGTGGCGCAGAGCCGGCGCGGGCAGTAGGGGGGCCTGGCTGTCACCGGCTGATAACCCCCAGCAGCTCCGTCCCGTGCCCGTTATCAGCGCCCGCCCGCCTGGCCAGACGCGGTAATTAGGGCGCTCAGCGTGAGCCGCCAGAGCACGGATGAGCACGCGTGGTCCTGGGCACGGGCTGGCACGTGCACGGGATCTGGCTGGGAGAGACGTGCCGCGCCCGATGGTGGCCCAGACATGAGCGGGGCTGGTGTGCAAAGAGCTCGGTGTATGCAGGGATACGTGTGCCAGGCTGGTCTGCACAGGTACAGGCGTGTTGGATGGTAACAGTCTGTAATTCTGAGGGTGGACTCTCCTCTCTCGCTCCCTTCCAGACCCCAGTGCACCTGTCACCTTTACTGTCACCGCCGTGACCCCTCCTGCCACCTGGCTCTGCCCCATCTGAAACCATCTGGCTCCACATGCTCTCCTCTGGCCCTTGCCTTTCTCCCTCCTGGACCCTCATTCCGCCCTCCGCTGGGTCTGGGGGATTTGGGTGTCCAGCGAGCCTGCTGTGCCAGCATTGCCATGCCCATCCCATCATGCCCATCCCACTGTGCCTACCCCACCATGCCTATCCCACCGTGCCCACCTTGCCATACCCACCTCGCCATGCCCACCTCCCCTTACCCACCTCACCATGCCCACCCTGCTATGCCCACCTCCCCATACCCACCTCGCCATGCCCACCCTGCCATGCCCTTGTGGCTCCCTGGGAGCAGCCGAGGCATTGCCAGCAGTAACACAATTACTGTTACGCTTTCCAGCCCTCGTCTCTCCGACAGTGAATTTCTGCTGTGATTTGATTTCCGTGGATCCCGGCCGTGGATCCCGGCTGGCTGCCGCCATCCCTGGAGCCGGGCGGGCGCCGGCGCTCCCTGGAGAGGGCAAGGGGCAATTGTGGCAGGAGACCCCTCAGTGCCATCCCACCGCAGTGGGCATCGTGTCACCGAGGGCTGGCAGAAGGGATGTCACGTTCACAGTCCAAGGGGCTGCTGGTGCCTCGGTAGCCGGGAGCTGCTCCGGTGATGCTGCTGGCAGAGCTGTGACAGGGTGTGAGAGCAGTGCCAGCTCCCCTGGGCACACACAGTGCTCCCAAAAACATGTGGGGAGGGATGTGGGACCGCGTGCCCTGCTCTGGATGGGGTACTGAGAGGAGACATGGGGGTCGCAGTGTCTGGGGGTGCCACAGGCATGAGGGGGGCACAGGGGAACACTAGGGTGGGGGTCCCAGAGGGATCATTCACCCACATCCCATGCCAGGGCTTGTGGTGCCTCCCTGGTCCCCATCCCGGGGGCTCGTGGCCGGCCCTGCTCGGTGGCCGCAGCGTCCGGGGCTGGGCTGTGGGAGAAGGAGCTGGAGCAGGACCTCTGCGCCGCCCCACTTTATTATTGAATTTAACCTACAGTCTTCCTTACATGCCACAGTGCCCGTAACTAGTGCAGAGGCTGCTTTTATGTGCAAATGAGGCTTTTTTTTTTTAATCTTTGACAGAGAATGTGCTGTGTTTACATAACAGAGGGCCCTGGTACTCTGGAGAGGGCCACTGACAGTGCTGGCAGGAGATGTTAAGAAAGATCTAACATTTCTGATCTCTGTTTAGCCAGAGGCACTGCGAGGCGGCGGGAGCAGCAGGGGAGGGTGGCTCCGGGGTGCCCGGGAGAACAGTTCGGCTGTGCCTGCCCGGGGCCAGGAGGGCACTGGGGCCGGGGACCTTGGGCAGAAGGGATGGAGCAGCTGCAGGGACGAGGTGGCACTGGAGGGTCACATCCTGAGGGTCCCCACCTTGGAATGGAGACCCCAGAGCCCTCTCCAGCCCTATGGAGTGGAGCAGGGTCTGCCCTTCCCTTGAGCCGATGATGATCCAAGTGGTTTGGGAGCATCCAGCAAGCTTGGGATGACCGAAAGTCTGTGGTGAACTAAAAGCTGTTGGTGAAGCCAGAAGCTGTTGGGATGAACTGTCCCAGTTTCCTTCCTTGATCCGCTGCCACCAGCAAAGGGAAAAACTCCTCCTGCCAGGTTAAGTGGAAAAATGACCAATATCCTCTGCCCTGCCAGGTTCAAGCGCATTAATTCTGGGGACTCGGTTAATGGCAGTATTGATTAGTCTCAGCACTGGGCTAACGAGCATCCATGCTAATGAGGGGTGAGTGGTGGGAATTGCAGCGATTGGAGCAGTTCCAGGGAGCTTTGGTTGGGGGACGAGGGTAGAGCAACCCAAAAAGGGGCTTTACCTGCCTGGAGAGTGGGTTGTTCCCCCTGGGATAATCTCTGGCACATGGAAAAGGAGTATTCGTGTGCCAAAAATACGATTTCTGATTGACATCTGTGTTTTGTTCTGGACAAGAGGGTGATGTCATGAGTCTGAGGGAAAAAACTGTCTGATCTGTGCTGGCATCATGGCAGGATCCATCCACCCATCTTGTCCATGCTGTGCTGGGTCATCGTGGAGCAGCTCCATGTGGAGCCATCCAGGCTCATCCATGGGGTCAGCCAGCTCTGGGCTCATCCATGGGGTCAGCCAGCTCCCAGCTCATCCATGGGGTCAGCCAGCTCCCGGCTCATCTGTGGGGTCAGCGAGCTCTGGGCTCATCCATGGGGTCAGCCAGCTCCCGGCTCATCCATGGGATCAGCCAGCTCCTGGCTCATCTGTGGGGTCAGCCAGCTCCCAGCTCATCCATGGGGTCAGCCAGCTCCCAGCTCATCTGTGGGGTCAGTCAGCTCCCAGCTCTTGTGTTCACAGCTCTGGTTGGGTTTATCTGAGGCACATGCAGGGCTACAAGCTCCAGAGTCCCTCTCAGGGAGGCCTTGGGTGGGAAGAGATCTCTACAATCCCAATCCTGTGCACGGTGCAGTGGGACCTGGGGCAAAGCCGCCCTGGCTCTTCCCTGAAAAGCTGCTCAGTTTTTGAACTCTTTGCTTTTTTCTTTCTTTTCTTTTTCCACTGCAAACACTTGAAAGGCCCCGTTCCTCCCTCCACTGTTCCTGGCAGCCCCTCCTTGCTCTGCCCCCCTGGCCCCTTCTCACCACAGTCCCTGAGCGGAGCTGGAGGGGGTTTGATGACACCCCAAGTTTGGCTTTGCCTTTTCTTTGTGCAACTTGGCAAAAAGTGGGTTGGCAGGGAAAGAATTAATGTGGAGTTTGGAGGATCAAGAGCAGGTGTTGCTTTGGGGTGCCCATGAATATCCTTGGGGTGATATCACAGTGGGGTACCAGCCCTGCAATAGGGTGCCAACCCTGAAATGGGGTGCTGGCCCCGAATTGGGAACCAGCCCTGAAATGGGGTGCTGGTGGTGCAGTGGGGTACCAGTGGTGTAATGGGGTACCAGCCCTGCAGTGGGGTGGGGTATCAGCCCTAGAATGGGATGCTGGCCCTGCCATGGGGTACCAGTTCCAGCCCAGTCTAAGCGGCTGGTGAGGATCAGTTTGTACATGGACAACTGTGTTATTCCATGAGTATCCCTGCAGCTGGAGGAGGCTGGCGCTGTTTCAGTGGCATTTTCGGCATCGGTTTGCAGGGAATCCTCTCCGAGGTGCCACGTGCCCAGGCCCCGACAGGCTGGTGCTTGGATTTAAACAAATTTGGTTTTCTCCTGTGTGCGAAAGCCTCCCCATAGCCCGCGGGAATGGGCTCCGGATCTGCTTCCGGATCCGCAAACAGGCTGAAATAACAGCTCCGGGGGTCCCCATTTATCTCCGTGTCTCTCTCCTCGTACATCCCATCTCATCCCGCTCTGTCGCCCCGTCCTGTAATATCTCAGCATCTCCCTAAAGCAAAAGATGACAATAAAGTGTAAATGGGGAGTGTTGGCTCTGGAGTGTAATGATGGCAATTTAGATGCCAGCCGTCATTTCCCCGCCGTTGCCCCAGGTAACAGGAGCCGCCGAATCCTGTGGGAGCGCGGCCGAGGCGGGACGAGGTTACCTCGGAGGCTGATGGCTGTCCTGGGATTTTCTGTCATTTACCTTGAAAGGAGGGAAAGGGAAATAGCTGTAAATGAAGGTGTGAGCCTTGGGAGCGCCAGGCTAAGTCGGGCCAGAGGAGCTGCTCCTCCATCCCAGCTGGGCCAACGCTGGTCCCTGACCAGCTCCAGGGGTACCAGGGTGGGAAGCACCATTCTGCATGGAATTTGCATCATTACCCAGTGCCTGCCCCAGTCCCCATCCTCGTCCTCATCCCCATTCCCATCCCTGCCCCAATCCGTGTTCCCATCCCTGTTCCCATCTCTGTCCCCATCATTGTCCCAATCCTTGTTTCTATCCCTGTCCTCGTCCCCATCCCCAGTTCTGTCCCCAGGAGAAAGAGAAAGAGAAAAGGAGTGGGAAAGAGAAAAGGAAAGCAAAGGGGAAAGGAAGAGGAAAGGGGAATAGGAAAAGGGAAAGGGAAGGGAAAAAGGAAAGGGAAGGGAAAGGGAAGGCAGGGCAAGGAAAGGGAAAGAGTAAAACATAACGAGCATCCCTAAACCACCCCGTGCCCATCTCCCGTGCCCCCTGCCCTGTGCCCGTCCCGTCTCCCGCCCCCCGCGCTCCCAGCTCGCTCCTTCTTTATTTTTTTAGTCGCTTTCCTGGCGCCGAAGCGTTTCCCAGCCCCGCACTCAGGAAACCTCATTAACACAGATCAAAAGGAGCTTTTAATGATTTATAAAGGTGCAGCAGTTTGGATAAATTAAATAATTTAGGTGCTGTGTGTACGGCGGGTCCCTCCGGACCACATTACCGGCGCTCCGTGAGCCGCGACGCCGTCCCCGCTCTGCCCCGCCGCGGCACCGGGGACAGCGCCGGAGCCTCCAGGGACCGGGAGTCGCCACCGCCCTGGGGGCTGGCGACGATGGCGACGAGATGTCCCTTGAATGTCATCTCATCCCTTCCAGCACTGGGGCTTAGCGAGGGTGGCATGCTGGGATCCTCCGGCACAGCCCGGAGAGGGTTTGGGATGCTCTGGGTGCTGGGGATGCTGCCGAGGGGGCTGCGCTTGCTCTCTGCCATGGAAAATATTTGCCAACATGGTTAAATTAACCCTGGTGCTGGTGGGATGGGGCGGTGGGATGGGGTGGTGGGATGGGGTGGTGGGATGTACGAG
>JAOXXN010000347.1:3475503-3487843 GCA_026770055.1 Myrmophylax atrothorax
TCCCTGTTCCCTGGAGCAGAGCCTGACTCCCCCCCTGGCTCCCCCCTCCTGGCAGGGAGTTGAGAAGGTCCTGCCTGAGCCTCCTTTTCTCCAGGCTGAGCCCCCCCAGCTCCATCAGCCGCTCTTGCTGCTCCAGCCCCTTCCCTTCTCTGGACTGGACTGAGCTCCAGTCTAACCCAACACAGCTGGGCACAAAGGGGCCCCCCTGTCCCCCCCGGGCTGGCACTCAGGGCCCCCAGCAGTGCCAGCTCTGGGCTCAGTGCCAGGCGCCTGTGCTGAGCTGTCACAGCCCTGCCCAGAGCCCTTTGCTCACGCTGGTGCCTCGTTCTGTAACAGGACCCGCAGGCAAGTTACGACTTCAACAGCAACGACCCCGATCCCCAGCCCAGATACGGCGATGGGGACAAGAACTGGTGGGTTCTGCTCCATCTCTCAGGGGGCTGAGGGTGTCCCAGGCCCCTCCACCCCTCTCAGGGTCACTCTGCCCCCCACCAGGCATGGGACACGCTGTGCAGGAGAAGTGGCAGCTGTAGCAAACAACGGGATCTGCGGGGCAGGTGTTGCCTACAATGCCAAAATCGGAGGTGAGATGTTGCTCCGGTGGGATGGAGATTGAAAACCAGCTCCAGCACCTTGGGAGGATGTGAGACCCCAGGTGGGGCTGCTCTGGGGGCTCACAGGGGGGCAGAGGGTGCTGCAGTGTTACCACATATCAATCTCTGAGCTCCCCAGGGGTTTAATACCCACCCCAACACTCAGCAGCACCAGCCCTGGGCAGGTTCAGGCTCCCCTGCAGAAGTGAGGGGGGCAAAGGGAGTTAAAAGCTGGGAGAAATCCATGGGCTTAATTACAAAAGGCTTAAGGAAGAGCTTTGGGCTCATGGCAAGAGCTTTGGGATCCGGCTCATGGCAGTGGCACAGACCCACAGGACCCTGATCTCCTTAGGACAGGGTCATGTGAAAGGTGCTCAAGGCTGTGGGGGGTGAAGGGGGAGCTGTCCAAGTGCGCCTCAGCCCTCCCCTTGCGTGGCACACACGTGGCTCCCGTTCCCCCTGAGCCCTCCCAGCCTCTCCCTCGTGCTGCTGCCCCTCGGCCACTGCTGCTCCCGGTCCTGGCCCTCAGGTGTGCGAATGCTGGACGGTCCCATCACAGACGTGGTGGAGGCCCAGGCGCTCAGTCTGCACTCCCAGCACATCCACATCTACAGTGCCAGCTGGGGCCCCGAGGACAACGGCAAGACGGTGGATGGGCCGGGCGAGCTGGCGGCGGCGGCTTTCCAGAGAGGGGTCAGCCAGGTGAGCTCAGGGCCAGCCTCGGGGGCCTCAGAGGCACCAGGACCCCCCTGCTCACCCCCCTCTGCCTCCTCAACAGGGACGGGATGGCCTCGGCTCCATCTTCATCTGGGCTTCGGGCAACGGTGGGATCCACTACGACAACTGCAACTGCGACGGGTACAGCAACAGCATCTACACGGTGTCGGTGGGCAGCGTCCTGGGGGACGGGCAGAGGCCCCACTACAGCGAGGGCTGTGCTGCCATCCTCACCACGACCTACAGCAGCAGGACCAGCAGCGAGGTGCAGATCGTGAGTGTCGCGACAGCTCTGCCAGAGCGACAGCCCCGGGGCAGACACCGGATCACAGCACAGGGCGGGCTCATCCGAGCCCTCCCCACTTTGGCAGGGAGAGGGGGGCTTTGGAAAAGTGTCTGTGTAGACCCTGAAAGGGAAGCAAAAGGAGTGTTTACTGGAGGACTCCAGCTCCCTGGTGCTGAGACAGCCCCTCTCCCCCAGGTGACCACCGACCTGCACCACCGCTGCACTGACAAGCACACGGGCACCTCGGCCTCGGCCCCGCTGGCCGCGGGGATGGTCGCCCTGGCACTGGAGGCCAAGTAGGTGACACTGAGACAGCAGGACAGCCTCCAGGGAGGGCTGATGCCTCACTGGGGACAAGGAAGCTGGCAGCAGGGAGGTTGGGAGCGCAGAGCTGAAGTGTCCCTGGGTTCTAGTAGGGAAACATCTTCTCCCAGAGGCATGGGAGAGGCAGGGGCAGGAGGAGGATTGTCCCCTTGAGGTGTTTTTGCCCCCACTTTGGCACTGAAGGAGGTTGTGGGGGGACCAAGTTGGACCCAGGCAGCTGACTTATCCACCTCACAAGTTAGAAGAGCTAAACCCCACTTTCCCACCCTTAAAAGTCAATGCAGAGACCTCTGTCCCCCCACCCTCCTTGCTTCCAGCCCAGCACTGACCTGGCGTGACCTGCAGCACCTCATCATCAGGGCCTCCAAACCTGCTCACCTGCAGACCGAGGACTGGGCCAAGAATGGGGTGGGACGCCAGGGTGAGTCCAGGGCTCAGCCCTTCCTGCCCCCCTCACCTGGCCCCTCAAACATCTTCCAGCAGCCCCTGGTGCTCTCTCAGCACTGAGGGCTCACGGCTCCTGTCCTGGTGGCACCTGCTTTCCAGTGAGCCACTACTATGGCTATGGGCTGCTGGATGCGGGGCTGCTGGTGCAGGAGGCCGTGGCCTGGGCAGGGACTCAGCCTCAGGAGAAGTGTTCAGTCAAGGTCCTTCAGGCCCCCAGGTAAGGGACAGTACCCCTGGGTCCAGCCTCATATGGGGACTCACTGTGCTCACTGCGGGAATAGGGACTGCTTCCCAAAAATGGCCTGTGCTGTGCAGTGCCTGCTGTGGGCACGGGGCTGTGCTCAGAGGCTTTGGAGGAGGGCAGGATGCCCATGGAAGGGGAAGGGGAAGGAGAAGGAAAGCCCTAACCTTCAGCTTGTCCTTGACAGGGACATTGGCTCCGAGCTCACCATCTCCACAGATGTTTTCTCCTGCTCCCAAAGGATACGCTCTCTGGAGCACGTCCAGGTCCAGCTGTCCCTGAGCTACAGCCGCAGGGGGGACCTGCTGGTGGCTCTGAGCAGCCCCATGGGGACCACGTCCACACTTGTGACTGTGCGGTAAGGATACAGAGCACCAGGACCCACCAGGGGCTGGGGGGCACCTCGCTCAGCCCTTCTGGGCCAGGAGACCCCCAACAAGGGGCTCACTGTGCCCAAAACCCATCTGGGCCTCTGCCACGTGGCAGTGCCCCCTTGGAGCAAGAACAGGGTGGCTGCAGGGCCTCCTTGGCCACATCCTGCTCCTCCAGGCTCCTGGCTGGCACTCCCAGCTCTTCTCTCCTCCTCCAGCCCCTACGACACCAGCCAGGAGGGCTACAAGGACTGGACCTTCATGTCCACACACTTCTGGGATGAGAAGCCCAAGGGGACCTGGACACTCCACCTGGAAAACAGGGGCAGTGCCCATAACACAGGTGCGTGCTTTGGAAGGGGCTTGAACCCCATTTAGTGGGGTCACCCAGTGACTGGTCATTCTTCTTCCTTCTCCCCTTGGATGAACAACTTGTTGGCTTCTCCCTCCCAGTCACAAGCCCTTCTTATCCACAGGGGCACATCTTTGCTCCGAGGGTCTCCCTGGCCAGCACAGGGCCTGGAATGGGGGCACAACACCAAAGCTTCCAGCTCCATATCCATCACCTGGCAGGTCCTGAGTGCTGTCCCTCATGTCCCCAGGCAAGCTGACCAACTTCATCCTGCACCTGCATGGCACAAACGAGGACATGACATCCAGGCGCTCCGCAGCCTCCGCCACGGACGCGTGTCTCCGATGGGACGAGCAAGGAGCCTGTGAGGGTGAGTGAGGCTTTGGGGGGGACAGTGACAGTTCTCTGGACCCTGGGGGGCTCACCCCACCCTCTCTCCACAGAATGTGGCAGCTCTCTGTATGCCCACCAGCGCTCCTGCCTGCCCTACTGCCCCCCACGCTACTACGGCCAGACCCGGAGTGCCACCACCACAGACACAGCCCGCGTGTGTGCCCGCTGCCACCCCTCCTGCTACACCTGCCAGGGTGCCTCGGCCAACAACTGCACGTCCTGTCCCTCCACCCGCAGCTTCCAGAGGCTCAGCCACACCTGCTCCCCCCAGCAGGGTCCCCTCAGCCCGGGGGTGCTGCGCAGGTACCTCCTTGTTGTCACTGTCCTGGTCTGCAGCAGTCTGGTCCTCGCAGGTGTCCTCTACCTCACATACCGGGTGGCCTTTCATGCTGGGAAAGGCACTTCCTGCTGTCCCCAGGCTGGGAGGACAGAGTGACACCAGCCCAGGCTGCACGGACACAGCCGGGGACACCGCTGGGATCTTGCCTGGCTTCCAAAATAAACTGGTTGTTGCCTTCTTGGACCACCCTCTATGAAGAAGGGTGATTTCCCTTCCCAGCAGCTCCTGGGCCGATCCCACCCTGTGTCCAGCTCTGCACAGGGACAGGGGTGGTGGCTCCTCCTCCCCACCTCATCCCCCCATGCCCCCGGGGACCTGAGCATTTCCAGAGGGGCCAGGAGGCCTGTGCCCTTTCCCAGGAGCAGAGGGATGAGATGTGATGTGTGTCCAAACAGCTGCACCCACGTGGCCACAGCAGGAGCTCAGCCACGAGCCCACGCAGCTTCCAATGGAGCAGATGCAGTGGAAGACAGCCCAGATCCACCCCACAGACCCCAAATTCCTGTTCACCCGCAACTTTTAGGCCTTAAAAAAAGGGATCCCAGGGTGGCTGAACCCCCCAGACACCCTGCTCCCCTCACCGCGGCAGTGAGAGGAGGCCAAGACCCCCAGCCCTCGCTGTCCCACGGGGACTGGCAGCAGCACAGTGGCAGCTGTGCCCTGGCATGTGGCACTGGGCAGGGCTGGGACAGGGAGAGCTGCCAACTGGGGCCCTCCAGGGGCACCAGCCCCATGCCAGGACCCTGGACTGCCCCAGGACTTGGGGAATGTGGTTTGTGTTCCCCCCTCCCCAGCTGTGCCATCCCAAGCACAGTGTGTTTGCTCAGCTGAAGTTTTAGGAATTAAAGGAGAGAGCCAGATCTTTCTCCAAATGTATAATGACCCATGAAAACCCTTGGCTGGACCCTACAGAACACAGAGAAGAGGGAGCTGAGATGGAGCTTTGTTTCCAAAGGCAGTGGAGAATGTGGGGCTGTCCCCAGGGGGACCCTGAGCCCTGGAATGAGCTGGAATCCTTGCAAACACCAAGGGAGAATCCCAAGGCAACCACTCAGCCCAGTACAGCGGGTCGAGTTGGAGCTGGAGGCACCAGAGTGTGGCTTCCCCATGGCCTCTCCAAGGGGTTTTCCCCACCCTGCTGCCCCAGACCAGCCTGGTCTAGTCCTTGGTGGGCAGCTGGCAGGGCTGGAATTGCCTCTGAATCTCAGGGCGAACATCCTCCTGTGTGGGAGAGACAGAGTAGGGTGGGCTGTGTCCAGAGCCCAGGATACCCATTCCCACTCCAGCCCCAGCCCCAGCCCTGTGTCCTCACCACCTGGCCCAGCTGTCCCAGCAGTGGCACGAGGCGCAGCAGCTCCTCATCCTGTGGGTCCCCACACCACTGAGGCACCGGGATCCAGTTGGCAGCCTGGGGGGAGAGGGAGAACGCTGGATCCATCAAGCTATTGTGCTCCAAGGAGGCCAGGACACACGGACTTCCCTTCCCCAGCACCAGCACTGCCATACCTGGGCGGGGAAGCTCTGGATGGTGTGATCCAGGGCCACCGTCTTAGCCAGGTCCCTGCCCAGGCGGGTCAGGTCCTTCCAGTAGCAGCCCTTGGAGCAGACACAGTCTGACTGGGAGAGGCAGTGCCTGGAGGGGAGACAGAGCTGTGGGGACCCCCTCTCTGCCACACAGGGGGTTCCCCCAGCAGGGTCCCACCAGCACCATCACCTGATCAGCTTCTTCCTGGGGTCCAGCACATCCAGGAGCTTCTTGGCATAGTCCTGCTTTGCAGTGGTGTAGATGAAGATCTGGGGAAGCAGGTGAAGATCCCTGGGTGGGCTGCCCAGGTCCCCCTTATCTCAGTAAGATGTCACCCCACACACCCCTGGGGCCTCCGGGTACCTCATAGGTCTTGGAAAGGCTCTCCAGGAACTGCTGCACATGTGGACGCAACTTCACGTGGATCTGGAAGGGACCAGCATCTTGGAAAACCACCAGCACTCACATCCCAACACCAAGGTGACCCCCAAGGGATGGTCAGTGTCCCAGGTAGGATCTGGGCACCCCCTGCTACTCTGTCCAGTAGGATTTCAGGGCTCTTTCCCCTCAATCTACAAGGAAGAAACATTGGCACAGAGGCCACATGGATGGTGTGGCTCTTCCATCCCACAGCCCCCACCAACACCTCTCAAGACCCAGCACCCACTGTCCCAACCCCATCACTCTGTTCCAACACTGATCCACCCACCTTGTAGGAAATTCCCTGGAAGCTCGAGGTGAAGGTGGCCGTGGTGTCATCCTGCCCATCAGCAAGTATGGAGGAGCAGAGCAGGGTCCCATCCTGCAGGCAGGGAACTGATTCAGCTCCCAGCCCCCAGGGCTGCAGCCCCCTCAGCCCCCCAGCTCACCAGCTCCAGGACCAGGGTGTGCTCCAGAGTGCTCCGAGTCCTCCGGGGAGTATCAGTGCTGGGGGTCAGTACCCCAGGGGTCAGCCTGGCAGGGGGAAAGCAGCAGGCCAGTGGTGCTGGGGGGGCCATAGGGACCCCCCCACACATCCTGACAGGGTGAGGGCTGCAGGGTAACCCCCCCACATACTCACAGGCTGGGGGCTCCAGGGACAGCCAAGTCCCAACACTCATCCTCAGGGTGCCCTGAGAAGTAGGAGCCCACGGAGCAGGACAGCGACAGGGGGGTCTTGGGATCTGTGGGTAAGAGTGGTCCTGTCAGCAGGGCAGGGGCAGCCCAGCTCTTCCAAAACAAGGATTTGCCCAGGGCAGGGACACACTCACCGCTTTCCCCGGGGCAGCTGGGAGCAGGCGCCAGGCTGGGACTCTCCTGCTCGAGCCCCCGCCGGACCAGCCGCCCCTTGCCGGGGGTGGTGGGGGAAGACGGGACACGCTCCCAGCCCCACGGGACCTGCTTCCCCCGCTCCCCATCTCTCTGCTGGCTCTTGGCCCGAGTACGAGCCCCAGCCTTGAGAGTCGAGAGCCCCAAACCTGCCATGACTGACTCCCTCCAAGAAGGGCACGGCACAGTCCCAGAACACCCACCCTGCCCAGGGGCAACCCCCGCAACAGCCCCAACTCAACAAGGAGAGAGATGAGAGAGAGCACTTTTACAGGGTGGAGGCACCTTTCCTGCCCCAGTCACCCCGGAGCACCTGGAATCACTCAGGCTTTACTGGGAGCAGCTGGGGCTTGGTACTGGGCTCCCCAGCTGGTCCCAGGGCTCATCTCTGTCCCGAGGTGATGAACTACCCGATGTGACCAGAACCCTCCAGGACTGGCAACTGCCACTTGGGGCACCCCAGGGCATCCGCCCCTATGACCTCATGGGTATCCCAGTTTAGGAACAGCCACCAGCGACACGAGCTGGGAGGTCTCAGCCCTTCCCTGGCATCAGCTCCAAACGCATCTCCCAACAGGCGCAAGACCCCCACGGGACCCCCAAGCGGGCGATGCCCCCCGGGGTGCCCCAGTGCCCCCAGTCACATCCCGTCCCCATGTGGGCCCCGCGGGTTGGGTTACGGGCGAGGGGGCTCCGGCACGGGGAGAGGGATCCGCCCGCCTCCGCCGGAAGGGAGATAAGCGGGAGGTCCCCGACCCCGGCAGGGAGAGCCTGGCGCGGGGCCATCGGGGACAGGGACACGCTGCGGGGCGGGAGCCGCTCCAGAGGCTCTGCACGGGGACACTCAGGGGGACCCCCTGCCCATGGGGACACAGAGGGGATCCCCCCTGTGCCGGCTCCAGCCAGGAAAGGGCACATCTGGTAGTTCATCACCCCGGGACAGAGAGAGGGGATAAACAGGTTTATTTTCTGCAAAAATAATAAATTACCACCCTTCTCCACCACCCCCTCCTCCACCACGTGGACCCCAAGGACGGAGAAATGCCCGGCACGGCGATGAGGGCGGGATGGGGGGGTCCCTGCGGGCCCATCCACAGGCACGGGAAAGGTTCGGTGCGCGGCAGGAGCACCGGGATCGCCCTCGGGGTCCCATCCCGGGGGCCGCGGGGGCTCAGGGCGGCCGGGGCTGCGGGCAGTGCCGCGCCGCGTCCCGCACCATTCGGCCCTCGCGGGGCGTCCAGGGCCGGGCGTAGCCGCCGTCCTGCAGCAGGATGCGGTTCAGGGTGTGCTCGTGGTTCACGTGCCGCCGCGCCATCAGCACGTACTCGCCGCCCTCCCGCAGCGGGGGGCACCCGCAGGTGTTGGGCACCCACAGGTATTCCCGGGACACCAGCGGGAAGCGGCGCCGATACGGCGTCTTCACCTCCACCTCGTAGCGCGTCTCCTGCCCTACCAAGCGCTGCGCCAGGATCCGGCCATGGAACACTGCGGGGTGAGCATGGGGCACGCTGAGCCCCTTCCCATCCCGGCACTGTCCCTGGCATTGCCCTGAGCCCTGTCCCGCCCCCGACAGCATCCCGAGCCCCTCCCGCCTGGCGCTCACCAAAGTCGCTCTGGCAGAAGTGCTGGATGCGCTGGGAACGTCCCTTGGCCGGGCGGCACCTCCCGCATCGCCCTGCGGGGACAAAGCTGCAACAATTTAGGGGGCACACGATACTCCTGACCCCCAAGACCCCCTCCCGTAGCCTTGGGAGGGCGCATTGAGGGTCCAGACTGCAGAGAGGGGCACAGCGGGCTCCTGAGAGTCCTGGAGAAGGTTTTTAGGGCCCATTTTAGGGGCCCCATCTCATTCCTACCCCTGGGCTTTCTGGGACCCCTCCTGCAGCAGCGAGCAGGGGTGCAGGGGGCTATGGGGACTCCCAGGGGGAGCAGGTACCTGCAGCAGCCCGATCCTGGCTCCAGCCTGGGGGTCTCCTCGGTGGTGGCTCCGTGGCAGAGCCCCCGGGCTGAGGAGGCATCACAGGGGCTGGGGTGTGCAGGGGCTCCTGAGGTGGGGGGCTGCCGGCTCCCCGGGGCTGGGGCTGCCTCAGGGGGCTGGTGTCCCCATGGCCGGGCTGGGGGTGCCCGTGGGGCAGCCAGAACTCGTACTCAATGCCAGGGTTGGGCTCCTGCAGCAGGACCTGGGGTGGCAGGGGCAGTGCTGAGGGCAGTGCAGGGGGCTGGGGGTGGCTGCCCCTGTCCTCGTGTTCCCCGCCTGCCCCTCACCATCACGTGCAGGTCCTGGTCGGTGGGCCCCGGAGCCTCCAGGCTCTCGGTGCCGTCGGGGGCCCGGGTGTAGGTCAGGCGGGTTCCGGCGGCCTCGTATGGCCCGGGCCAGGCGATGGACCAGTCCCCGTTGAGCACGTAGTGCCCGTCACTTGTCATCAGCGCTGCGGGAGGGAGCGGGTCCGGCCCGAGCACCGCACAGCCCCCCAGACCCCCTGCCTGGGTCCCCACCGGAGGCCTCTCCCAGCACAGGGAGGGCAGCGTGGGCCGGCAGAGCCGCGGTTGGGGCTCCGGGGAATCTGCTTTCTTGTAAGATTTTGGCTTTGGGCCCAAACCAGAGCCAAACCCTGGTGTGCAACCCCCCACGCACCCCCAAACTCCCAGACCCTGGTGCCAGTGGGGGATGGGGCTGCAGCTGCATGGGGAGTGGGGCTGGGGGTCCTGGTCCTGGTCTGCAGTGGCCAGTCTGGCCCCACTCCAGCTCAGCCCTTCCCAAAACCCACAGCCGCAGCCTCTGGAAAATTGCCCTGAGCGCCTGCGAGTTCACTGACCCCGGGATGCTCAGAACAGCATCTGAGTGAGGGAGCAGCACGGCACGACGTGGGACAACATGAGACAACACGGGATAACACAGCATGGAATGACACGGCCACCCCCTGCCCTGCCCTGCCCTGGCCAGACCCACAGCTGGCACCAGCCGGGACAAACTGGGATGGGCTGGGGCTCACTGGGATAAAGGCAGTTCACGTCCTACCCAGGTAGTTGCGGCTCTTATCCGTCACCTTGATGTGAGTGGCACCAGCAGGGATCTTGGTCACATTCATGTACCCAAAATATCCTGTCAGGGGCACAGAGTCAGGGCAGAGCTGGGGCAGGGCCCGAGGGGACATCCTGAGGGAAAAGGGCAGGAGGGGATGGGCCACAGAGGGGATCCAGGTCTGGGGCATTAACCCAGCTGGGCCCCACATGCTGGGACCTTGGGGGCACCCCATGGTGGCACTGGGGTGCCATCCAGGGCTGCCTGCCCTCATGGGATTCACTGCCCCCACAGCATGGGCAGTACCCCATGGATACTGGATATTGACACAGGGACTCTGGGTGACCCCAGGGACCACTGAACACCCTTGGGGACTCTAGAGACTCTCCCACCCACCCCAGAGGAGCAACACCCTCTCCAATGAGGCCAAATCACCCTGATGAGGGGGCTGCTTCAAGCCCGCTGTCCCTGTCCCTGTGTGTTGGGGACAGGGAGGAATCAGGGACAATGGGGGAGATGGAGAGGGACAAGGTGACATGGGATCCAGGCAATGCCTTGGGGACACAGACTGGGGACGGGAGGACAGGGGAGCCAAGAGCCAAAGCATTCACCCATGGAGGGGGCCGGGGCAATGGTTCATTCACCGGAGGAGGGGTCCGTGCCCTGGAACAGCCGGTGCACGAAGAGGCAGGAGCCGTGGCCGCTGCCGCAGTGGCCGCAGGCGTCGGGGCGGGGGCCCGAGCCCAGGATCCCATCACAGCCCACGCTCTGCGGGAGCCCAGATGCTGCCTCAGTGCAGGGGGGTCAGTGCTCAGGGTCCCAGGGGGTCCCGGGGGTCCCGGCCCTGCACACCCACCAGGCAGCGCCCGCTGATGCAGAGGTCTGGGGAGCCGGGGCTGCAGCGCGTCCCGTCCAGCACCCGGCCGAAGCTGTAGTAGAAGTTGTGCCCCTCGGCCAGGCAGTTGAGGTCACAGAGGTTGGGGGCTGATGGAGCGGGGTGAGAAGGAATGGAGGTGGCACCGGGGGCAGCCGTGGCCCCCCTGTCAGCCCCGTGACGCTGTCACCACCCCAGCACTCACCTCCATGGAAGGGCACCCAGCGGTACCGGGCAGAGGTGCCCAGGACGGGCTTGTTGTCGTAGAGGGAGCACTGCATGGCCCGGAAGGGCACGGAGCCACTGGGACAGCCCTATGGGAGCGGCAGGATGGAGCCCACGGGCCGGGATGGGGACTGGGACCAGCCACATCAGTGCCGTGGCCCTCTCAGCGCTCACCTGGAGCTGGCAGAGCCGGTACTGCCGCGGGTCACCTGTGCACGGCTCCTCCTTGGTGGTCCTGTGGTTACAGCATCAGCACGGTGGGGCCGGGCCAGGGACTCCCTGAGCAGACCTGCCTGTGCCCCCCATCCACCACAGGGACCCCCCCGCCTCCAGTGCCACGATGCCACCAAGCCACCACAGGGAGTGACACATCCCCACAGCAAGGCAGGAGCTGGGCCCCTGATGTCCCAGGATGTCCCAGGATGTCCCTCATCCTGCCAGAGCTGCACCCCACGGTGGAGCCACGAAGCTCCAGGTCCCCCCCATGGGGTGCTGAGGGTCCTCAGGGACATGTGGGAGGTGGTGGCAGAGCCATGCCAAGAGATTTGGGTGCCATGTGGGGTTTGGGTCCTGCCATGGGGCTGGGAGCCCCGTCCCCCACTCACCGCAGGCACCTCCGGGTGCGGAGAGCGACGCCATCCCCGCAGGAGCTGGAGCAGGAGCTCCACGGTCCCCAGGACGCCCAGGTCCCCTGGGCCGGCTGCCGGCGGGGCCGAGCAGGGGCTGGGGGCTCGGGGACCCTCGCTGGTGTGCCCAGGGCTGGGTCCTGAGTGAGGAAGGTGACAATCACCACGGTGGTCAGGGCCAAGCAGGCCTGGGGTGCCATCATGTGCCCCACACCCCTCACCTGTGCTGTGCCAACCAGGCTGAGCCAGGCCAGGAGCAGGAGCCGCCACGGCCACCGGCACCTGCGGAGCAGAGAGCCCTGAGCCCCCCACCCCCAGGGAGCAGGGGGTGGCAGTGGGGTGTGCCCACACCCTGGCATTTCTGCTAGAGTCGGGCCACCGCCGAACCCTCCCCGCAGGGACCGCGGCGAGGGGGAAGGAGGAGAGACGAAGGACAAGACCAGACCCAGCGGGAGGGTCCCCAGGGCAGGGGCGTGGGGTCCGGTGCCCCCAGTGGGGCCAGGCGGGAGGGTGACCCCGGGTGGGTGACCCCGGGTGGGTGACGCCGTGTCCCAAACACGTGCCCACGCGGCACCGGGATGGGCGACGGCCCCGCCACCCCCAGGGCCCCGCGGCGGGCGCCGGGCCGGGATCGCTGCCTGCCGGGACAGGACCAGACCTGCACGCTGGGGCTCCGCGCCGCTCCCCGATCCGGAT
>JAOXXN010000347.1:3527712-3543584 GCA_026770055.1 Myrmophylax atrothorax
CTGGAGCTGAGGGGGGGGTGGTGAGGGGCATCTTTGGGTGGGTGAGGTGAGAGGGGACGGTGGGAATCCATGAGGGAGAAGGTTCAGCTCCAGCTGCTTGGGGAGTTGGGTGACTCAATGGAGAGCGGTGCAGACCCTGTTTCGGGGTAAAAAAAGGAGGCTGGGGGCTCATCAGAAGGTGGAACATCCCATAATTTACTTGTTTATTTTGTGTGTGTGAGTTGAGGGTGGGTTGGTGTGGGGAGCAGGGACAGGAGCTGGAGGAGCCGATGGCGAAGGACAGGGATGGGATCCCGCCCGATCCAGGTGGAATTCGGGAGGCACCGGGGAGTTGTGTGGGTTACATAAAGGAGGGGTGGCTGCAGTAGCTGGGTTTGTGTCAGTGAGGTGTAGAGGAGGTGGGTGCTGCAGACAAAGAGAGAGAAACCTGTCTCCTTCTCCTCCTCACTTCCAAAGAGAACCGTGGCATGGAAAGCTGGGCGTCCTTTAGGAGTTTGGAAGTGGAGGGAAGCAGGGACTGGAAGTGTCCCAGTGCCTGGAGCAGGTGAAGGGGATTCACCTCCACCCTGGGCCGTGGCCTCAACTAAAAGCCAAACAGGCTGTGCTGGAGCTGGGACTGCTCTGAGGCACCTTCTGCAGCTGCTTGGGAGAACTTACTGTGGCTTTTAAGGGGTTTTCTCTGGAAAATTGACACCCTTCAGGTGGGTTTGTTGCTTCTTGTTTGGGCTTCTTGTAGCACCAACGCAGACACATCCAATGGTGGTGGTTCCTGCCAGGAGAAGAGCTGGTGTGTGGCAGAGCACAGGAGTCAGGAACTTCGTATTTAGTCCAAGACTAAGTAAATTTGGGGCATTTTAGGTAATTTCTTGGTTTTCTTCAGCCCAGTGGCTTCTGAAACCCATAGCACTGAAGTCAGACCTTCATCCCTGGGAGGTTCCACAGGTCTTTGTCTCCCTGCTGTGTGGGACATCCCACTGGGAGCTGGCACATGGGCTGATCCCTGATGGTTTGGGATCCCAGGGTTCCCTCCATGGCCACAAACCAAACTCCTGTGATTCCACAGCACCATTTATCCTGTTCTGGTGCCTCCAGGGCTGGGAGAGGCGCAGCCAAAGGGCTGGATCAATATTGCTGAGTGGGGTTTGTTGTTGTCCCAGAGGTTTTTCCCCTGCCATCTGTGGCTGTGACACGAATGGAAATGCCTCTTCTGTGTGGCTGGGGGTTGTGATGGTTTACACAGTTGTGGTGCCCACACCAGTTTTCCAGCTGTATCCATCTCATCCCTGGGTATGGTGTTTAACTGGTGTTGCTTAATTAATTAGAGTGTTGCCTTAGGGGAGGTTTATCCTGCTTTGAAGGAGTGGGAATGGCAGCACACCAGCAGTCTGACTCCTCTTGGCTCAGGCAGCCCAGAGGAGCCATCCCATGGCCAGCAGAGGATCCTGTGACTCTGGGGACACTGAGGTTTGTCCCCTGCTCATCTCACTTCCCCCTGGGCCGGGCCCAGGCCGAGCCTTCCTGCCCGATTTCCTTATCTGCCAGGGGAGATAACGGGCTCTGCCTCGAGGTTGTCATGCCCTGGAGCTCGTTAGCCTAACGAGGGGAGTGCCTGGCTCCGGGACCTGCTGCTTATCCCTGGACTTGGCTCCAGAGGAACTAAACACTCCTGCCCTTTGGAAAACACTGATTGGATTGTCGGGAACTGCCGTTCGCGGCTCCCTCGCGTGCGGTGAAGGTGTCGGGGGGTTGTGGCGAGATCCGGCCCCGGAATCATCACCCTGGGAACACTCTGGGTTGTGGAGGGCTCCCAAACAGCCACTTGTCCACAGGGAAGTTGTCTTGGACGTCACTGGGAGGTGGAAAGTGCAGAGCTCGTGGTGGCACTTCAAAAAAAATCACTTTTTAAAAAATCACTTTCTTGTCTTTTCAACCTTAAGGATGAACTCGGGGTGGAAAGATGGGGTTGTTTGGCTGTCCTGGGGTTGGTTGTTTGGCTGTCCTGGGGTTGGTTGTTTGGTTGTCCTGGGGTTGTTTGGTTGTCTTGGGGTTGTTTGGCTGTCCTGGGGTTGGTTGTTTGGCTGTCCTGGGGTTGTTTGGCTGTCCTGGGGTTGGTTGGCTGTCCTGGGGTTGGTTGTTTGGCTGTCCTGGGGTTGTTTGGCTGTCCTGGGGTTGGTTGTTTGGCTGTCCTGGGGTTGTTTGGCTGTCTCAGGTTTGTAGCTCCCAACAGGGCTCTGGAAGAGATTCCAAAGGCTGTTGGGAGCAGCAGAGCTGGTGGGAGGGTTGGAAATCCTGGGAAATGGGGCTGAGTGACCCAAAAATCACAGAAAGCAGGGTGGAAGTTTGTAATTATTTGGAGATTCTTGTGCCAGGAAGGAAAGAAGGAGGAGAAAAGGGGTTTATAAAATACATGAGATGATGAAGTGAGGCACCTGCTGTGGTAGATCCAGTTTGGTTTTCCCCATCTCTTTGGGGAATCAAAGGAATTGAGATCACCATGGAATGGTTTGGGTTGGAAGGGAACTTAAAACTCCCAGTTCCACCCCCTGTGATGGGCAGGGACACCTTCCTGGTTGCTCCAAGCCCCATCCAACCTGGTGTATAAAGATCTAACAGTTGAACTTTGAGGTGGAAACCTCTAATTGCTCAAATATCCCTGAAATTCTTGCAGTGGTTCAACCACAGACCAGGAATCTTTCCGTGTGTTCCGAGCAAGATTCCCAGTTTCCCAGCTGGAGCATCCCTGGAGTCTGGTCAGTGTCTGTCAGTTCTTCCCACCTGCTGCCAGATAAGGTGTTGTTTTGTCTTTCTCTCCTCTGGGTTTCCCAGCAGTGTCAGAAGGAAAGAAATTGGGAAGGGAACAGCACTAAAAGAAAACACAACCCCAATTCCCAGTGAGGAACACACGGGGATAAACCCAGAGACAGCTTTGTCTTAAAAAAATCACTCTTAATTTACCCGTTTATTTTGTATTTTAAAATAAATTCCTGGGATTTAGACAGCTGGAAGAGCCAGCCCTTGTTGTTGGTTCCCTGTTATCTCCTGCTCTGGGTTCTGCCAAGAGGCCCTGGCTGAAAATCCCGGGACAAACAGCCCATTGTGCCACTCAACGCGTTGGCATTTGCAGTTTCTGAAAGTGAAACTCCGCTCAGATCGAGTTTCTCGCATGTAAATTTTTCCCCCCCCTCGGCCAACCCAAAACAGTTTTAAAATGTCCTTCCCGTTGCGCAATCCCGCTGTTTTCCTCCTTCCCGCTGCTCCTCCCAAACACCTGGAAAGCCACGAATTAGTTAAAAAAAAAAAAAGCCAACTAAAAGTGAGGGTCAGGGTGATAAAGTTGTTTAATTCAGTTAATTCCTCCTGGTGTTGTTGGGGCGGATCTGCAGCCAAGGGGGGGTTTAATCTTTGTTTCAAGGGGTGGAGGAGCTGGATTTTTCCTGGGAATGAGTTAGGAATTCAGCTGATAGTTCCAAGCTTGGAATCTCCAGTAGTTTTGGGCTCAGTCTTTGTGAAATGGGTGGGGAGGGATTGGCTGTGACGTTAAAGACAAAAAAAAAACCTCAAAAAAAAGGAGGAAATTTGGGCACACTGTTAATGCCAAGACACAAAACAGGAAATTTAGTCAAGGGTTGTACTTTTTCATAATTTATTGTGTGTTTTTCCCCCTTCTGACAGACAAGGTGAAGTTTTAAAGTAGCTTTAAAGTACTTCAGCCTGGGTTGGGTTTGTACAACTGAAAACATTTCCAAATTTGCACTTAAAGCTGGATTTTTACTGGAGTTCTACGAAGCTGTGAAGGCTGACAGACCTCAGTAACTCCTGCCTTGCCTGGTTTTCACTCTGCAAAAAGGAGGGAAAACCAGAATACAACCAGATATGAGTGACTTTAAAAATATCCCGCTCCTAATGGGGATGTGGGAGCAGCAAAATGGGCCCTGGGGAAGGACATTCCCCCCTCTGACACCTCCCAGTCCCACTCAGGGACCTCCCACCTCCCCTCAGCTCCAGGCATTGACATTCCCCCCCAACGTTCTCCAAGAGCTTTTTGTTTTATTCCCAACTTATCCCCTTTGAAACAAAACAGAACAAAAAAAGAGGATCTATTTTTAAATCTATAGAATAGTTTGGGTTGTTTTTATTGTGGTTTTTTTGGAGCCCTGGGGGCATTTTGTCCATTTCTGCCTCATCTGCTGTCAGAAAAAATGCACAAGATCTAAATGTTCCTGCTGGGGTGGTTTAACCCTTCCCAGCTCATCCCAAGCTGGGAATCTGCCACAGGATTTCTCTGGATGTGCTGCAGAAGCTGCTTTTGGGAGCTCATTTGGGGGTATTTTCATTTCCTCCACTCTGAGGGGTCACTTCTCTTTTTTGCTGGCAAGGTCTCAGTGTTTGTGCTCAACAAATGGTGACAAATCCCACCTTCTCCTTCAAACCCTCTCTGGGAATTCCATGCAATTCCCAAACACAAACGTTGGGAATTTAATTTACTCTGCAACTTTTCTGCTGGGGAGGGAAAAAAAAAGGCCTGAGAGGCTCTTTATTATTTCCTTTCTTTTTTTAAAACAAGACCCTTTGTTAAGGCTGAGAACTTTGTGCTTCCAGCTTTGGAATTGTGTCAATAAGTGGGATCTCAGCAGAGGTAACAGGGAACCAACAACAAGGGCTGGCTTTTCCAGCTGTCTAAATCCCAGGAATTTATTTTAAAATACAAAATAAACGGGTAAATCTAAGAGTGATTTTGGCTCCCAGGGTGTCTGAGCAGGAAGCTCCAGATTCCCAGAGATCCACAGGATCTGGCAGCTCTTCCAAGGAGCTTCATGTCTTGGGCAAAGTGTTGGGAGCCATTTTTTCCATAACCCAGGAATGTTGGGAGCATATCCAGTGGAACTGGGCCATTAATTGAAACTAATCCCAATTAAACGTGGACATTCCCATCCTGTGGGTTGTGCCATTGATCTCGTTGCTTTGGCTTTCATCCTTGTGAGACACTGCCTGGGAAAACACGGAATGCCAAGTGGTGCTGAGCCCTTGGCAGGATGGGAAGTGGGGGTTTGTGGGAAGCTGGGCAGTGGGAAAGGGAATTCTCTCCTGGGTCTGACACGTTTGGTTTGGTGTCAGAGCACTGAAATTGTCGCTCAGAGATGGGGAAATGCTCAGGGAGGCAAATTCCTTATTGGGAACTGAACTGGGGAAATGCTCAGGGAGTCAAATTCCTTATTGGGAACTGACCTCTCTCCGTGTCTTTCCTTCCAATCTAATCCATGTCCTGCTTTCCCTGCACATGCCAGATATTCCCTGGAAGTGTCCAAGACCAGGCTGGATAAACTTGGAGCAACCTGGGATAGTGGGAGGTGTCCCTGCCCATGGCAGGGGGTGGAACCAGATGAGCTTTAAGGTCCTTCCAACACAAACCATTCCATGTTTTTCCAGGCCAGGGGTGTGTGTCCATGGGCAGGAATGACTGGACGTGGCACTCGGTGCTCTGGTCTGGTTGGCAAGGTTGGACTCAATCTGGGAGGCTTTTCCAGCCTCAGCAATTCCATGAACTCCAGTGTGGTGAATCCACAGACCTGTTCAAGTGTTCTGAAGGGGCTTCACTGCAAAAATCTCTCTTGGAAAGGCAACAAAATCCCGTATTTTTTCCGGATTTCCACCACAGAGGTGCAATGCCACGTTCCTTTGCCGGCGCTCCGACATCCGGAGCTCCAGGCCCTCGTTGAGCTTTGGGAGTGAGAAGCAGCAGCCACGCTTTGCAGGGCCATGGACAGAACCATCCACAGCGTTTTTAACACTCAGGACACCGAGGTGAAATCCGGGATTTCACATTTGTTAGCACAGATCCAACGGGAGCTGCTGGAAGTGGCAGCACCGGAATACCAATGCTGAGCGGGCTGGTTGGTCGCCAGCCATTGGTCGTGGGGCAACACCCACTCTGGGATGGCAGCCCAAGGGTTTGGAGAAGGGATTATTTCCCTCCAGCCCTGTGGGGCACGAGGATGGAGCTGGTGGAGGCCAAGGAAGGCCTTGCTCCAGAACTCCAGGGGTGTGGGAGCTGCAGCTGGGGACGACTCGCCTGGAATTTCATTTATCCAGGCATTGTTTGTTCCAGGCACCGGGAAGACAGGAGGCTGGAACAATTGCTGACCTGGGAACAGCTTTTGTGGGTGGTGGGAGCAGGAGCTGTGGGGGGCAGGGGGGAGCTGAGCTGCAGTGATCCATCCCAGCCTTCATCCCAGAGCAATCCCAGGATCCGGGGCATCCGTTGGGATGAGCGACCCGGAGCAGCTCTGGCTGTGTGGGTCAGTTCTGAGCACAAAGAAGTGAAGGTTCTCCCTGATCACAGAACTCCTCTTTCTCTGATTGCTAATTAGCTGGTTAACATTCCTTGCCTTATTATCCCACCCTCAGCTTTTCTTCCCAGGGATCTGGGCTGACACTTTTCCAGAGGCTCCCAAGGAGCCGTTAACTCTTACATGGAAACGCTCCAAAACCCTCCTGCTCTTGGGGTGCCTGTTTGTCAGCACCTTTTGTGGTGCATTTGTGTGCAAATCAACATTCCACGCTCCAGATGTGGCAGTTTTTAGGAATCTCTGCCACACTGACTGGGTGTTCCAGCACATTTCTGTATTTCTTTGGATTTATGGCTATTTCTGTGGACAATTCCCACATGCTGTGGCTGGGACTTCTGAAGGACTGCATTGCCAGGAGAGAGGGAATAGATAAATTCCCTTCTTGCTGCTCAGGTTAGGACTATTCTGCTCATTCCAACAGGGATTTTAATTCCATTTTAACACTCTCAGCCCCTCCAGGGGTGAAAGGAAAGCTCATTAATACCACCAGACCTTGGCTTTGCTGCACAGGGTTCTTCACCCTCCGGCAAAAACTTTAAAATCCATGTTTTTTTTCTTTTTTTGAAGTGTGAAAAACGCTGCTCTGGTGTTACCTGGGAATAGTTCTCACCTTTGGAATAATACTGGAGTGCTGAAAATAGCAGGAGCTGCCATAGGCCGGGATGGAGCGGAGTCGAGTGAGTTGTGTTGTCAGTCATGGGAACATAAATCCAATTCCACCTGCAGATGAGCATTCCTGAAATAGAAGAGGGTTGTCAGCTACCAGAGGAGATGTATTGTTGCATCTCCCCTCGTGCTGTGTGGAGGAAAAAAGAAAATCAAATCCAAAGTTTTTGTGGTTCAGCTGGAGCTTGGGAGAGTCCCCACTTCCTGCTCTCTCCAGGGAATCACGGCCAGGACAGGGGGTTTGGCTAAAAACTGGTGTTTTGGAGGCAAATCCAACCTGTCTGCAGGAAACCCCCTCAAATTCCAAAGGGTTTTTTTCCCTGAATTCCTCCTGAATTCTCAGAGGGTGGTTCTGCCAGCCTGGGGAAGATGGGAATGTCTCCAGGATCAGGGAGAGCTCTCGGGAAGGTCAGTGGAAGGGCAGGAAGTTTTTGTGAGGCTCAACAGAGTGACCTGAGTGAGGTAGGAAATGGATTCCGTGGTGAAGCTGCTCTGCTGGAGGTGGGAAAGGTCTCTGCTTCCCTGAATTTCAGCCCTCAGGATCCTGCTGAGTGCCCCCGAGGCATTTCAGGTACAAAGTTCTCCCGTGCCCAGGCATTTTCCTGGAGTTAAAGAAGCCAAAGAGCAGCTGGTTTTCTTTTCCAAACTTCCCGAATCCTTTTGTGTGTTCCGTTAGGATTCCTGAATCCCAGGTTTGTGCATTTAACCGTTTCTCCCCAATTTAATCGTCTCATCCTCGAAACTCTCGTCCCCTGCATAAATCAACCCTCCCTCCTTCATGTTTTCCATGTGCTGGCTGCTGTAATTACAGGTTTGGATTCCTGTGGGGACGGATTGTATCGAGCTGATCCGAGTGCTGGTGCCCCTGGATCGGGTTTTGGGCTGGAGATTAAAATAAACCAGAATGGTTGGGTGGGAGGAGGGATGGGCTTGGCCACATTCCTCTCCATCCTAGAACAGGGTTTGAAAGGCTTTTGTCCACATCTGTTTCTTCTCCTGAACATTCTCACAGGTTTCATCCCACCAGGAGCGTTTCCTCTTCCATGTGTGGGGTGTTCATAAATTGTGGAGCTCTTGCAGTTGGTTATTTTACCCTTTCTTGGGTAAAATAACCTCGTTAATTTGTTATTAAACTCTTCATCCCAGGGCCTGTGTAGCTGCACAACCTTCAGTGGGATTATCCAAGGAAAAAGCTGTTCTTGCCACCAGTGGTTGTTTTTGTTGAGCTAAAGTAGAGGATGATGAAGGTTAACAGTGCTCTTGCTCCACAGACATTCCTGCCAGGATAACTCTGTTATCCTGATTAGCATCTTGATTTAAAGAGTTCTGGTGGAACTGGTGGTTGGAGTAGAAAGCAAAGGAGCAGGGGAAGCTTTTCCATGATTTAATGCCTGTCCCTGATGCCTGGGTGGATTTCCATTAGCCCGAAGGAAATGGGAATGATAAAGAATTCCAGGAGCAGAGCTGGCTGGCAGACAAGCCAAGTGCTCCTTGAGGCTCTGTATGAACGTGCTGGGAAAGGGTGGATTGGGAAGGAAGAGCCTGTAAATCCATCACCCTTGTCACCCTCACACCTCTCCAGGAATGGGAATTCTCTCAGTTCTTTGCCCAGCAGGATTCCCAGCAGATCCTGCTCTAATCCAGGTCTATAAATACTCACGGTTTGCTTCCCTGGCTTATGTGGCACTGACAGGGATCTTGTTAGGAGCAGGTTTTTGTGGAATTCAAAGGCTGCTGCTCTGCTCTGCTCTTGGAATGTTTGTTGATGCAACTGAGCCTTCATCCATGCTTGGAGTGAGGATGACTCCGCCCTGGCACAGGCTGCCCAGGGAAACCCAGTCCCTGGAATTGTCCAAGGTTGGATTGGACAGGGCTTGGAGCAACCTGGTCTATGGAAGGTGTCCCTGCCCATGGAACTGGATGGGCTTTAAGGTCTTTCCAACCCAAACCATCCTGAGATTCCATGATTCCAAAAGTTTTTATAAAAGGCCTGTGATCCTTGAGCGTGATGTTACATCTTGTGAAGGGTTTTCCTGTAAATCCAGGGCTGGAGATTCCAAGCAAATAGGAAAAGGCTCCGTTAGACACCAGCAAACCTACACTTGGTTTTGTGGTGCCGTCTCTCAATCCCAAGCAGTTTTCCTGGTTTATTCCAGCGTGTGGGAAGCATTGGCACTGTGCCCTGTGCCAGGGCTCAGCTGGGCAGGGATGGGGCTGGGATCCCCCGGGATTCTGTCCTTGTGCTCATGGATGGACAGCGAGTCCTGTGGGCGACATTTGGCTCTGCAGAGGCGGCTCCTGGAATGGAGCTCCGGCTCCCAGCTGGGTCCAGGGCCTGGAGCTGGGACACAGCGATGCTTTGGCCTCGGGAAGGGAGCCCAGATGTGGCTGCTGACCTGCTGCTGCCTTTGCCAAGGGCTTTGGGGGTGGATATTTGCACTTAAATGTGTTTAGAACCTGCCTTGGAGAACCAGGTTTATCCCAACAGGGATTTTTTGGCAGGGGGTGAAGCACTAACGGTGCTCAGGGGAAGGTTTAGTGAGGATGATGCAGGTGGCACTTTTTCCATGCTCATCCATGGAATCTGTGTGTGTGTGGTATCAACCACCCCCCAATTTATATCATCTTAAAGCAGCCTGGCTTAGCTGTGGTTAATTGGAATTAATGTCCTCTCATCAGGCTCCAAGTGCTGCAGCTTTGGGGGTTCCAGGGAGGGGGTGGAGGTGGACACCCCTCCTGGATGGAGGGCCTGGGAATCCTGTGCCTGCCTGGCAGCTCAGGGGGTTTGCTCTCAGCAGTTGCCCCTGGATTTCAGCCCAGAGAGAGGGTTTGAGAGGAAAGGGAACAAACACCTCTCTGTTCCAGGGCTGGTGGGATTGATGCCTCATGAAGTGAGGGAGTCTGGTGGGTGTCTGAGCACGGCAGAGTCCTTGGGAAGGGTGAGAGGACTTGATGTGTTACGTGTTGTCCTGGTGGTGTCTGTGTTTGTGACAGCCAGGTCAGGGCCCTGAGGATTCTCAGAAGCTGCAGGTAGAGTCATGGAATAGAATCCTGACTGTCAATGCCCACCACCCTCTGGAGGGAAGAACCTTTTCCTGTTATCCAGCCTGAAGCTCCCCTGGCACAGCTCCAGCCATTCCCTGATCCCAGAGCACAGAGATTGGAGCTGCAGACCCCCAGGAGTCTCCTCTGCTCCAGCTGAACAAGCCAGGTACCCTCAGCTGCTCCTCCCGAGGCCCCTCCAGGCCCTTCCCTGTCTCCACATTCCAGGCTCAGTGCTGATTCCCTGCTGTGACACACCTGGCTGGGGATGGGCAGGATGCAGGTCCAGGGGCATCTGGAATCCCTTCTGCTTTAATTCACCTCTGTTTCCATCTCAGCTCTTTCAGGGCTCCCACCTGTGTGGCTTTGTCACAGCAAAGGCTCCTCCAGCTGCCCCTCGGGTTTTTTTGCCCTCCCAGGCAGGGAATGGGGGACACATTTCCAATCCTGGTTCTCCTCCTCCTCCTCTTCCTCCATGGCAGCAGCAGCAGCAGCGTGAAGGCCCTGCTGTGTGAGCACAGCTGAGCCTGTGCCTGCAGCACTCACTCCCAGAGGTTTGGGGAACAAATGGATGAGTTCCCAATTCCCACCGACGCCGTTTCCTGCCCCGCTGTCCCCTCTGGGGGGGAACCACAGCGGAGCCATAACAGGAACAAGCAAACATCCCGCACTTCCTGGTGACTGGAAGTGCTCTGCTGGCTCCAAATGCATCACTGCTGCAGTCCCTGACTTCTGTCTGGGGTGGATTTTGCTGTCAATGATTAGACAGGGAGCAGTTCCCTCTGGAAACAGCTCCTTGCCCAGCTGGCAGCAGCTGGTTTGGTGCTGTTGCCATGAAAACAGGCTGAGCAGCCCTGGCAGTGCCCTGTGGCCTCTTCCAGCACCAGCTGTGGTTACCAGGTCGGTTTTGTCAGCCCTGAAAGAAACCCAAGCTTGAAAAAGAGCTAAAATAATGATATTTTTATTCTCTGCTCCCTGTGTGTTTTAATCTGTTAAAATTCTAGCACAGTTTGGGTGTTTCTCTTCTCACAGTGAGGGGTTTTTTGGGGGTCTCACAGCCTTGCAGGGGCTGTTTGTGTGCTGGGAGTGCTGGGAATTAAATCCCAAATTAAATCCCTCTGCTGTCACTGGGAATTAAATCCCAAAGTCCTCTCTGGAGCCTCGGACACCAAGCAGTGGAAACACAAACACGACCAGGATATTTACCCTCAAGTCAATGACAAATCTCTCCTGACGTCGGCAGAGCTGGGTTTTATCAGGGGTGTTTTCAGAGGGATAAATTAAACATTGGGAAGGTTCCTGAAGGAAGGTTTGTCAGGCAATCAGAGCTCTGGGGCCTGGGCCCAAGTTCTGCTTAAAACTAAACAAGGAACTGTTGAGGTTTTAACTTGTTGAGGGCAGTGTTAGGGATGGAGCTGCACTCAGGATGTGGGGAAAACCCTGGGATCTTCTCACATCCACTTGTGTCCTCTGTTCACGGGGCTGGAGCTCCCCAGGTCAACCCCTCCCTAAGATTTCCTTGGTTTCCTTCTGGTTCTGGTGTGCTGGGTCCAAATCCTGCCTTTTCTTTTGCAGATGTCGTTCTCTGCCACCTGACAAAGGAATAGAATGCAGCAATTTTCCTAACCTAAATAGTGGTTCTGCCTGCCTGTATTTCCAGCTCCTCTGGAACTGGAATTAATTTAGTGTGTGGGCTTTTTAATTGGCTCGTTGTGGGGAGGAACAGAAAATGAAATGCTGCAGCTCTGCCTTCCTCTTCCCTTTCTTTAGTTCAGTCTTTGTCATTCTTTGTGTCTTTGACTTCCATGAGTTGCTCAGGCTATTTTTCTCTGGTTTCTTTTGTTGCAGCTTCCATCCCTCAGCCTTAGGAATATCTGAGGCATGGATGGAGCTGCTTCCAAGCCCTTGGAGCAGCGTTGTTGTCAGCCTGTGACAGATCCCATGTGATTGATGGCTGAGGAGGCATTTGGAATATTTCTCCATCCTTTGTGTGCCTAATGCTGTTCTTCCCTGGGCTTGGGGAGGCAGAGGGGGTGGCATCCCTTGTTCCAATGGAGCCATCTTCAGTCTTGGATATGGAATTGCATGGAGTGCAGGCAGGTGTTGGCCTGGGAGCTGCCTGACCATCCTGGTGATGGAGCTGCTCCTCCTTGAGCTGTCCCTCATGTTACTGGTGACTTGAAATAGTTCTGGAATGGCCTGGGGTGGTTTCCAGCAGGGAGAAAACAGATCCAGTGTGTGTTGGGATCAAAAGGGACTTTGCAGCCTTATAAGTGCTCCGAGTGTTTCCAGGGAATGGGGAAAAGGGGTGAGGTGCTTCAGCTGGTGGGATCAAGCCTGGTGTTTTAAGGAGCTGGAAGTCCCTGCAGGAGCTTTTTAAGTGCTGAGAACTCTCTCAATTTCCTTTTTTAGGAGATCTGTCCTTTTCCCAAGGCAGCGAGTGCACCTGCCCGTGCTGGAGGAGCGTGAGCGCCCGCCCTGGTACGTGATCAGCAGCACTCACAGACCACCCAAATCCTGCCCCACAGCTCAAGTGCCCCACCTTGGAACCCTCATTCCCCAGCCAAGAATATCATGGAATCACAGAATTTGGGTTGGAAGGACCTTAAAGCCCATCCAGTGCCACCCCCTGCCATGGCAGGGACACCTTCTCCATCCCAGGTTGCTCCAAGCCTTGTCCAACCTGGCCTTGGACATTCCCAGGGATGGGGCAGCCACAGCTTCCCTGTGCCAGGGCATCTCACCAGGGGACAGTGAACTGTCCCTCCACTGAGAGATGGTGGCCAAGCTGGGGTGACAAGTGCCTGAAATTGTCCCAGGGTCACCCAGGCCTGTAAATTGGGATGGTTTTTCTGCATTACATCCATTTGCCTCATACCACGTGGGTGGAAGTGGCTGATCTTTAAGGTCCCTTCCCACCCAGCCCACTGTGGGATATCACAGCATCACCACCCTTTAGATGTTTCAATATTCCCCCAGGCAGGCACTGCTGTGCATTCATTGCCTGATTTAAACCTGCAGATTAAAAAGGTTTTGATAGGATGATATAAAGGTACTTACAAGGTTATTGATCCAACTGACCTACCTCTTCCCAAAGGTGTCACATTCCTCCCTCAAAGGAATGACCAGGCAGGGGAGCATTGCCAGAGTTGCTTGGGCAGGAAATCCTTTTTTAGGAGATCCCTCAGTCCTTCCACGGGGCTGGATTTGGGAGTCTCCAAGAGAGGGCAGTGTGTCCCTGGACCTGCCGTGTGCTGTGTCAGCTGAGGAGCAGCGTGGAGAGCGCTGAGCCTGGAACTCCTCATCCTGAGCTGAGTAATTAACTGACAGGCTCATTAGCAGCTGCGCTCGGGGCTGGGCATCGTCACGTGGTGGTCGGTCCTTTCCCCACGCCCTGGCAGGGATTGGGCAGCGCTTCCTCTTGCCTCACTTTCCTAACAAAAAAAAGAAACAACACCCAACAAACGTCCCCTCCCTGTCCCCACGTGCGTCACTTTTGCCCTACTTTGTGCTCTTGGTGTGTCCTCCAAGAGGGGACGGATGTCGTGGGATCACCCGGAGCGTTGCTGTGAGTCAGAGGCAGCCAGAGGTTTAATTCAAAACATGAGGAGTCTGGGAGAAAACCAGAAAAAAAAAAAAAGGGAAAACTCCCCGAGGTTGTTCTGTTGTTGTATTTTGCCTGAGGGCACCAAATGGGGAATGCTTGTGCAGGGTCTCCAGCTGGAAGCAAAGCTTTGTTTGCCAAGGGATGGGGTTTTATGGAAGTGTTGGAGGCATCTCCCCAGCCCAGGGGGCTGATAAGGGCTCAGGGGGGACCTGGCAGGAGTGGGGGGACAGCTGGGGGGTCGGGCTGTGCTCCCAGGGAACAGCAGGACAAGAGGGAACAGCCTCAAGCTGGGCCAGGTTGGACATCAGGAGGAATTTCTTCCTGGAAAGGGTGGTCAGGCCTTGGAAAGGGCTGCCCAGGGAGGTTTGGAATCCCCACCCCTGGAGGTGCCCAAGGAGTGACAAGATGTGGCTCTCAGTGCTTTGGGCTGGGGGACAAGGTGGGCATCAGGTACAGGGTGGACTTGATGACCTGGAAGGTCTTTTCCAACCTCAATTATCCCGTGATTCTGATCTTTTTTTCCTTTTTCAGCTCTTTCTGGTGCCCATCAGGACTCCCACCCCCCCCTCTTATTTAGGAGCAGCTTTTAATGCTCTCAATTCTTGCCCAGTTGCTGAAGTTACCTGGAGGCCCCTTTATTGGTGATTTATATCCTGCAGAAGTGATGCTGCCCTGGCCTGGTAATCACTGATGGATCAAGAGCTCTCTGTTTCCCAGGGGTCATTAAGGCATTTAATTTTTTACCTAATTGACTGTATAAAATTCTTGATACTCCCTAGAAAATTTAGGGCACTTGTGTAACATGAAAGCACATTGGAATAACCTCAGAGAAGTTGCTTTGAGGTGAAAACTTATCCCAGGAGAAACAGCCACATTGAAACCAAAACTGTAACCTTGATTCTAAATCCTTCCTCAAGACATTATTTTTTTTTCTTTCCCTGTTTTCCATGGTGGCAGAACAAGGTGAACTTCACCCAGCTGGAAGGGAAGGGGGAAAATCCCCTCCCTGGGGAGTGTTTTATTAGTTTGGGAGCAAGGCTGGTTTATCAGGATGGTTTTTTTCTGTGGTGTTTCCAGTGATTTGAAGTCAACAGCCTGTTGTTGTTTGATACTTGTTTTACTGGAGCAGAATTATGGGAGCAGCCTATGGAATAACTGTCCTTTACAGCCCTCAGCTGCTCCTCAGAATATTGCAAAGCAAATTCCTGCTCACTGTTAGGATGGCACTCCAGGAATTCCAAACCTCAGCATCCCATCTGTGCTCCACTCTGGTATTTACAGTGTAAGGAATTCAGCTGGATCCTCTTTCACCTCCTCTTCCTGTTCCAAGCAGTTGTTAAGTTGTTGTAGGTTTTAAAATTCCTGCAATTTCTGGGGGGTTGTCAGGGATATAAAAGATCATCTTGTGTTGCTGCTTTGCCTGGGAGAGGCTTTGAGCTGATCTAATTCTGTTAAACCTCAGTGTGCCTGGAGCTGGGAATGGGATTGTCCCTGGTTTGATCTGTTTGGAACAGCTGGAAGCATTTGCTAAAACAGGAGGCTTTTTTTAAAGAATGGCCTTTATAAACACCTTTTACTGCAGCAACACAGACTTTTTGGTGGCTATTCTGCCCTCTAAAAGGAGGAAAAGGTGATTTTTTTGGATGGAGGGATGCTGGAAACTCAAGCCCATCCCTGGTGTATCCCTGGGAGAAGGAGCACGGAGTGTTCCATTAGTGTTTGTACATTTTAAATCTATTTTTCCAAGCAGCTTCAGGAAATTGGCATCCCATAAGTGAAACCTTTAAAAATAGCTCTGTTCCCACTGAAGTGAGTCCTGTTGTTTCCATGGCCCATTGTCCCAAGTGTGTTGCAGGATCCCTGAAGCTTTGGAAGTGTTTAGGGAGATGCTTCTCAGCAGAGCTGGAGCCCCAGATATTTCCTGAGGAATTGGTTTCTTTCAGGAATGAACTCCTGCCCATGGAATGCTGCTGTCTGCAGAGTTTATTTTAAACCTTTCCCTCCTTTGCTTAGAGGAAAAGCAAAGCCTGAGCAGGAATGCATGAGTGGGTTGGAATGATCCTTCAGACTATCCCGGCCTGGCTGGGTGTGGAAATGTGGTGCTGGTGTACCAGGCTGAGCTGCTCCTTTTCCTTAAATCCCACGGGTGTTTAAGGCATTTCACACTCAAAATTCAGTTCTGAATTACTCCTTTTTTTTTGTGTGGTTTG
>JAOXXN010000347.1:3579605-3591813 GCA_026770055.1 Myrmophylax atrothorax
ACGCGCTCGAGGAACCCGCCTGGCCCCACGGCCCCGGTCCCGGACGCGGGGTGAGCCCCAAACGGGGGGTTTGCGCCTCCTGGGGGCTCCCACAGCCTGAGGGGGAGGAGGAGGAGGATGACCCGCTGTGGGTCTCAAGGGTGTGATGAAGGGGAGCAGAAGGTCCGGCTCAGGCAGTGCCTGCACTGTCTCCTTGTGATGTTCCACCCCTGGGTGCTGCTCCCACCCCTGGGTGCTGCTCCCACCCCTGGGTGCTGCTTCCATATACAGGTACCGCTCCCATCCTCAGGTACTGCTCCCATTCCTGGGCATTGTTCCCATCCCCAGGTACCACTCCCACCCCAGGTGTTTGTTCCATACCCCCACTGACCCCCAATCCCAGATGATGTCCACATCCTCGAGTACCACTCCATCTTCAGGCAATGTGCCCACCCCTACCCATGCTCCCATCCCGGGTGCTGCTCCTATCCCTGGATTCTGCTCCCATCCCTGAGCAATGCTGCCATCCCCACATTGCTCCCCTTCAGGTGATGCCCCCACCCCTCGCTGCTGTCCCCCTCCGTGGGTAGCTCCATTTCCAGGCGATGCACTCACCCTGATCCATGCTCCCATTCCAGGTGCTGCTCCCATTCTCAGCACTAATCCCATCCCCTCATACTGTTCCCATCTCTGGACAGCACTCCCTCCCTGGGCCAGAATCCCACTCCCATCCCCACCTCCATAACCCCTCTCCCCCACTCCATCCCCCTCCCCGCAGTGGGAATCGGGGGGTCCCTGCCCTTCTCCCCCCCGCCCTCCCCTCCTCCCGGCCGCTGCTCAAACACAAACATTGCTCAGTGGAAAATGTGAGCGGCCGAGGAGCTGCCGATAACTGGGGCCGGGATGGGGCCAACTGGAACAGCACGGGCTTGGCTGCGGCTCCAGATGAGCCCAGGGCAGCAGGGGGGGTCTGGGGGACCCAGCAGGGGGCACAGCTCGGGACTCCCTCCTGCCTCATTCCCTCCCACCTCCGGCATCGATCCAACACCGCTCCAGCACCCGGCGCTGGCTGCGGGCCCACGGGAAGGACACGGGGGAAGAGGGGACACACGGTGCCTGGGGGCTGGTGGGCCCTGTCCTTGGCCCAGCTCTGCCCTGCAGCGGAGTGGAGACCCCAGGGATGGTGGCACATGGGCAGGATGGAGATGCCCAGGGATGGTGGCATTTGGGCAGGATGGAGATGCCTGGGGATGGTGGCACACGGGCAGGACAGAGGGAACCTGGGAGGTTGCTGGATGGAAAGGATGGAGATGCCCAGGCTTGGCGGCACATGGGCAGGATGGAGATTCCTAGGATGGTGCTGGAGGGAGAAGATAGAGATGCCCAGGAAGAGTGCTGAATGGGAAGGATGGAGATGCCCAAGGGCAGTGGCATACAGGTGGGATGGAGATGCCCAGGGATGATGTTGGATGGAGAGGTTGGTGATGCCCAGGGTGGGTGACAAATGGATGTGAGTAAGATGTCCACAGATGGTGACATGGGCAAGACAGAGATGCCCTGGGATGATACTGGGGGGAGAGGATGAAGATTCCCTGGCATGGTGCTGGATGGGGGGGATGGAGATGCCTGGGATGGTGGCACATGAGCAGGATAGAGATACCCAGTGATGGCGGCATGTGGGCAGGATGGAGAAGCCCAGTGACCGTGCCAGATGGGGACGATGCAGGTGCCCAGAGCCGGTGTCAGGAGGGCTGATGAAGTCACTCTGAGCGCAGATGACGTCATATCTCCCGCTGCCACTTCTGTGTATGACGTATACAACAGGACTACGCGCAATTCCCCTGGGCACGTAGGCCCCTTCCCACAGCAGTGGGGACGTTCCCGCAGGGAAACTGGGTCCGTGATGGGGACAGGTGCGGGGACAAGCCCCGTTTGGACAGGCTCAGCCCTGATAGGCGGGTCGCAGTGCAGATCTCGCGCTCGCCCCCTGCTCGCCACCCACCCTAGTCTCACCTGGACGGGGAGGGTGCAAGGCCCGGTCGTCGGTGCGCATGGAGGAAAGTGCCACCCCTCGTTGCAGAAGAGACACTCTGACCCCAGGGACACACCCCAGGGATACCAGCCCAGCCTGTGGGGGTGGGTGGACCCTCCAGGCCCCCGGGGCAGTGGGGAGGCCAACAGGAGGCGGGGGCAGGAGCGGTCCGACGGGGCGTCCTCGCTTTGGATAGTGAGGAGACCGGAGCTAACAAGGCTGAAGAGTGTCCGGGGCCGACGGGAGCGGAGGCGGATGCTCAGGTCAATGGGGCTGAATGCAGCGAGCGAAGCCCCACCGATATCACGGCGCCGGGACCCTTCCCTTTCCCTGTGCCCCCAGCCCTGCCCGGGCTTCCCCAGCGTGCCCGTCCCCTCACTGGTGCTTAGAAGGGGCGGGGGGGCAGTCTCTCAAGTGAGTGCGGTAGACCTGAGGGAGCAAATAACGGGCCTCGTCCCGGGGCCGACAGCGGGTGCGGCGTGGCGGCAAGCAAAATGCTGAAGCCCCCTGGATCCGCTGCCAGAGGTACGGGACAGTGGGAGGTCAGGAGTGGCTGGGATGCGCGGCTCTGCCCGATAGCCTTTCCCCATGTCGCGACGCACGAGAATGGTCGCGATATGCCCACGAAAGTGTAGTGGTTGCTGCGGGAGGCAGCCGGGATGGATGGTGGAGGGTGCAGAGGAAAGCGTGCAGAGCCCTGTGTCCTCCCCGTCCCTCGGTGTGACGGTCACCGGTGTGCCCCGGGCCGGGAGCGGGAGGGCAGCGGTCCTGTACCAGGGCCCTTCCGGGGAGCGGAGGAGAGAGGCTGCGATTCCTGCCCCAACCCCAGAATCGGGAAGAAAAAGCCTTTTCTTTCAGCAGAGACTCATGCATCAAACTTCAATTTTCCGGACGATTGAATTAGTGATTTTTTTTCTCCTGAACTAAAATACACTTAAGTCTTTGGGATTAATTACCACGTTCTGGTCCCTCAGACTGTAGTATTAGTTATCGTTGCCATATTCGACATCAGCCCTGACACCTCATAAAATAAGGAACTGAATTTCACTGACTCAACCTACTTCAGCCCTGTTGGATAATTCAGGAGGGGGCTTTATTCTCTGTCTGGGAGCCCAGTGTGAAGTGAACAAGATCAAATATGGATCTTCCCCATCCCTCTCAGAAGAAACAAAAAAAGGGCAAAAGTAGGAAAAAGCATGCCCCCACCCCAAACACTAAAGGGTGGCATTTCCAAGCACACAACACCCCCACCGCCCCCACCCCACCCGCTCCCATCTGCTCCCAGTTGGCCGCGAGTGAACTGGTTTGGGTAAAAGGAGAGAACCCCCCCGAAACCTCCCTCTCCAAGCCCACCCGGTGGGTCAGCACAAAGCTCCCACCACCCAGCCCATGTGCCCCTCAGCCCTGGGTGCCCCCAGCAGGCCGACCCCGAGCTCACCGTGCCCGCTGGCGTTGCCGGTGCCCACCCAGGCGCGCAGCTCCCGCTCCTCCAGCCCCGGCTCCTCGCCGCTCCCGCTGTCAGCCTCCAGCAGCAGCGACCCCCCTGTGCCCCCCAGCTCTGTGGCCGTGGAGGGCTCAAAGAGCAGCCCCAAGCTCGGGACCTCGGGTGTTTCTGCCACCCACGGGTGGGGGGCAGTGGGTGATGGCCGAGGGCCGTGGGTGGCCGAGCCGAGGGGCGTGGGGGGCTCTTCGCTCTTCGCCTCCCCTGAGGAATCCTCCTGGCTGGGGGTTGTTGGGGCATCCTCGTGTCTGGGGACCCCCGGGGGGCTGGGGGGCTCCCGAGGGCCCGGGGTGGGCAGGAGGAGCTGCTCCAGTGCCCCCAGCTCTGGCACAGAGCGGCTGGTGGCATGAGGGGCTGCGGGGGCGAAGCCCGTGGACCCCTCCTCAGCCACGGGCTCCAGCAGCGCCGCCCCCACCGGCCCCTCCGTGCTGGCCCACGGGGTCACCTCGGTGGCCACGGGGAGAGGCGATGGCGAGGGGACATCCCAGGCCGGAGGGGACGCGGCTGCTCCGCTGCTGGGCTGGGCTGAGCCTTTCGCAACCTCCCCGGAGCCCTCCGGCTGCCCCCGGCTGGGCTGTGCCGGCCCCGCGCTGGGGTCGGGGGTGGCCGGGTGGCCCTCGGAGGTTCCAGCTGGGTGACTCTCGGAGGTGCCAACTGGGTGACTCTCGGAGGTGCCAACTGGGTGACCCTCGGAGGTGCCAACTGGGTGACTTTCGGAGGTGCCAACTGGGTGACCCTCGGAGGTGCCAGCTGGGTGACCCTCTGACGGGCCAGCTGGGTGACCTTCGGAGGAGCCAGCTGGGTGACCCTCGGAGGTGCCAGCCGGGTGACACTCGGAGGTGCCAACTGGGTGACCCTCGGAGGTGCCAGCCGGGTGACCCACGGAGGTGCCAGCTGGCTGCAGGAGGGTCACCGCTTTCCTCTGCCTCTCCAGTGAGCCCTCGCCCGGGGCACCGCTGCTGTCCCCTCTGTCCCCGCGGGGCCGCGGCCCCGGCTCGGGACCCTCGGCCACCAGCGGCGCTGGAGGCAGCGGGGGCCACGCTGGGACGGAGCCGCCGTCCTGCTGGGACAGCGTGTCCCCCGAGAAGTCCTCGGTGGCATCCGCGGGTGGTCGGGGGGAGTCCCCCCGGGCGCTGGGGACGTGGGGCTGAGCCCCATCCGTGGGGACGGCCCGGTGGCCGAGAGCGTCGTGGGGAGTCACGGAGACGGGCAGGGATGGGGAGGGCACAGGGGGTGTCCCTGGGGGGCTCTCGGCATTGCGGGGGCTCCACAATTCCAGCGGTGAATCCCTCGGGATCGGCGCCTGCGGGGCGGTGGCCGGTGCCATCAGCCCTGCAAGAGATGGCACAGCCATGGGGCCACCAGGCTGGCGCAGCCCCCGCTGGGACCCCCGGACCGATTTTGGGTGTCACTCACGGGCACCGATGTCCTCCTGCACCGCGTTGGGGGACACGTCGGGGCCCTCCCGCCGGAGGCTCGCGGTGCCGGCGCGGGGGATGCTCCACGTCTCCACCGCGTTGGCTGCAGCTCCCTTCGCCTCCAGCGCCAGGACTGGCACCTGCGTGACCATCCTCTCTGGGTCCCCAACCACCGTGGGGTCCGTAGATGGCACCGTGGAGTCCGCAGATGGCACCGTGGGGTCCGCAGATGGCACCGCGGGGTCCCCAGATGGCACCGCCGGGTCCCGGCTCTGCTGCTGGAGTTGGAAGTAGCGCCCGTTGAGCCCAGCGTGGCTCCTCCTCGGGGTGTGGGAGCTGGTGGGTGGGGGGCTGAGGGTCTCTGCTGCCGTGCTGGGGTCTGTGCCCACCCCAGGGGGTGCCAGTGATGAGCTGGTGACGTGCTCCCGGGCTGGGCTTTGGGAATGCGGCGGGAGGGTGGCGGGGGGCTCCTCAGGGTCCTCTTGTGCTGGCAGCGCTGGGCTGGCACTGGCCAGATCCTGCCAGGAGCTCTCCGGTGCCCAATCCACCACGTTGAGAGCTTCCTCCTCGTGGGGCCACGCCAGCGAAGAGGCCGTGCTGGGTTGCGGGGATGTCCCCTCTCCAGGTGCCAGGGCACCCCCCGGAAGGTCACCACGCTGTGCTGTCGCCTCGGGGCTGGAGCTCGCCGGGCGCAGCTGCTCATCTTCCTCTTCCTCCTCCTCCTCTTCCTGGCCCAGCGGTGGCAGGAGCTCGTGGGGGTCGCGTGGGGTGTCCCGGGTGTCCCCCGAGGTGCCGAGGTCCTCGCTGTGCTCCACCAGCACGTTGTCGCTGCCCGGCGGGTCAGGCGCGGGTGGCACCGATGGCACCGGCTCCTTCGTGTCGCTCTGCCCGGAGGCTGCGGTGACACGACGAGCGTCACGGGCATCCAGGTCATGAGTGGGGTCCCGCAGCCCCCCTCGGGTGCCAGGCACTGCATTCCCCAGCCTCACACCCAGCCGGGGTGGCACACAGCGCTGGGGTCCCTCCCGGCGCCGCTCTCCTCCTTGATCTCATTAATTCCCCAATTAAATATTCATCCACAGCAATTTTCCCGGCCACGCCCGCTGATTCCCAAGGGAATCCCAGGGCTGGGGGGGGGTTCTGGGAGGGAGCTCGGTGGCATCGCGGCTGGTGCCCCTTACCTTTATAGCAGTAGGCATCGAATTTGGAGGCGGCGGGGGGGAAACCGGTGCGGTTGGGGAACTGGTAGAGGGTCCTGACCCCCGGGGTCTCTCCCCCACACTTCCTGCGGGGCACCCTGATGGGGTACCGCACGCTGCCATCTGCCAGCCAGCCCGGGTCGCACTGGTCCAGCCCCTCACGCCACGCCAGGTACAGCTGCCCCGTGGTGGCCAGCGATGCCCCCCGGCTCCGGCAGTGCCTGCGGGCGCCCTGCCAGGTGAAGCGCCCGGGCACCGTGGCGTAGAACACCGTCCCTGCAAGAGAGCAGAGGCGTTGGGGACATGGGCACGGAGAGCCGTGATGGTCCCCATGGCTCTCAGCCCAGTGGTGTCTCCGGCACTTGGGCACTGTGGCCACGCTGTGCTGAGGATGGCACAGAGCAATGGCATGGCCCAAACCCCAGCAGGTGAGGGATGAATGAAGCCTGCGCTGCCAGGCATGCCATGGCCATGGAGGGACATCCCTGGGCACCCAGCTGTGCTCTCAGCTGTGCCATGGCCATGGAGGGACAGCCCTGGACACCCAGCTGTACTCCCAGCTATGCCATGGTCACAGAGGGACACCACTGGGCACTCGGCTGTGCTCTTGTCCATGCCATGGCTATGGGGGGACATCCCTGGGCACCCAGCTGTGCTCCCAGCTATGGGAGGGACATTCCTGGGCACCCAGCTGTGCCATGGTCACAGAGGGACACCACTGGGCACTCAGCTGTGCTCTTGTCCATGGCGTGGCTACGGGGGGACATCCCTGGGCACCCAGCTGTGCTCCCAGCTATGGGAGGGACATACCTGGGCACCCAGCTGTGCTCCCAGCTATGCCATGGTCACAGAGGGACATTCCTGGGCACCCAGCTGTGCTCTCAACTGTGCCATGGCCATGGAGGGACATCCCTGGGCCCCCAGCTGTGCTGTTGCCCACGCCGTGCCCCCTGAGGGCCGCCCTGGCCCTCCCCACCCGCAGCCCTTGCCTCGCAGCTCCCGGCTGTAGCAATACACGTCGTACAGTTCCCCGGGCTCCCTCCGGCCGTAGCTCCGCACACCGGGCAGGCTGTTGCGGTCCCCAAAGCACCCGGGCCGGGACTGCGTGATGGGGTACCTGTGCAGAGGGCAAGGTGAGGGGGCACCTGGGCAGAGGGCAAGGTGAGGGGATGCCCACGCAGAGGGGCACGGCGGGCACTCGGCTCTGCGGGAGGGTCCCGGCAGCCCCGCCCGTGCCACGCACTCACCGCACGCTCTGGTCGCCCAGCCAGCCCGCGTCGCAGTTGTCGTAGCCGTCCTCGAAGGCGGCCTGGAGGTGCTGTGGGGAGGCGATGGCGGCCGAGTTGTCGCGACAGGCGCGGCGGGCGGCGGCGAAGGTCAGCGCGTAGCGCTCGCCCGCGGGGCGGTAATGGAACACAACACCTACGAGGGAGCGGGTGCGGGAGATGGCACGGGGTGCAGGGCTGGCACGGGGTGCGGGAGGTGGCGCGGGGTACAAGCAGTACATGGCGTGAACAGCTCTATGGAGTGAACAGCTCTATGGGGTGTATGGCTCTGTGGGGTGCAGGGTGTCCATGGGGTGCACAGCCCTATGGGGTGCAGGGTGTCTATGGGGCTCACAGCCCTATGGGGCTCCCATCCCTATGGGGCTCACAGCCCTATGGGGTGCAGGGGGTCTATGGGGCTCACAGCCCTATGGGGCTCACAGCCCTATGGGGTGCAGGGGGTCTATGGGGCTCACAGCCCTATGGGGCTCCCATCCCCATCGGGCTCCCATCCCTATGGGGCTCCCATCCCCACGGGCTGCACATCTCCCCCACCCCGCACGGCACGCACGGGGTGCACAACCCGCACAGCGCCCACCCCGCCCCGCCGTGCCCCGCCTGCCCTCCGTGCCGTGCCAGGGCCCCGCTCACCCGTCACCTCCAGCGGCAGCAGGTCCTGCTCGTCCTCGATGCCCGCCACCACCTCGCACCGGTACAGCCCCGCATCGCTGGCGCGGGCCCCGCGCAGCTCCAGCGTGGCGTTGGAGCGGTCACGGCCGTACCCGGGCAGTGCCACGCGGCCCTCGTAGGCTCTCACCACCTTCACCGCATTGTCCTTGGCCACCAGGATGGGCACGTCCTCCCTCTGGCCCGTGGCCGAGCGCACCTTGCTCCATTTGACGCGGGGCGGGTCGGGGGGCTCGTTGGGCCCCAGCGAGGCCGAGGGGTGCAGCAGGAAGAGGCAGGGCAGTGCCACCCGCTCGCCCAGCCCCACGCGCACGGCCCGGTGCTGCACCCTGCTGATGTGGATCACCTTCCCATCGGCCTGGGAGCCTGCGGGGAGAGGTGCCCGATACCACCGGGATGGGCAGCGGGGGCTCCAGCGGGGAGCTTATCCACAGTGGGGGCATTGCAGGGGGTGGGGGTACCCCTGGGCACCCCAGAGTGGGGCGTGGAGAGAGATGAAGCGCAGCCACCCTGTCTGGTGGCTGGAGACTGGCTTTGCCCATTAAATCGGCCCCTCGGGGCTGAAGCCCCGATCCGGTTGGGGTTCCCCAGCCCCCACACCCACCGCTCTGCACCCACGGGACCCACACCGGGACCCCGACACACTCCCCATCCCTGCCCGCAGAGGGGGATCCCCTGGAGCCGCCCAACCGTGGTGGCACCAGAGGAAAAGCCACCCCCACCCTGGGATAAGGCATGGCAGGACCATGACCTCCTCCTCCTCCTCCTCCTCCTCCTCCTCCTTCTCCTCCCGCACTTAATCCCGCCCCAGCCTGTGCAAACTCCCAGCTCCGCCGCCTCAAATCCCCCCGGTCTCGGACCCCCCGTGGCCCGGATCCCCCTGCCCACAGCGGGGTCAGGGGATGCTCCCCACGGAGCGGGGCCAGCTGGGCACCGAGGATGGCCACTAATCCCCCCCTGCGCCTTCCTGCCCCCGACTCCCCACCCTCCACGGCACCGCAAGCCCTCGGCTCTCTGGGAGACGCACGGGGTGGGTTCCAGGGTGGGGGATCCCAAATCCCCCCGCGCAGGAGGACGCTGCGATGTCCCCGCCGTGGGGGCCGGGGGGGACACGAGCTGCCACTGTCAGAGCCACGGCAAATCCCCGCGGGGGACTCAGCCCCGCCGTGGGGAGGGGCCCTGGGGTGCCGCCAGCGGGATTAAGGATTTAAGGTCTCGCCTGCGGGGGATCCCAGCGCGGGGGGGGGTCGCCTGGGGAGCTTCTCCCTCCCTAATCCCTCCGGGAGGGAGATGTGGGGGCTCCCAGCCCGAGTCCTCCCCGGGTTATTTATTCACCCGCACGATTTATTCCGGCCGGTAGTTCATTATTTACTGCTGTTTGCCCTCAGCGGTTAATTAGCCGTGGGCACTTACCCAGGACGGCGATGGGGAGGAGGGAGAGCCCGAGCAGGACCCAGCAGCTGGCATCGCCCATCACATGGACCATCCTTGACCTGCAACCAGAGCAGGGGCGTGGGAGGTCGCCCCTCGCCCGCTCCCGGCTGGGTCGGCGATGCCATCGGGCCACGAATCGCCGCGGGGGGAGCGGGATTAGCCGCATTTAGCAGGTGCCATTAGAGAGAGTTCGTTTTCACTCTCGGAATGAGGTCGGGACGGGGGACGGGGCGCGCCCACCACCGGTTGGGGCGTCCCTGTGTGTCCCTGCCACCACTGCCACCCACGGGGATGTCCCCGCACGCACCCGCTGCGCTGCTGGAGGTGGGACATGTGTGCCCATGGTGGGCCAGCCTGGGGGTCCCGCAGCCCTCCAGGCTGGCAGTGGCAGCGCTGGCGGCGCTGGAGCCCCGGCGGTGCCCCGGCATTAACATGCGGCGGGTGCTGCAGGAGCACAAAGCTGGAATCTCCCTCCATCTGCTCGGCTGCAGCGCCGTGAGGATCTGCTACATCATGTGGGCTCAGGGGGAAGGGGCACAGAGCACCCGCCCAGCACTGGCACAGCCATCGCCTGGTGCCCACCACCACCATCACCTGGATCGCACCACCATCACCAGGCATGGAAACACCCATCACCCAGCTCCCACCACCACCACCATCACCTGGTGCCCACCACCACCATCACCAGGCATGGAAACACCCATCACCCAGCTCCCACTACCATCACCATCACCCAGTTCCTACCAGCATCACCAGATGTCCAGAACTATCATCTGGTATGGGCAAAACCATCACCAGGTGCCAACCACCACCATGATCTGACTCACATCACCATCACCAAGCACAGGAACAACCATCACCCAGCTCCCACCACCACCACCATCACCTGGTGCCCACCATCACCCAGCTCCCACCACCACCACCATCACCTGGTGCCCACCATCACTCAGCTCCTGCCACAACCACCACCTGGGTCGCAACACCACCATCACCCAGATCTCACCACGCCACAGCCCCACTCAGGCTTTGTTTTGGGGCACCAAACCAGCCAAGCAGAGGCAGCATGGGCACAAATCCCAAACAGGGCCATGCAGGAGCTTGGCATCACTCAGCTATGAGCTTCAACCAGACCCTGGGTCTCCCAGGTGCCAGCAGATCCACCATGGGGTTTGCTGGTCCCCTCCAGCTCCAACATCAACCCCTGTCCTGCCCCAGACAGCAATTTGGGGATCACTCAGCCTTTAGGAGGACACCAGGAGTGCCCCATCCCTCCCCCAGCTGCCCAGGGCCGAGGCTCTACCTCATCCCACCGGTTCCCCCACCCCTGATGCTCCATTTTCCAACCCTTGATTTCTCATTCTGTCCTTTCTGTGCTTTTATGGGCCAAAAATAGAAAGAAAGAGCAAAATGATGAGAAAAAAGGAGACCCCCCTCCCACCCCGTGTTCTGTGCTGGCAAAGGGCCTTTTAGGGGATGCAAACCCGGGTTTTATCTTATTTCTTCTAAAGAAGAAAGTGTTGGCAGCCCCTTCCCTCCCACGGCAGCTCCACGGGGCTTTCTGCCCCCGAATCCAACCGCTGAGAGAAGAGGAGGAGGTGACCTGACCCTGGGCATGGAGGGAATCCCCGTGGTGAGGAGTCGGGACTGGGCCGTGCCTTTTCCCAGCTACATCTTGCGGGAATTGAGCATTCCCAGAGCAGCCCCGAGGCTGCTCCGGGGCACCGACAGCGCCTCCTTCATCCCCTCTCTGAGATGCTCCAGGAGGGAAATCTCCCCATCTCGCGGCCTCGGCAGCGCCAAAACTTTTCCCTGTTTTCCCGCTGAAGGGGGAAAACCGAATTGCTTGGCACGGTTTGGCTCGGGAGGTTCCAGCTCTTCCCATTGAAGTGCTAATTCTGATTTTCTGGAGTGTCCGGGAGCTTTCCCAGCACAAACCACCTCCCGGGATCTGCAGGATGAGGACGGTGGGTGATGGAAGGGAATACCCAGGGCACTCAGCTCCAAGGAAAAAGGGTGCCCTGGGTGGTGCTCACACACATCCCAGAGTTTCAAACCACCCTTTTGGATCTTTCCATTTTTTTAAAAGGCTTTTGGGTCTTTTTCCCTATTTTATTTTCCTCATTCCTCGATGCTCCCCCTGTGCAGCTTCCAGGGATTTTTTTTCCCATCCAAAGGCAAACAAGGCAATTCCCCACGTGGGACAACAGCGACTGGATCTCAATCCTTGCCACCTTCCCGCAGCATCCCTGAGACTTTCCTCTTCTCCATCCTCCTCCTCCCCGGCCCGTGGAGCTCCCAGCCCATTCCCAGTGACAACTCAGGGCCACCAGCCCCATTTCTGTGCCCAGGATGGCACAGGATGGCACAGAATGGTGGGATGGAGTAGGGAGAGACCCCTCAGAGCCGCGTTAATGTGAGGAGTATAAATCCTGCCCCGAGCTCTCGGCTGTTTGCTCAGGGCCGGGGCCTCGCTGGGCAAACACCCGGAGTTTATTTAAATGTTAAACACCGAAGTTGCAGTTTGGATTTCCAATCAGCACCCGGGAGGCTCCGGGGTGGGGTGGAGGGATGGGGGGGACCTGACCCCACTGGGGACACCCCGGGGTCAGGGGGGCACCCTGGGGACACTCTGGGGTCAGGGGGGCACTCTGGGGACACCCCCGAGTCAAGGGGGGTACCTTGGGGACACCCCC
>JAOXXN010000347.1:3633370-3650553 GCA_026770055.1 Myrmophylax atrothorax
GCAGGGGGTTGGTGTGGCCAAAGGGCAGGACCCGGCACTTGGCCTTGTTGAACTTCATCCCATTGGAATCAGCCCATAAGGTTCTCTCCAGGTAGAGCATCTCAGGGCAGTTAGAGCGCACAGCAGAGGACACGGCAGAGACCCCAGGCCAAGTCACTTTGTCCCTCTGGAAAGGGAAATGATCATCCCAGAACATATTGTTTGTGTTTTCACTGCCTGACATGAAAGTGGATCCATTAGAGTGAGCCAGGCTGTGGTGTGGCCGGGGCAGGCAGGGCAGGATCCCTCCTCTGCAGTGGCCTATGCTGACACGTGCCTTGGTACCTCTATCCAGTGCACACTCCTGGCTGGGGCTGAGCAGCCAGTCACACCAGGAATACATTCCCAATATCCCTTTTACGGGTCACTGTTTGGTCTGGACAGGGGGGATTTCATTAGCCCTAATTTATCTGTTTATGTTATTGATGATCACAGACTGACTCAGATCCTATACAAGCCACCTGTGATATTTGACTGGGTGGGTACTTGTGACCCTGAGGGGAGAAAAGGATTATCCATGGAGAGCATTTCTCCAGGGGCTGTGTAGCTGTAGGCTTTGCTCCTCAGCAGGTACCTTCCACCTGGGCAAGGGACATGGGTGTTTATATTCCCGTGGAATGCTGTAGATGCCCTGCTTGAAAGGGCAATGGTCTTGCATTGCTGGGGTGTGAGGCTTTGGTGTGGGAAGGGCACATGTGCTGCGGTACCTGCTGGGTACCTGCTCCATTAGGTGGCTCTGCTGTGGGGACACAACAAACTCAGAGAGCAACATCAAACCTTTCCCACATCTGCTTCAAGGAGAGCTGCAGCTCTGCTAATTGAGGGAATCTCTATCTGTTGGGAAAACATGAGGCTCTCATATTCCCAGGTCAGTTCCTTGCAGGGAAAGCAGGAAGGAGGAGAAGAGGTGCCAGCTGCCAGTTCAATGTAAGGTAGAGCTTGGGAGTCAGAGGTGATGCATGTGTTTTCAAAAGTGTAGGAGGTAAATCACCAAGTCTGGGATGAATGTTCCCTTACAAATGTGGTTGTTCCTCTTACCAAGCCTTCCCCAGGCTGTCACCTCCCAGGGGATCAGTGGGAATGACGGGGAGCCCCAGAGTGCTGCTTGTGCCCAGTCAGCCTCTCCTCTGCAGAGGCTCACAGACCAAAACATCACCCCGAACTGCACTGCTGCCTTGGATACGGACCCGAGGCGGAGGAGAAGGCAGGAGTGACAACGCCAAGCATCTGACACTGGTCACACAGGAATCAGAGAGGTGGGACACTTGCCTCCTCTGCTGACACATCCCACGAGTGTCAGGTTCTTGCAGACACCTACACAGCGCAGGGATGCAGCCAGGGTTTCTCTCTCCTCCTCCCCCATGCAAACAAGGAACAGACCAGTCTTCATTCCTGCAAGAAACTCTTGTTCCCTGTTGAAACAAGGGGATTATACCTGGAAATGTAGCATGTGCCCTTAGGATCTCCCTCTGCCTTCAGGAGCAGTCAAAAAATAGCCGCCCAAGGGAAACCCTCGGGCTCTGTGCGGCATTCCCATCCTGGCCCTGTCTCCATTGCCACGCTCCCTGCCAGAGCTCCCTCCACTCGCAGCTCTGCAGCTCCCTGTGTTAGGGAGACACCACAAGACCAACTGCAGCAACAGCAGCGATGCCGTCAGGGAATGCAGCTCAGGAGAACGGATTGGGTGGTGGGTTTGGGGCTGTTCATGAGCAGCAGTTCAAGTTCCTCTCAGGAAAAGGCGAGAGCGTTGCAGATACATGTGGCAGGGAACATCTCCCAGCCCATGGGTCTCCCTGGAACAAAAGGCATCTCCTGCCAGGTGTATTGGTGAGCAGAGGAGGGAAAACAGAAGGATGCAACAGGTTGGAGGACTCATAGGGAAGTTGAGGGGATATGAACAGCCATGGTCAACTGCAGGTACAGCGGTACACACTACTCCCCAGCCCTTGGGGCGCTGCTGAGAGCTTGCTGCAGGTATCAGTACAGGTATTTCCCCTCCAAAAAAGTGCTGGGCTCCGTGTGATGGCACTGGGAACCCAGAGCTGCTTTCTCCATCACTATCAGAAGGAGTTTTATTCCAACTGGAGGGAACAGGCATCTCAGAGTGCTGGCTGGCGATGAAAGTTCCTCTGAACCAACAGAGATTTGCTTCAAAGGGGCCTATGAAGAGGTTCCGCTTAATTACGGGGAGGAAATGCCACATAATTAATATGTGCACACAAATATACCCATGCATGCAGACATCCCCTAAAAGACTGGGCACTGCAGAGAGCCAGGCAGATCCTATCAGTGTTGCAGCCCCAGCAGCTTGCAGACCAGGCTGCTGCACTGGAGTCACGTTGCTGCCAAAGGGAAATGAAACTCAGTTTTATTTTTAACTTGGCTGGAGGGAAAGAGGAAGGAATATCTCACGGTGGAAGGAGTAGATGAGGACCCTGGAGATCTCAGCTCAGTCCTTGGCTCTGCTACAAATTCCCCACGCGACCTTAGGAAGGTCACTTCATCTCTCTGTGCTTCATTTCCCTTCTGCAAAGTTTGGAGAGCGTGATCCTCCCTCTGGTCTTGTCTGTTGGGTTGGGAACAGAGGCTGATTTTAGCCCTTTGGAGTGCAGTGCCTGGAGCTGGCACAGCACAGGAGAGGGCTGTGTCTGGGGAAGGTTCAGGGCTCACACAAGCTGTGTGGTCATTTCAGAACAGTTTCCCTCACACTTACCAAGAAAGGGGATTTCAAGGGTGAGCAGCAAAGCCTTGTCTTAGGACAGCAGAAGGATTTGCACCTCCATTATTTGTTCGCTCTCCAGGCCCTGCAACCTGCCCTTGATGTCCAGAGCTGGGGTGTCACAAGGTGCCACTTGAACCACCAGATAATTATTTTCATTTCCAAAATACTGTCTCTGCTAGGCCCCATCACACCATTATCACACTCATTTATGCTCTTCTCCCCGCTGGTGTAAGTGCCAGGGAATGGATCCCGGGGACTGCCACCTCTCCCTCCCTTTGCTGCTGGGCACTTGACTGACTGCCCGTGCCCTGCACGTGGCACCACTAACAGCTCCTCCAGCACAGTGGATAAAACGTTGCTGCAGCACCCAGCAATTTACAGCCATTTGGATCCCATCCATCAGTGGGGAGACGGCAGAGAGGCAGGTCCCTGGTGCCAGAGGGACCCTCTGTCCCAATGGCTCAGGAGGCTCTTCCTCATCCCACTCCCTGTTTTGCCCCTTTCCCTCTCTTCCCTCTGCCCATGCTATGCCACCTGCTCTCCTGCTGCAAGAACAGCCCCAGGAGAGGTGGGGCTGCCCCATCCTCGCTGGGCCCAGGCGGCTGCAGCAACTTCCTGACAAGTTGTGTTTTACAGAGTAGTTGCGGGGTAATTTTGCACGTCCTTGTTTTGTCATTTAGGGCACTTAAAATGTCACAGAGATTTCACTATCCTAAAAGCTTATCTGTCAGCAGGAGAGAGTTATTCCAGTAAAAGGGTATCATCAACGGCAGCAGGAGGAAAAAAAAAGAGACAAAAAAAAGACATGTCTGAAGGTTTTCTATTCCGGGCTCTCTGCAGCCGACCTTGAGCCGGTGCAGCTGCACCAGACAGGGCTGGTGGGCAGTGCCAGCAGCGGTGCCAGGGTGGGCTGTGGAGCGTCCCTGCAGTGTCCCCAACACGTCCCTGCCACCTCTCAGCCCAAATGAACTGGAGAGGATGTTGCTTGAGGAAGGGTCACTGTTCCCTTCACCTGCCCTCTAAGGTTGGTGTCATGTCTGTGACACGGCTGTTGAAGGGCAGGAGCTCTTCTGGACTGTTGCAGTGGAGCCAGTGGCTGTGCCTGGGAGCACGGGGGGAAAAGGGCACAGGGATTTCTCTGGAAAATGGGAATGGGAGCAGACATCACTGAAGCTGGGCAGAAGTGTAGTTTTGGTGTAGCATGTGATGATTTTTTCCTGATTTCTGTGTTTTGCACCCAAATAGTGCCGTGTGGATGGATGGAGAGACTGAGAGGTGCAGGGAAGGGCAGAGAAAAGAAGGGGAGGGAGGAAGGAATGGGTCATGGGAAGCTCAAATGGAAGGAGTTTCCTCATGGGAAAGCCTCCAGACTGGCAGCAGCTGGAGCTGTGGGACTCCTGTTCCAAACAAAGAATGGGAACAAAAACTCCTTGTGCAGTAAAGGGTTTACAGCACTGTTAAATCACCTTGATCTGCCTCTCTGTCCTGGGAGAATGATTTCCATGAGGGTTAAATAGTGGAGCTGAGGGTGGGTGTTTCCAACCAGAGCTATTGCACATTCAGGGCAAGGATGGCTCCAACACTCAGCTGGAATAAGTGATGTAGATTTTAAGTTGCTCTGTAACCCGTGGGCACATTATTAATGTGGAATTAGAGGACCTGAGACCTCTCCACAAATTCCCATTTCAAATAAATAATTGCAGGGGCCAAGATAATTTATGAAATTCCATTGAAAACCCCAGGCACGCTCTATATTTGCCTTTGAGGAAGTTTTATTAGCTCCCACATTCTAAAACACACAGTTATTTGCATCCCTGTATCTGGAGCCTCTGTGATTGTGAGTGCAACGCTGATGGAGCTTTCAGAGCATCACACACAGAAACAACAACTGGTGCAAGTGCAAGAAGGGAATGGTGCAAATCTGGGGGGTCCATGTCTGTTCCCCCTCCCCAGCCCCTGCTGCAGGAGGGAGTTTTGTTTTCAGCCCAAAATAACACCCACTTTGGTGTGGTTTATCTGTGCTCTGCCAAGCGCGTGACAAATTTGTACTAAATCGGAACTTCAAACGGTGCCAGCACAGAAAACCAGGAATGCTATTGCATAACACAGGGAAATGAGATAAAAATCCTCCGTACAGCACCGTCACTTCAGAAGCAAGAATAAACAATATTTAAAAATGTATAAACACGGGTGGCATATTTTTCTTAAAAAACGTTTTGAGAAAAACAAAAGCCTCTTAAAAAGGAATAAAATATGAAAAGCAGGAGAAGTAGGTCACAGAAAGAAGTCAAAGGAAGGATAGAAAACTAACAACATGGAAATGACAGACAAAGCAGATTATGGTGGTGTGTGGGTGTGATGTGGGTCTGGGCAGCTGATGGGACGAGGGTGAAGTGCATGTCCTCAGCTCAAATACAGCACCATCCCAGCGTCCTGGTGGGTGGGGGGCCAGCAGCACTGTGGGGATGCATCCCAGGCATCTCTGCAGGTGCTGGCTGTGGCAGATAATCCCACCCAGGGGTGTCCCTCAGCCCTGTCCATGGGTACTGGCGTATGGGAAACAAACCTCACAGGAACTGCCCACCTACCTGGGACCCAGTGACAGAGGAGGGAGACATTTCACAGACTCATTTATTTGCCCCATTAACCATTTTAACAGCCTCTCTGCAATAACAATCATTCCCAGGGTTGGCAGAGCAGGTGCTCCAACAATCAGCAGGATTGAGAAGCCCTGGATGGCTGTTATTATTAATGGCCATAATAAAAACGTGCCAGGAAGCTGCACACCCTGTGCTCAGTTACACCATCCAGTTTATGGACTGGCAGGTCCTGATCTGGGACATCCCAGGAGAGGTTGGGAGCAGCACCAAGAGGCAGAACACCAGCTCTGAGGGATGCACTGAATCTATCACAGGGACAGGGCTGTATTTGCAGCACAGGCGAGTGCCTCCCAGCTGGCTCTGTGGGGAACGAGGGACACTGTTTGGTCCTGTGGGGTTTTCTGCTCTTTTCTGAAGTGTTTTTCAGCACTTCAGACCCTTCCCCACTACTATTTTTGGTAGCAAAAAGCTTCATTCCTGTAAAGCTCTGTAGCACCTTCTTCAGAGCCACTGCACTAATTGCTGGGGCAGCAAATGTCAGGATGCAGAGACAAAGGGATTTGGGTACTTGTGTGGCTTTGTCTCAAAATTGGTAACACCCCTCATCTTCTCAGTCCTACCTCTTGTGCCATGGATTGCTGGGCTGGCAGTTGTCCCTGTGATCTGTGTGTTACCTACTCCGTGATTTGCACGTGGCTGTTCAGCACTGAGTTATGTCACAGTTTCTGTTATTAAACAGAACGTTTTACAAACATTTTCATTTTAACTCCCATGTTCAGGAAAGTGTTGCTGAATAGAGAGAGCTACTTGCAGCCAAAAGCTCAGGTCCCTCTCCTGCCATACATTCCTTTTATACTTTAAATTTCCTTTTCTCCAGACTTCACATTTAAAAAGCAGTCATGCTTCCTCTAGAAACTCAACCACATTCTTGGGTGACAGAAGCAGCTTTCTGTGGTTCCCACTTTCACATGCGTTTTGTGAGAAAGGGTGAGTTACAGGACAGATACTTTGAAAGTGAAGATTAAAGGCTGATGCAGCCTTATTGATAAGGACTCAGAGAATCATGGAATATCGTGAACTGGATAGGACCCAAAAAGATCATCAAGTCCAACTCCTGGCCCTGCACACACTCAAACGATCCCACCATGTGTGTGAGAGCATCACTCCTTTGGAAGCTGCAGACCCCAATGAGCAATCCCCTCAGTCTCCCTCTTCTCCAGGCTGACCAAACCCCTCTTCTTAAGTGCCCATGAAGGACCAGCACTCACACCATTCCAATGGAATGACTGTAATTTCCCAGAGTGTCTTCCTCTGCAAACCCATGAGCAGCTGGTTCACCTGGCTGTATGGTGAGCACCAAAGAAAGGCTGTCCAAAACCACCATCTTTCAACAGACCTGTTTTATTGTGTCATGAAAGACTGCACCTCAAACCAGGTGCAAGGAGTATCAAACAGCGTGCTTTACCTAGAACATCTGAACCCAGGCGTTGCTGAGGCCCAGCGTGTCGACTCCCCACTCAAACTGAAAAGCAGCAGCAACTCAGGCTTCCATCTGCATTGAACAGCTGGTAAGAAATAAGGTAACCCAGGGTGCAGCTTCCCAAGAGACTGGCAAACAGAAAAGAACCAGGAGACGCATCTAGTGTGTGCTACGGGCTGGCGTGGGAGGAGGGAAATCAGCTGGCAGCTTTATCGCTTTCCCCGTTCTCGATCAGTTTCCTCTTCTTCTCATCCGTTTTCCTCTTGAAAATGTGGTCTCTGTAGAACTGCAGTTCTTTGATGCTTTCCCTGATGTCATCAAGTGCTCTGAAAGAGAATTGAGGGTTTCAAAGTGCCTGTGTGCATCTCCAGCTACACCTGGATCACAGCACCACTGAAAACTTCCAGGGTGCAGGAAACCAAAGTGATGTGCATAGATGGTGCATCTGTCAGAAATGAAAATAACTCTCCTCTCAGGGAAGCAATGAAACTCCAAGGGTGCTGACATGCCAGGGAGCAACACGTGGCTTACTAGTTTATGTCACCATGGGACATGAAGCTCCTGGAAGTCAACAGGACCTATAGCATTGGCTGTTAAAAGCAATTCAATCAGAGGGAAGAGTCGTGGGCTCTGGAGATCAGCTCCTTGCTCCAGGCCACATGCTTAGGGGTCAGGTCCATGCAGAAACACACCAACCATGACATCAGTTGGGACCTCTGTAACAGCCTTCTCTTTCTCTGTTCTACCAGAACCTCCTCCCTGCCCATCATGGCCACATCAGAGCAGAGCCACAGAGATTTCCCGGCTGCTTCCCACTGCTCCTCTGGCATACTCTGAGCTCAGGAAAAGGGCAGGAGCAACACTCACCTCCCCATTCACAGTTCTCCAATTCTGGCGTCTCTGTGACCAACTCTGCCCCAAACAAGGGCAGATAAACCCCCATTAAGTGATTGAAGGGATGAAGAAACTTCTGGTTCTCTGTATCTTAATAAACCCTTTTCCTATACCATCCAGACTTCAGACAGGAGGATACAGACATCTGACATGGAGCAGAAGCACAGAGCCTCCACCTGCATCAGACTCAGGATGCTGGAATTCACAGGGACCCCATATCCTGCTCAGGAAAAGCCAGGTTCCTGCCCTGGTTCCAGAGCCCTGCTCTGTCACAGACAGGAGCAGAAAGCTCACCTGTGAGAAGCCGCCTTCTTTGGTGCAAACTCGTATTCCTCTGGATACCAGCGCCTGCAAGTGGAGAAATTGACACTTAAAAAAGGAAACTGGGATTCAAAACCATGTTTGGTGGCTGCTGCAGGTTTGTTACCCTTGATGAAAGAATTCTGGTTCCACTGACACCCAGAGAAGCCATAACCCTGCAAGTTCCCCTGCTACAAACTGCAGAGCCCCAGCACCACTAACAGGCGACCCCGGGGTATCTTTCAAATCACTTAATTGGGGGAACATTTACCTGCAAAGTTCTTTGACAGTGCTCACATCCACGATCCTGTAATGAAGGTGCCTCATGAACTGCGGCATGTATTTGTCAAGGAATTTCTTATCTGCATGAACAGAGTTACCTACAAAGAGACAAAACAAGATGTTTCTTCAAAGACACTACAGCGCGACATGGAAACGAGCAGCAGGATGAGCAAGCTGGGAGAGATCACAGGGGAGGAAAAGCCATTCACAAGCAGCTCGTTTATCCCATTTTCTAGTAAATATGATTGTAAAGGTTTGTCAGATTTTCATTGTAGGATCACACAGGGTTTAAATACTAATACCTCTAGTAATTCCTCAGTTACTACACCCACAATTTCTGTCACACAGATAAGTATCAAAGAATAACAAAAACATCGGGTTTTCTGCCAAGTGAGAGTGGCCATTGGTATTAATTTCACTCAGCACCCATCCCTAGACTGTATGGGAACATTCTGCACACAGTTGCAGGCAGCAGAACACCTGGAAGACCCATATTTGGCCTTTGGTTGGACACCCAGTGAGGAAAAGGCATGGCATAGAACGCAAACACATCCCTGCCATGTGCATCAGCAGGTGTCTGCATCCAGCTGGGAGTTCAGGAGGGATGATGCTGTTGTTGTTAGGAAAGAAGATGCTTCACCTGCAAGAGGACAGAGCCCCGGCGGTGTCTGCTGCCGCACGAAGGACAGGAACTCGTACTCTGCTTGCTGCAACGAGATTTTACTCTCCTTCACAGCCTTAGTAAGGCCAGACTGCAAAAAAGAGCCAAGTCATAAATCAGAAACACCCTGCCACAGACACTGTCAGGAATGCTCCAGTTCTCAAGTAAGTGTTTAACTCTACAGGAAAAGGTCAACCCTTGAAGCGCAGTTTGTTCCCCAGGTACCTCCTGAACTGTGTTCAGTTCTCTGGGACACCCCCAGCCTTTACTCTCCCCAGGGACCTCCTGCTTGGCAAGTAAACCCCAGGCAGGTAAACAGCCCTGGCAGCACTGACCTTCCTGTGGGGATTGGGGCTTTTTCTTTCCCTTCTTTTTGATTTCTTTGCTGCACTTTTTTGGGGCTCTTCTCTATTACCAAGACATGAGGCCTCATTTATCCACATGTATGTCTGTGACCCAGCAGAGTTACATCCCTTTACATCCCTGTTCCAGGAGAGGCACTTCCCTCCCTAGCAGAGAGCAGCAGGTATCAGTGAACAGAAGTAACCAGGATGCTGCCTTAAGTGTTTATCAAGAATCCTGTAAATGAGAAAAATTCCTTTTTTCTTTTTTTTTTCAACAGTTAAATGTCAAATTCTCTCCAAGTGTTCTCAGTGATTTATTTCCATCTGGCTACACTATATATTTCCACGACTGTGCCGCAAAAATCTACTTGACAGATCCAAGTGGTGGTTAAAAAATTCATTATGTGGCTGCATTTTCATCTATATTCTAATTGCTTCTCTTCTCTTAGTCAATTAAAAATAAGTAGCTCCTCAGGAGCAGCGAGGATGCGTGTTACCATCTCCAATTCACTCCCAGGCTGAAGCTGATCTGGAATCCTCGACTGGAGCAGGGAAAAGCACCCATCACAGTAAATTAATATTCATTTTCCAAACTCCTGCTAATCCTTCCCACAGAGATCGAGATGCCAAGGGGGAAGAAGGGGGGCTATGGGTGTCTTAAAACTTCAGCCCTTAATTGAAAACTAACTTAAATTTCAATTCATCATCAGGGATTGGAAAATCCATTTGCTCTCTTGCTGCTGGCAAGGAGGAACCTTTCTTTGGTGGCCCAAAGACTAAAAATAATCTTTTGCTGCAGAAGTGAAGCTTTCAATAAAAGAACGTACAAAGTTGCTAGTGCTGAAAAAATAACAGCCCAGTGTTTACAGCCCTGTTTAATCCCACATCTACCAAAATCTACAGGGAGAAATCTGCATTTCATCAGCTCTGGACTGTTCTGCGCTGATCCTGCAGCTGTTCTTACTTGGGCCTTCAAGCCTCACCTTCCCCTTCTCTGCTGGAATTAGTCTTTGAATTATTTTATGCAAGGCAAAAGAGGATTCACCAGGAGGAACTGCCAGAGGAGCTCACCAACCCAGCCCACACCAGGGCTCCTGCAGAGGCAGGACGTGGCATTAGCTCCATGAGAGGACTGGGGAGCCAAACCCCAATTCCCAACCCCACACTGGGAGGAGGAGGCTGAGCCCACACCTTGGGAGACAGGAGCCAGTGGCACAACCCTGACCAACACATCCCGTTCCAGGGTCCCCCTGCCTGCTCCAGCCCTCCCAGGGGAGCCTCATCAGCTGCTGGGTGGTGCTGATGCATCCGGCTCTCAAGGAAGTAGCTTCCAGTGCTATTCCAACTTATTAAAAGCCAGGCTGCAAAGCACAGGCTGCTCCAGGTAAGCTGAAAGCTGAAGGCTAAGGATTCCTGAGTGCATTTTGCTCTGTGGCACACATCACTTGTGAGACCTTGGGCAAAACATTTTGTGTGGGCTCCTCGCTACAAAACATCATAGAATCATTGAATCAACTAGGTTGGAAGAGATCTCTAAGTCCAACCCTTGATCCAACACCACTGTGATTACTAGATCATGGCACTGAGTGCCACATCCAGTCTCATCTTAAAAACCTCCAGGGACAGAGAATCCACCACTTCTCTGGGTGGACCATTCCAATGCCTGATTACTCTCTGTAAAGAATTTCTTCTTAATATCCAACCTAAACCTCTCCTGGCAGAGCTTAAGCCTGTGCCCTCTTGTCCTACTGCTGGTTGCCTGGGAGAAGAGACCAACCCCTCTCTGGCCACAACCTCCTTTTACGTAGTTGCAGAGAGGGATGAGGTCTCCCCTGAGCCTCCTCTTCTCCAGACTAAACAACCCCAGCTCCCTCAGCCTTTCCTCACAGGACTTGTGCTCAAGCCCCTTCCCTAGCCTCGTTGCACTTCTCTTTGAGGCTGAGGAGCGGGCCAGGTGGCCCTGGAGGGGCAGGGTGTGCTCACCTGCAGTGACCCCGTTCTGCAGGGAGCCCTCGTAGAAGATGTTGGAGGGGAAGGCGCTGAGGGCGGGGTGCATGCGGTACTGCACCTGCAGCCGGATGGGCCGGATGCCCAGCACCACCAGCCTCTCAAACAGGGACTGGGACAGCCCAGCCTTGGCAGCCTTCTTGCACATCACCACAGGGCCCAGCTGGCAGTGGTCACCCACGAGGATCAGCTGCGGGAAGGTTGGAGATCAAGTTTATAATGCCGACATTTATTATGTAAAACAGCAGTGATATTCTACTATAAAATACTGAATCACAGGATGGAAGGACCTCAGAGCCCATGCAGTGCCACTCCTGCCATAGGCAGAGACACCTCCCACTGTCCCAGGTTGGTCCAGCCTGGCCTTGGACACTCCCAAGGATGGGGCAGCCACAGCTGCTCTGGGCACAACCTGCCTTCCCAGTCAATAATTTCTCCTGAATATCCAGCCTAAACCCACCCCCTGTCAGTTTAAAGCACTGCCTGATATATTAGGAGCTGATCAGTCTGTCTTGTGAGAAGCTTCAGATTTCACCCAACTTGCTTTCCAGCTGATCATTTTGAAAGAACACCTTACTCAACCTCCAGATTGTTCCCACAGCACCACCATGCCCCAGACAAGGATTATGCCCTGGAAACAGCAAACAGCACCAACACAAAATAAAGCCATTTAGGTTTATATTATGGAGGTCTCTCAGGAAAGGGGTGTGGGGGTAAAGAGGGGTGAGTTAATGGCAGTCAGAAGAGGATCAGGCACAGCAACATCAGAAGGCTTGAACAAAGAGCTTAGAACTTTATTTTTAGTTACAGCTTCACCTTTTATCTACTCTTGTATCCAACATGCCATCACACTATTGGTTAGTGAATGACCAGGCATACATGGAAACATTCTACCAGCTAAAGGTATCCCACTTTCTACAGGTGTCCCACTTTCTACAGGTGGCTCTGTACTCCTCAAGGGTGCACTGCAAACTGCTTTCCTTCAAGGACACACTCTGAACTGCTCCATATCAATTTCTTCACCAATTCCCTCAGACATCAGGGGATGCACAAACACACTGTCACCCCTACAAGGGGAGGATTTTGCATCCCTGTGTGCCCACACTGGAATGGTGCCATTTGCTGCTACTTGCTGCATTTCTAATTCCCCCTGTGCTGCCACCCTCCCAAGGGGCTTACCTGCTTTGCCCCCAGCACCACGGGCACCATGCACTCTGGCTCAGTGGCCTGGGTGCTCTCATCGATGAGGATGGACCGGAACTGCATCTTGGCCAGCCTGGGGTCACCGGCGCCCACGCACGTGCAGCAGATCACATCGGCGTTCTGGGACACAGCACAGCGGGGATCATCGTGGGAGAGCACCCAAACCCACCCCAAGCACCCCCCCAGGGGTTGAGGTCCTCTGATTGCCACCAGCAACCTGCAGAGCAGCTGTTGGGCCTCACCATGAGCAGCTCACGCTCCGCCGTTCGCTTCAGCGCCCGGTAACGCTTCTCGTCGGCAGAGGAGAGTTCTCCAGTTTCATCCTTAAGCTGCTGCAGTTTCTGAAGCTCTGGCATGCTGCAAAACATTAAAAAAATTTTGCTTTAGGGCCTCATTATTTCTAGGATTGCAGTGAAAGCAGCTTTGAACTCACGGTGACACACATAGAGAAAGAGCAAGGCAATAACTTGAAAAATCAAGGCAGTAACTGAGCTGCACCCACAACATCTACCAGTTGTGTCCAGGCCAACACTCAGGCTGAGGGGTTTGTGCCTTCCTCACCTGTCCATGTTCCTGATCTGGTTGTGCAGGGCCAGGAAGGACACTGGGGAGTCAATGGCCTCACGGCTCTTGGCGCACAGACGAACCACCTTCAGGCCAGTCTGGTGGATCTTCTCGGTGAGCTGGTCCACGGCGATGTTACTGGGAGCACACACCAGCACAGGCCTGGGGGCAAACCAGCACACAGCCCCACTCAGCTGGTTGGTCTCACTCTCACTGTTAACACTGGACTTGTAATAAAGTCACATGTTGTGACACACCCTCTAAAAATCTTCTGAAACAAGCCCAAGTCTTCCCAGAAAAACACAGCTCCAGAAAAGCTCTGCTGTTCAATGACATGAATGTTTCTTTGGTTTTAAAATCAAGGTGACTCTTTGAATTACTAAAGTCACCTCATCCATCAAGCCTTGCAGAGCAGTCCTTACCCATTGCCCTGTCTGGCCAGATGATACACGATGGTGGCTGAGGTCACTGTTTTCCCAGTGCCAGGGGGACCCTGAATGAGGCTCAGAGGACGTTGCAGGACTGTTTTCACAGCATAAACCTATAAAAATGGGCAGTATTGCTGTTTAGCATTCAATGCACAGGATGCTGAAGTTGCTGAAGTTCTGCTCATAAATCCTTTGTCACACTCTGTGCCAAGGGGACAGGAGGTTACCTGAGAGTGGTTGAGATCAGGAAGTCCTTGTGCTGTGAAGCGCTTTGGCAACTGGCATTTAATAATCACATCTTCCACCTCATGGCCCAGCAGCTTGTGGTAGATGTACCCAGACACTGAGGTCTCATCCACAGCAAATGTTTTCAGAGCACTCTGCATCCTGAAAGGAGGGGAGGACACAAAATCAATGTATAAAGATCACTCTGACCCCAAGTCAACCTTCCACAGGTGTCCCACACAAAGGGACAATATACCTTGGAAAACAGAGCAATGGGAAATACTTACTAACAGAATTAAGAGACAAAAATTACTCTCTCAGAATACAGGTCTTGTTTTTCCCCATGACAAAGAAACCAGAAAAATGTGTGGAGGGAACATCAAATCAGCCTTTGACAGAACGTGGGGGGGTAATTTTAGGTGCAATAAAATTTGCACCCATAATAAATAACAGGATATAATAATAATACAATATACTAATGATAGGAAATTCTACTATGCTAATAATAGGATAATAAGCCAATTTATAACATGCAGCACAGACAAGGCTGAAGCCTGTGGACCCCACAGCCAAATGCCTTGGAATCTGAACCAGTTAAAGCAATTCCACGCTCAGGAATGCCAACCAGAACCAGGAGAACTTCCCCACAGAGCAGTGCTCAAGAAGCTCAACTACAAAATTGTTTCTCTTCTTACAGTTCAAGTATTACTAAACATAAATTTCCCCCTCTAATGTATTTCCAGCAAACCATAAGAGTGCCTCCAAAGCAAGAAAAACATTTTAGGATATTCAGGTAATTCCATTTCCAGTCCAAGTCAGGCCTGTTGCTCTGTGTGTTCTCAGACTCCATACACTGAGATTTCTGACTGTTGCTGTCAAAACAACACAACTTCCCTGGTTCAAAAACACTCACTGAAGGCAAAGAAAAAACACACACAACCACCTGCCAGGTTTGGTTTTCCCAATACCTGTCAAAGGAAGTAGATTTCCACACAAAATCCACTTGGAAGTTGTGAGTGACCTCCACAGGGGCTCCCACGCTGCTCCTCAGCTCGATGGCAATCTCATCACCATAATCTGTAGAACCTCGTTAAGTAGTAATCTCCAGCAACAATCTGAAGTTGATTTTCCCCCAATTTTGGGCAAGTGTTTCCCCAGGAGGGATCAGAATTATCTCAGAATTACTTGTGGGCATGTTTCAAGGCTTGCTGAGGGCTCTCCAAGTAAAGGATACTGTCAGGCACTTTGATGACGTGCCCAATGCCCTTCCAGAGCGGGGCCAGGTCTCCTTTGTACCTCAGGCAGATCTCATCGCCCTGCATGAGGCGCATGTCTGCAAAGGGAGGAGGAAAAGGCTCTCAGCAACCACCTCCCAGAACTCTCTGCTGTCCCCAGGCCACATCCTCACACTCCTTCACACACTGATTTTTTCACCAGGAATAAAACCCACACACACAAACCAAGGAGGTTTTCATTACCCGAATCGGTCTTTGGCAAAGTGAAATAAGCAATTCTCTTCTTGTTCAAGCCCAGGTCCCATCTGACTGTGATGTTATCTTGGGTCTAAGGAGGGAAGAAAAGGCATCTGTTATGTTCTTACAGAGCTGTTTGCCAACTGTCACAGTCCTGTGCTCCAAAACAGAGGAGAAAATAACAAAACTTGCTGTTCCAATGTCACACAAATGTGTACTTGCTCACACCATCTGCAGAAGGTTAACTCTGGTCTACAAAAGTCAGTTCTGAGAAACAAAGTCCCAATCAGCACCTGTGGTGTTCTCTCCTGCACCTTTCAAACACTTATGAAGAGCCTGCAGGACCCCACAGAACTGAGGGTTCACTGAGGTACTGCAGGTGATGAGGAAACAGCAGACAAGGTGGCCACGCTGCAGTTCTGTGGCACATTTGTCTTGGAAGGAAAAGCTTTGAACACAAAAAAGATGGAAGTTCCCAAGTGTTTCAAGCCCTTAAAAACCCCTCAGTTTGAGGATTTTTCTTGCCTCTCCCCCTACTACTGAAAGCACAGTGCTATGATACCACAGTAATTAAGATATTCATTCCAATTAAAGCCTCCTCCTGTGCTCTAACAGTGACCATGTGTTTGACATCAGAGAACTGGCCAAGTCCCTTCAAACCTCAAGCACGTTACCTGAGACTCCTTGAGTTTCTTGTCATAATCTGCCTCAAGCTTGACTAGAGGACCAAATATATTTTGGTATTGATAAGCATCTTCGTATCTGAGCAGGACGTGCTGTGGCTCCTCATCAACACCAGGCTTTTCCAAGTCCTCCAGGGTTGCAGATGGATTTTCCTGGAATTTAAAGCACAGATGTTTTGTTTCACAGCTTTAAGTATAAAAAAGGACTCATAATACTATGTCTTGGTACCACGGGGAGTTAAACCTGTTAAAGCTACACCAAGGCACTACAAGTCATGGTTAAATCCAGCCAGGTTTGTTCTGCTTTAAAGGGTGTACAGAAAAACCTCTCCAAAAAATCAGTAACTGGATGGATTCACAGTCAACACCTAAAGGAAAATGTGGGGATATGGGGAAAGAAAGTTGTGTTTTCAGATGGCTCAAGTTTTCCCACTCTGAACAACCACTGCCTGAACCCTCGGACAATTCCCACCTGCACTGCTGGGCCAGTGCTGTGATTTAAGTACCTCCCTGCCTTACACAGTTGCTCAAATCCTTTCCCTCCTTCCTAACAACCCAGAACTAGCACTTTGGGAACACCCAGGCATGTTTGGAGGGCAGCAGGCACCTTCCAGAGCTCCTCCAGCTTGTTGATCTGCTGGGCCGTGATCTGCCGTGCCCTGAGCTGCTCCTGCTCCGAGGGGATCTTCACCAGCCAGGACAGGAAGCAACGATCCTGGATGAGGGGCTGCCACTGGGAGCTGTCCCAGTTGATGTCCTTCAGGCTGCTCTGGCTGGCACATGGCTGCCTGCACAACCAGAAAGGGGAAAAAATGATTAGCTGGACACGTGTAAGGGAAGAGCAACACTGGGCTCAGTGTGCTCCTGAAACAGCTCCAACAGCTCAGCTAACAGGGAAAAAAAGAGCAAAGCAATCCTTGTCTGCTGGGAAAATTGGTTTGTTAGGTCCTGGGTTTGCTACTGCAGCACTGGGAAGTGCTGTAAGAAGTGCTGGTTGGGTGTTTCTAGAGCTGAAAATGTCTGCAGCTAAAATGTTGGATGTGCCCCCTCTGAGGGGTTACACACACAGACCAGAAAATGGGATTATTTCCCTTCTGCTGTGGGACTCATTCCACAGAAACACACTTTCTGCTGTCCAATACAAGGCAAATGCATTAGAATACAATCATAACCCCTTGATTTCTGATTGCACCTTCCAGAACCATTCTGTTGTCTCCAATGATTCCACGAGCTGAGAGAAGAACACCCTGTGTCAGAGTCACCACTCCAGGGATCCTCC
>JAOXXN010000347.1:3701615-3713594 GCA_026770055.1 Myrmophylax atrothorax
AGGGACACTTCCCACTGTCCCAGGGTGCTCCAGCCTGTCCTTGGACACTCCCAGGGATGGGGCAGCCACAGCTGCTCTGGGAATTCCACTCCAGGGCCTCCCCACTCACCCACCCAGCCAGGAATTTTCCCCCAATATCCCACCTAACCCCCCTACCATCAGTTTGAGCCTCTGCAAGAGCAGAACAACGAAAATCTGTGACTGAACCAAGTGGAACCGTCCCCTGAGGTCCTACCTGAGTGATTGGTGACAGGGGGGACAGCGTGGGGGACATCTGCTGGGACTGTGGCCGCCTGGAGTCCGTGCCCAGGGACAGGGGGCTCACGGTGGGCTGGCGGTGCTGCTGGGAAGGGGCCGGAGACGTCGTCATTCCTGCCGGGAATGGGCACAGCAGCTCAGATGGGGGCACAGACCAGCTCAGTGACACTGTACCAGAGGGAATCACCTCAACAACAGCTCAGTGACACTGTACCAGAGGGAATCACCTCAACAACAGCAGCTCAGTCACACTGTACCAGAGGGAATCACCTCAACAACAGCAGCTCAGTGACACTGTACCAGAGGGAACCACCTCAACAACAGCAGCTCAGTGACACCCAGACCAAAGGGAATCACCTCAACAGCAGCTCAGTGACACTGTACCAGAGGGAATCACCTCAACAACAGCAGCTCAGTGACACCCAGACCAAAGGGAATCACCTCAACAATGAATAACAAACTGCCTAAGGGGTCAACCCCTCCATACACCATCCCAGCCAATCAGCCTGGAGCTCGTCAGGAGATTTGTAATTAATTTGGCCAGGCTGGAGAGCATCAGGATGAGAGGAAGATGCCTGTGGTTTGTCCTGGCCAGGGCCCAGGCACAGGTTTGTGCACAGATGACCCAGAGCTGGCTCCAGGCTCGGCAGGGATGGCCCTCACACACCTGCACACCCCGAGCCCAGGAGCAGCAGGGTCTGCTCTGCTTGCACAGGCTCACACTCTGGCAGGAAGAGAACAGACCATGCAGCCTCACTAATCAGAGGGCACTTGAGGTATTATAAAAGCAAACACGTCTTTAATGGAAAAAGCAGAAGAAAAACTGGTTGTGCAGGAACAGCTCCATTTTTAATGGCACAGTGCAGGAAATCTCCATCACACTCCCAAGAGCCACAACTCACAGGGGGTAGGGATAAACACCTCAAATATGGTAATTCTGTTCAAATCAAGACAAAAATCTGGGAGTTTAGAAACCCCCCTTATTTTCTGCCTCAGCCCAGAGCAACCCAGTCACCCTGGGAAGCGATTCCAGGACAGTGGAGCGGGTGAGCTGCTCCCCTGGAGCTGCCAGGAAGGAGCATCCACAGAGCCCGAGAGCTCCCAGCTCCTGGCAGAGGCTCAGGGCTGCCAGGCAGGCTGCCAGGGAGCCAGGAAGCCCAGGCTGCCAAGGGGCCAGCAGGCAGAGTGGCTGCAGCTCTGCAGGTGCTGGCTGTGTGTGCAGGAGCAGCACAGAGTCACAGAGCCCCTGTGTCACCCCACACCTCCAGCAGCACCTGGGGCAGCTCTGGGCAGCCTGGCGAGGGTTTGCCACCCCAGCCCCTGCCAGGACGTGCCTGTGCAGGGCATGGGGTGGGTGCAAAAGGCCTCACTGAGGTTTTTCTGCCAAACAGCAGCAAGGGAAGTTTGGGGCAATGGGTTTGAAAAGCACCGAGCACTGACTGTGGCAGTGACCGAACTGTGGGATGATCTCCAGGAGGAGCATCAATGAGTGTATCTTTAATTTGTTATGTATTTGATGGAGCAGGAAATGTTTTCAAAGCAATTACAGGCTTAGCAGTTTGGTTTTACACCATTTACTTTGCTCAATATGGGTACAGTAAAAAATGAGTGACCCAGTCTGGCCTAATTCCTGATTTCTATTTGAGTGACAGCCCATCCCTGAAACAGCCACTTCTGAGACCAAAACTCATCCAAGGATGCTGAAATCCATTCTGGCCTCAAATGGTTAAATCCTCTCCTTGTTTCATGCTCCAACTTACCAGCCCAGTCACTAACCTGATTGCAATAATTTCCTTTTCCCAGTATAGGAGAGCATTGTCAAGTGGGAAAGGGAATCCTGCCCAGCACAGGAAATCAACTTGAATTTTTGGGCACAATTCCTCAGTTCTATTCTAGGAACCAACAGACTGCAACTGCCACCAACAATAAAAAAACTCAACCCTCTTCACAATTGTTGGAGTATAAACCAGTGAAATTGTTTTTAAAATACCAATAATAAGCTGGTGTTTAGGCTGTTTGCCTGTAAAGTTAACAACTCCTGGAATGATCATCACTGTGAATATTCCAAATTGCCAACATGGCAAAGAACATTTGTTTGTGGGTCTTAAAAATCAAATTACCCACATTGCCAAAGCCCAACAACCTCAACAAACACAACTCAGGGTCAGCTGGTGTGATTTCCCAGAGCCCTGAATGTTCAGAATGCCTTCAAACCTCAAGCAGCACACCTTGGAAAGGCTCCACATTATTCCTGATAGCTCAAAAGAGAAGGTTTCCTTCAGGTGAAGCCAACAGGGTTCTCTCTCCAAGAGAATCCTCACACAAAAGATGCCATTTTAAAGGAAGGAAAACAAAAGGGCTGCTGAAGGTGTTGCCATAACTTGTTTGGGTTCAATGCAATGAATTATAACAGAGGGACTCATGTAGTCTTATATATAAAAAAAATTTAAATCCTCCCAAAAAAAACATGCAAAAAACCCAAACAAAAACCCCAAACAAAATAAAGAAAACCAAACCCAACCAAACAACCCCCAAAACATAACAAAACAAACAAAACCCAACCAAACAAAAAAAAAAAAAGCACCACCAAAAGCCCACACACAACCAAAGAAGAAACCAACACCTCCAAACAACCCCAGAAAGCAGATCTGGGGTGAGAGAAATGTCCTGTGACTAAACACAGCTTTGTCACCCTTTTTGTCCACTCAAACCTGCTTACAAGGGCAAGTCAATCGCCCCTGAAGTGCAAAGAGCCAAGAGAGAGGCTGTGATTTCAGACAGAGGCTGCGGTGCCCACGGGCAGCGGGGCTGGGAGCTCACCCTGACTGGCAGTGCTGATGCCCAGGTGGGTCAGGTTGGCAGCGAGGTTGCCGGTGCTGTTGGAGCTGCTCAGGGCCGGGAATGTGGATTCCTCGGGATCCAGGGGCGTGGGCAGAGGGGAGGGGAAGTGGATGTTGGTCAGGTCTGGCAGGGAGCCCCCCGTGTTGTGCGTGGCAGGGATCAGGGCCGTAGTGTTCTCCTGGTCAGCTGATGGGAAGATGCTACATTAGGGAAAAAAAAAAAAAAAAAACAACAAAAAACCCCAACTCAATTGAAATTTCAGCCTGGGCAGAGCTGTATAAAATGGTTGTTTCTTTTTAAAAAATGCAAAACTCGATATTGTGTTTTGCTCAGCAGCTCCCAAAGGTTCTTGCCCATTTTAAGGGCTTTCCAAGAAATGCAAAGCAAGAGGATGTTGAAAATACAATGTTCTTTCTTAAAAGAGCTCAGTGCTCTTAAAAATAATTGCTCAAAACTTACTTGATTCCTGGAACTTCACATGATTTAGGTCTTGATGACCCAGTCTAAAATAGAAGGAAGAGAGTTTTAGAGGCAAAGATACTGACAGAAATTCACGTTCAGGATACACTTTAATTAGGAAGTTTAATACATGTCTATAGAAGAGCTTTTCTGCACAGGAGCTTTGTGAAGCTCTTAGAAGGCATTCATCACTTTTTTTGCTTTATTGGTCCAACAAATCTCAAATTTAAAGATTTTCTGATAAAATCAAGCATGTGCCTGCACACACATAATTTCTTTCTGGCCTGATGTTTATGATTTGCTTCTAACCACAACATTTAATCTCTGATCTCTTCAAGCAGTTTGTTATGGAGACAATATTAAAGCATTCATTTCCCTCAGCATGTTTAGAAAATGAAATCTCTGCACTCTCAAGTGTGCAATTCCCACCTTTTTAGTGTCCCAGCCTTGCTTAGAGAGGGCCTTGTCTGGCTCTGAGGTGCTCTCCTCCATCCCAGGGACAGTCAGCAGCAAAACTGGAAAAAGGAGAACAAAAGGACTCACATAATTAATCATCAGTAATATTAAGCTTCTCAGGAAGACATTTTCAGATTGGAAGTTTAACCATTTGTAAAATCTTCAGTTTAAAATTATCAGTGAATTTGAACATCACACTCCAGAAAAAAACAGACACCAGAAAGCAGAAGAGACTAAAACTGTATTTAATTCACTAATTAATCAATGAGACATTATCAGTTAAAAATAACCCAACCAAATAATACTTAAAAACTTCTGGCCTCTGGTTCACTCTGCTAAGACTGAAGATCCAAATGGATCTAAAGGGATTCCATTGAGATCTAAATGGAAGTGTATTTGGGACTGGTCCTCCTGCACATTGTGCACAAAGATTTCCCTCTGGTACATCCAAAGGGCAGCCAAGGGGACACTTCCAGTGGGGAAAACTCCAACCCATCTCCCCTGGGATACACAAACACCACAAAGCTGTTCCTGCTGCACATTCCAAGGCCATTTCTGTGTCCACACAATCAACTGTGAGGTGACAAAGAACCAGCAGAAGAAGCTCAGAGAGAGAGATATGAACCAACAAACACTTCACACTGATGGCTCCAAGTCCCTATTTATGGAATACTGTCCAGGTGGCCATTTCCCAAGGTTTTCCAGCTCCAGGAGCACATGGAAGAGCTGCAGAGCAGAGTCCTGTGCTCGGCACTCCCCAAAGGGTTGAACTTCCCTACACAGACTCTGGAGCCTTTCAGACTCCTGGAACGGTTAAGGCTGGAAAAGACCTTTGGGATGCCCAATTCCTGCTGGGCTGGAGCAGGCAGGAGGCCCAGCAGAGGGCACCAAACTGTGGGAAATGTTCCCGGGGTTGGCTGGAAGTGCTGCCTCTGAGGGGATGCTCCCTGGGGATCCCAAGCCCATAAATAAAAACTGGATCAAGTCTTGCTCCTTCCTCCCAGTACTGCAGCCCTGACTGGACTGGGAGTTGCTACAAACCTCTGACAGCACTCAGAGCACTCAACACCAGAGTCCCACCAGCACAAATTACTCCTCCCCAGGGCAAGGCCTCAGAAGAACAGAATTTGGGGCTCAGGAAAATGTTCTCTCTTAGTTTTGTACCGTTTTTTCTGGATTTCAGCACCCAGTAAATCTGATCCTGCACTCCCGTTCCTGGGTCCTGGATCCAGGAGGCACCAGGCCTGTATTTTACAAGCAGATGAAGCCCAATCCACCTGCAGATCATGGGAAGGGCAATGCTTGGAATGTTAAGAAATATTTGCACCCATTTTTCTGTTTACCTCTTTTCTGCTGCATGTCCTGTGACCCTCCAGAAAAGGCTTCCTGCTGAGCTGGAGTCATGGTGCTCTGGTGCAAGGCAGAATCAGAATTTGTCCTGACAGAAAGCAAAACCCACAATATTTTTATTGCCAGCTTCTCTAAATAAAAGAATTTTAATCTCAGATCGGTGCAACCAACCCAGTAAAACCTGAACACTCCACATTAAAACCCAAAAATCAATACATGGCACATACCAGGCACAGTTTCCTCGTGAAACAATCAATTTACAGGACAAATTAGTTCAAGTTTGAAGGGCCATTGTTTCAATAATGGGATTGAGAGGAATACAGGATAATTTGGATTGCCCTCTTAGAAACGAATTTTGTCTGCTTTGTTAAGATTAGATGTGATCAAATAATGCCCTTTTGGAGCTGAAAGCTGTTTACACACACTTTGGTTAAGGCAGTGTTGGAAAAACAAGTATCCCTGTTTGGGAGAGAGGGAAAGTGCTGGTTCAGGATGCAGGGAGTGGGAGATGGGAATCTCCACGGCCAACACATCCCATCTCATGGTGAACATCCCTCCTTTGGGGATGCAGACACAACTCCACAAAGCGGGGCCATGCCTTGGAATAACTGGCAGGATTTACCTTGGCAAAGATCACACTTGCTGACACAGCGTGATTTTAAAGTGAGCCATCCAAAACAATGGGCAGAACAGAAGGAAAGCTCCACTCCTGAATTCAGAAAGGCACAACAATTCCCCCCACGGCCAAGTGCTGTGGGGAATGGTGAAGGTGGCAGGGTCAGAGGACAGGGCAGACACACACAGGGGGTGGCACCAACCTTCTCCAGCTCGTGTCCGACGGCGGCGACAGGTACACGGTTCCGTAGGGACAGCTGTCCACGTGGGCACAGTCAAGGACACAACACCACTGCCCACTGAGGCAGGGGCCTGCTGGAAAGCTTTTCCTAACAGTATCTCCCATTACCCTCTCAGGGGCACCAAGCTCACAGGAGAAAAGCAAGCAGACACCCTGTGGGGAACTTTAAAAGGACACTCAAGGCAAAGCTTTATCTGGAGGGTTGGGATATTTGAGCAACAAAGACAACCATCCTCCTTTCCTGCAGATTTTTTAACTCCTCCCTGGGCAGCCACCAGCCCTCCATTCCCCATTCCCACAGCCCCTTCAGCCCCATCAAGCCAATCTGATGGTGGCACATTTTAAGCCAGTCAGAAATAATCAGCTAATTGATGCTCACAAATGGCAGGAAGAAACATGGCTTGGCAAATGCCAAATGGATGAATCAACCTGCAGCAAAATGCACAACAAATTGCAGGGAATTATGCTGGGCTGGATTTCCTCAGTTCTGAAGGGAAACTCTGTTTCCCCAACAGCCTTGACTTTTCACAGTATCATGGAATGGTTTGGGTTGAAAGCAGATGATCCAAGTTGTTGTCACACAGAGCTGGCAACCTGCTGAGGGTGCAGTCGGTCCCACTGCCCATGTCACCAGCAAGGTCATTCAACAGCCCTGAGGATGCCACTCATTGCTGGTCCCCACTGAGCCACCGACTGCAACTCCTGGAGTGCAGCCATCCAGCCAATTCCTCAGCCAGAGCGCTCTATCCATCAAATCCACATCTCTCCAGCTCACAGCCAGGGATATCCCGTGGGACAGTGCCCAAGTCCAGGGGGATGACATCAGTAACTCCATCCCCAGGAGGCCACTGAACTCATGGGGCAGGATTTGCCCACAGGGGAGACCTGCTGGGTGTCACCAACCCAGCAAAGATGCCAATCCCTCTCAGCATCACAGGCAGCGTTACCCCCACTCAGAGCTGAGGAAACAGGGAAAGGCACGTGCTTCCTTTACAGGTACTCAGCCCGGGAGTGGAGACACAGGGACACGAGCAGAGGTGGGAGGCAACCAGCGCAGGTGAGGAGAGCAGGAAAGAGGGAGCTTAACCCTGAAGCAGCGGTGCCCCAAAGGATATCTGCCTTCCATGCTTATCCACGGAGAGCGGCCGGCGGTGCGGCGAGCCCAGGCGGTTCCTGTCCCGGTACACTCTGTCCACCAGCCCGTGGTGCCGGGTCGTCCTGCTCGTGTCCAACCCTGACGACTGGAAAGGAGTCTGAGGGAGACACAGCAAGTCAGGAACAGGAAATCCCACCCACAACCTGCCCAGAACCTCCTCGGGGTGTGTGCAGGGCTGTGATGCTCTAAGGATTCACACTGGTGTAAGATGTGGGCAAGTGTGACCACGTCAATCTTTCCTGCACCGTTTTCTCCGCAGCCTTGGGGAGCAGAGGCCGAGGCCGCCTTTCCCCGAGGGGCCCAGCGGTGCCCTCAGCCCTCTGCAGCCCTGCAAGGCCGGGTGTGAGCGTGGCAGGGCACTGCCAGCCGTGCCCACATGCCCTGGGTGCAGCATGCAGGATGCATCCAGAGGGAACATGCCACAACCAGAGCTGCGACCCCAGAGCTGCGGCCCCGCGGGCGGGAGATGCGGGAGGGGACGCGCGGCGGGTCCAGCGCCCGGAACCTTCTCTCAGGGCCTCCTCTCACCCCTCCCTTCAGAATTGTTTTAAGGGGACACTGAGAGAATGACAAGAAAAAGAAAAGCAGTTTCCTTCCTCCTCTGTCTAGAAAAAGTTACGGCCTCTGATGTTTCGGGGCGACTCGCAGCTCCCTCCTCGGCGGGAGGGTCCCACCTGGACTCTTATCAGCGCTGGGATCCCCAGCGGACACTGGGCAGCAAATTATTGCAGAGGACGAGGATGGCAGAGGAAGGACAGGGAAGATGAATTCCCAGGCTAAACTGGGAAACTCCCACATTTTCAAAAGCCCTTCCCAGTGTATACCTGGGGGGGACAAAGGAAGTACCGAAGGGTCAATCTCCACTCATACTCCACCAGCAATTTATGGGTCTCTGGGGGAAAAAAAAACCTCCACAGTTTTGCACTCCTTGCCAATGTGAACAGCTTTGCCGAGTCCCTCAACACCATCTGTTTGGAAATCCAAAATTTCCTCCTCCATTCAGGTGCTGCACGTGGCAAATGCACTGTCCTGTCTGCCAAGCCATGAAACCATCTGGCTCCCACATTCAGCCTTTTCTGTTTTTCTTTCTCCAAGTGTCAGCTTTGGCTGTTGAAACGATTCTTTCGAAAAAGCTTTGCATTTATTTTTAAAAGCTTTGTTTGCAATAACTTCTTAACGAGTCTTTCTACTATTTTAAACTCTTTTCTGGTCTCCTCACCCTCTCTGCACACACAGCCTGTGTTAATATAAATGGATGCAGAGTGCTTGGGGTGTTTATTTTTTCATTTCAAGGCCAACACTTTGTATCCAGCAGAATATTTAAGCCAAGGTGGGGCTAAAAGGAGCACAGAGATCAGGGGGTTTTGCTTCACTTTCTCAAATGAAGACTGAGAAGTCTCCAATAGAATCTCAATTTTAAGTAATTTGAAGTAAAACACAGTGGTTTAATCCCTGCTGCAAACACCCAACAACAACCTAGTTCTGTCTCCACACAGAACTGGGAATATTCGTAATTCCAACCCAACAAAAGGTCTCCAACTCCTGCTTGCACTGTTGTCACAGCCATTCAAGCCCAAAAGGCAGCAGAATTTGCAAATATGTGCTTGAAAGGTCAACAGGAAAAGCAATTTCCTTGTCAGTGGTGTTGCTAAAAAAGGAGCAGCCAGCCCAAAGCACGGGGAATGCAGAGCTCACCTGGAATTCAAAGGGAAGCCAATGCAGGGGACACAAACAGTTGAATGTAAAAAGAGTTGTATTTTATGTTTTGCCTTTGTTTGGTGCAACCTCTGTATTAAAAACACACCAAAGCTCTCGTTGAAGTGCAGCAACAACCAAGGAGCACGTCCCAGCCACAGCTGACAGAGTGAGGAATTTGGGGCAATGGTGCTCTCTGGCTTTCCAGGAACAAAGATCCCAAGTGAATCCCTGGCTTAGGGAAACAGCAAACACTTCTGGATGTCACCTCCAACAGGTCTGGCTTCTCTCAGCAACCTTCCCACAAAACTTCCTCTGGGCCAAACCCCAGGACAACGTGCCTTGATTAAAATCCCCACTCCTGATAAAAAATGGGATTCAAAAGAAAAATAACAGATTTGAGCACGGACTTTTTTTGAGGAAAATGAAGTGTTTCTCTTCCCTGAAAAACATGAAAGGATTTGAGACCAGCCCCCAAACCCCACAAACTATTAAAAAAGCAGCTAAATACAGACAGGAAGGAAAAAGCTCCAAGCTCTACAACAGTGTCCTTGTAAGATTTATCAAGGCTTCAGCAATAAACCCAAGCAAGGGGGACGAGGGGGAAAAGGAGGAGTGGGACCTGTGACAGCTCATTTTTCAGGGCCTCCTGGTGCCAAGCAGGATTTGGGAACTCATTCCTCCCAGAGTTCAACATGCACATGCTCAGAGGCTGCTGAAACCACAGGCCAAGACAGCGCTCGACACCCACTGCCTGCCCCGAGTCCCCCAGGAACCACAAGGACCCACATGGCAGCAAGTCCAGGGAGTCTGTACAGGAATTCTTATGCATGTTCCAAAGTGGGATGCATGGCAGAACCTGTGTGGTGTGCCAGGGCAGCCCCCCTGAGGAGCTGGAGGTGTGCATAGCAGAGCAGGTGGGGCTGTGCTGAAATACGTATCCACCTGGGCAAACGGGACCAGTCCTAAATACGTATTTGCACAAACCTAAGTACTTGTTTACCAAAGAGACAGGAACTGCTCCAAAGGTCTCTGCCAGAGCTCCGTTGTGCTGCAAATCAAAGAACCAAGATGCTCAGACACCAGGATGCCCAGACACAGAGATGATGGATGCCCAGACACAGAGATGGATGCCCAGACACCGACGCCCTCGGCCACACCGGCCCTGCCCCGGTGGCACCACACCATCCCATGGGAAAAACCTGGAAAGAATTCCCTCCTGACACTGACACACGGGGCTGTTTTGGTGCTTCTCACCAGTTGCTGGCTGTAACAACAACAGTTTTGGGGTTTTATATGTGTGTGTGTGTGTGAAAAAATACACAAACCCCTGGAGTTTAGGGATGGTTTGTTTCTGTATCCTCCTCCGGTCATTCATAATTTGGGAATATTCACTTCCAAGCACTCTGTTGGCTTCAGGAGTAAAACAGTCTATGCAATAACCACCAGGAATGGCCACCCAGCACAGAAATACTGAAATACTATTGCTTAAAAGGAGCAGGAACTCTGAACTTCCTTAACAAGAAGCTAAAATGTTGGAGAGACCAGACGTGGTGGAGCAACACTGAGGCCTCCAATCCACTCCAAACCTCTGCTCTGTATTCCCTAAAGGATGAAAATACTTTTGCTTCTCCTCCTGCACGAGGTTCAAGCCTTTAACCTGCCCAAATTCAGCTGTCTCCACCTGTTTCAACAGGCACTTAGAGGAGCTCAGCAATACTTTCTCCATGTTTATTAACCAGCCTTCATCAGAAAACCAACTGCAAAATTTCCTTCTTGCCACATCCTTGGGAGATAAATGTAACTGCTACTGCTCAAAAAAGGAAAACCAATGCAGGAATGTCCATTATTTAGAGCACCCTAAATCAACTAACTATAGAAATCAGAGTCCTCAATGGCCCCATCACCTGATCCTATCCATGTACAACACCTTCTGTTGCTTCAAACAGCAAAGTATTCACCTAAAATGCTGATTTTCTGTTGATGGTGAATCACCTCTGGAGTCACAGCCAGGACATCCCTACATTTCCTTCTCATCCAGCCCCCAAAAAAGTGACTATTCTGGTACCACTTTAAGTCCCATTCCCTTTCTTCTCTCCCAAAACTATTCCCACAGAACACACACACCATCACCTTCCCCAGCAGTTTCCACAACACCTTCACCTGCTTCCCTTTTGCTCTGCATTTGCAGTATCTTCACAGATTTCATCAGGAATTTGGTACTGCACAAAAAAAACCCCCACCCCACCCCCATGAACATTCCCTGACAAAGGAATTGCACCACTCTGAGTGTTCCTGACCCAAAAGCAACACAACCAGGGACAGAACTAACACTCAACACAATATGTGCAAGACAAAAACATCCACACATCCCAACCCCATCCCAGAGGAGCAGAACTCTTTGAACCAGGGCTGTGAACCAGCAGCTGGGAGGAGACACCAACATCCAGGCATGGAATCACTCCCCAGACCCAGAGAAACCCCTCTGGACTCACCTGGAAGGGGAGATCCATGGCACTGTTCCCAATCTGGTTCACATTTGGCAGAGACCCCCCATAGTACTGGCCACGGCTCTGTCCCAGTTGCAAATATTGAGTTTTCTGCAGCTGTAGCTGAAAGAAAAGAAGGAGGAAAAGAATTGGAGCTGTTTTAACTAACACGACCTGACACCACGTCTGTGATCGCTGGGAACGGAAACCATCCACCAACAGCACGAAGCCAACTGGGAATCCCAGGGAATGGCAACCTCCTCCACACTGCTCTGCTTCCACCATCCCAGCACTTGGAATGGTTTGGGTTGGGAAGGACCTTAAAGGGCATGGAGTTCCAATCCCCTGCCATGGGCAGGGACACCTCCCACTGTCCCAGGGTGCTCCAGCCTGGCCTGGGACACTCCCAGGGCTGGGGC
>JAOXXN010000347.1:3823425-3839403 GCA_026770055.1 Myrmophylax atrothorax
ATGCATCCAGAGAGCTCATTAGTCATGTAAATAAAGAGCGATGGCAGTGCTCGGCAGCAGGCGTTGGGGTGGACCGGAGAGGGGTTCAAAACTGTCGGGTTTAGTGTAATTGTATTTTATTTTATTTTTTCTCTCCGTCTTTGAGCCTGTGACGAGCGTTTCTGTCTCCTCACCTTGCTGAGGGAAGCTGGGAGCCTAAACCCGTTTGTCATTAGGAGCGTCCTGCCTGCCAGCTTCTGTAGGATAAACCATATGTTGTCACAACACTATTTTTAATTTAGGGTGTTGGTTACATCACATCACCGAATTGGGCAATCTCTGTATGAGGACGAAGGTAATGACTGTACCAGGGTTTATCAACTTGTATTTTAATGAGTGTTTATCAGCATTATGTGAAGTCAGTAGCAATAAGTGACTTGGGTAGACTGAATTATTAGCTTTTTTGCCTCTGAAAATTAAACAAATAATCCATGTAATTCTTTCCTATATATTAGGAAAGCCTCCTCTTTTGGAGGAGGGAGAGTAGGAAGACTAGAGGCAGCTGCATTAAATATTTTGGGAAGCTATTCCGAGTCCGTGTCACACATGAATAGTGGTGTTTATTTTCTAAATGAAGCCTGGGCTCTGGATTGTTTGGTGGCCAACGGCCACTAATGAACTTTGCTTCCTTCCCCGCCACCCAAAAGAGAACTAGTCAGAGGCTGCTGGTGATTAACTGGGCAGGAAGGGATAAGGGCAGAAGAGCTGCTTGTTTGTGTAGTGAATAACGCAACAATTAGTGGGCTGTTAAACACATATGCTCATTCTGCAGGGTTCTCTAAACAGTTTCCCCAGCGTGGTGACTGTCTGGGGTTCCTGGGCAGTGCTGGGCTGGCCGTGCCAGGAGCTGCCCCCAGCACACCTTTGTGGTGTGTGTTGGGCCTGCCCAGCCCCAGAGCTGCCCCCAGCACCCCTTTGTGGTGTGTGTTGGGCCTGCCCAGCCCCAGAGCTGCCCCAGAGCTGCCCCCAGCACACCTTTGTGGTGTGTGTTGGGCCCATCCTGCCCCAGAGCTGCCCCCAGCACACCTTTGTGGTGTGTGTTGGGCCTGCCCAGCCCCTGAGTTGCCCCAGAGCTGCCCCCAGCACACCTTTGTGGTGTGTGTTGGGCCCATCCAGCCCTGGTGGCATTTGGGGCTGCAGCAGCTAAATGGGAAAAATTTGCTCAGCTTCTGCTGGGTTTGGTTTGAAACGTGGTGGAACTGCCAGTTGTGTAATGTGGATAATGGCCTGGAATCCAGTGCTGCTGTTTGTGTTACCTGGAGTCCAACATGTGCAGTCTGACCTGCTCTGGGCACGGGGGGAGCACGGCCCTGCCATGTCTGCGACAAGACTCTGTCCCTCTGCCAGAACGGGCAGGGAAGTGTCTTCAGTTCCTTGCCTGAGTTTGTTCTTGGTCTAATAATAATGTATTGGGATTACATAATCCAAAAATGATCACCCAGCTGGGCGAGCTGCCATTTGTTTGGAGTGTCCCTTGTGCCAGAGCAGTTGCAAGCTTGGTGTGGAGCTGCACCATGTGTGGATCAGGCAGCAGGACTGTGGAGGAGCAGATATTTGTCCTCGTGGGTCTCTGCTGGATTGTTTGTGTCCTGGGGAAGAAAATGGTTGCAGGTCCACTTATTGGCCGGAGTTTGGAGCAGCCTGGTCTAGGGGAAGGTGTCCTTGCCCATGGAAGGGGGTGGAGTGAGAGCAGTTTTGAGGTCTCTCCCAACCCAAAGCATTCCATGCTGTTGATACCCAAGTCTTGTGTTCAGCAGGCTGTTCCTGTCTTGTGTTCAGAGGACGTGGAGCTGCTGCTGAGGAGCCCCAGGTCACAGGGGCGTTGGCTCCTCCTGATCCTGGAAGGGGGTTCTTTCTCCAGCAGCTCACCTGAAAGAAATAGGAGTGTTAAAAAAAGCAATAGCAGTGGTTTTGCAGGGGAACAGTGTAAGATGTCACCTGGCTGCCCCTTGTGAAACTGGCTGTCCCTGAAACTGCTTCCCCACAGTTGTGAAACCGTGAGCTCTGCCTGCTGAGCTCCACGGCCAAGGGCTGGGAAATGCGTCCCAGGTCGTTTGTGCACGCGTGAAAAGCAGCCAGTCTGGTGTGTGCACCTAAACCACCTCCTGGTTCTCCCAGGAGTGTAATTCTAGTCCAGTTTGCAGTTTGCTGCCTTCTCTTTGGGGGTGTGAATGTGTTTAGGCCTTCCCAAAAATGCAGGACGTGGCCAAGGCCAGGTTGGAGAGGACTTGGAGCACCCTGGGCTGGTGGGAGGTGTCCCTGCCCATGGCAGGGAGCAGGACTGGATGGGCTTTAAGGTCCTTCCAACCCAAACCATTCTGAGATTACATGATTTCTATGACTTTTCCCCATCTCTTCTGGTTTGTCCAGAACTTTTTTTGCTGTTCCTGCTGAGGTACAAGGGACTCCTCATGCCCCTGCCTTGTTTTCCTCTCTAATTCCTTACCCTGGACCCTGTCCTTGATGGCAGATAGTTTATCCATCCTCACCTGCTGCCCTTAGATCTGTCTGTATCCACAGCATTCACCCTTTGTTTTTCACACCTGTTCTTCAGCAGCACCACGAGGGTTTCTGGGTAAGTCCCCGTGGGGCAGGACTGGAAGTGCCACATGGCAGCCCCGAGCGTGTCCCTTGGCAGTGGCTCCGTCTCCTGTGGTGAAGGTGCCGATGGCTCACAAACAGTGTTAGTTGGGGCTGTTCCTGGAAGCCTTACCCGGGAATTTCCCAACTTTCAGAGACTTATTTAACCCCTCTCAGTGTGGCTGGAGGAGCAGCCCCAGTGAGCTGGAACGAGGGATGGTCGTTTGATAACGAGCGACGTGACGCCCCTTGCCCTGTTATCTGTAGCCCTGACGATGGAGGTCGGGCTCGGCCCGGCTCCCAGCCCTAGGCCCGGCTCCCAGCCCTAGGCCTGGCTTGCCATGGTGGTTTTAGGAGGATGTAAAGTAGGTTGTGGCATCCTTTGCCCCGTGTGTGGAGCGGCAGCTCCTGCTCCTGTTGCTCCTCTCTGCCCCTGCTCCCCCAGAATGTTTTGAACTGAAGCCACTGGTTGGTTCACTGGTGAACTTTGGCAGATGCACAAATATTTATTGGGGGCTGAGCCGAGATAACCAAAGCACGTTGTCCCTGTGCTCAGCTGGCTGGGCTGAATTTTGGAGCCGCAGTCTGGCGGATGTGGCTTCCCCAGTGCCCTTCCCTGTGCTGCTCTGGCTGTGAGAGAAGCGATTCTGTGAAGATTGGGGTTAACCTGACCCCCTGCAGTCCCTGTTTATTGAAAGAACTTCTCAGCCTTGGCTTTGGAGCAGTTGGTGGAGGTGCCTTCATCTTGCTGTGCTCAAAGCAGGAGCACAAAATGAAGGCTGTGCTGTCATTACAGGGTCTTTAGGGTAATGCGTATTCCTGCTGACTTGGGAGCTGGGAGCCGCTTGCAGGTGTCAGGAGGAGAAGCACGATCCGGCTTTCCAATCAAAATTCATTGAATTATCTTTAAAGCTTTTTGCATCATTCCTCCTCCCCTGTAACCTGTTTTTTCCTGCCCTGTTAATTCACTGCTGCTGTAGTCCGTCAAAATTGAGGCTCTTACGACATCGGGAACATGAGTCGGTGACACGACCCAGTGAATCAGAGGAGGCTGGAGAGGAAGCTCAGCCACACACGTACGTCTGCTGCTCATCAGCAAAAATGGGACAGGATCTGCAGAACACCCTGAACTGCTCAGCCCTGCTCAGTGTTCTTCACGTTGACCTGAATGTGGCACCTCCCATTGGAAAGGAGGGGGACAAAGAGACACTGAACGTTGTGCACGAGGAGTGTTTTGGCCTGTGGCAGTTTCCTTTCAATTATTTAGGGTAGCTTTTCCTCCCAACCAGGCACCGCTTGGATCTGCTCAAATTATAGATGCATCTCTCTGGTTTTCAAACGGCATTGGGAGGAATTGTCTGTAATTTACATCCGAAGTGACGTACAGTTGCTATGGGAGTCGGTGGCAAATTATAAACGCATTATGCTTTTTTTTTCATACTGGTGGTAGCAGACTGAAGAAGTAGGTCTAATTGGTGACGTGCCAAGGGAAAATAGAAAGTTTGTGACAGAATTCTGGTGACTGATGGTGCTCCTTTTTTTTTTTTATCAGACGTGATCTGCTTTTTATCAGCAAATCTTACGCCACCATTAATCAGAGAGGTTGAATTGGAATTAATAACTTTTTGCTCTCTGACAGTACTGAGGGAAGCAAGCTTGAGGGTTAACCCTTTAGGTTATTTTTATGGGCCTGTGTTGCTCTTTTTTAATTTAAGATATTTTTAATTGAGTGTTTCATCACTTGTATCAATGGCTGTATCGACTGGATCCTGGGGACTGCATTCATTACCCAGCAGGACTAAAGCCTTGCTCCTTTTCAGCATCTTCTGTAGTTGGTTTCTTATTCCACTTAAACAGCAGCAAAGGGAGGAAGGAAAGCTGTTACTTTTTTTTTATTTCTGTCTGAAATGTAACTGCTCTGAAGAGTCTCTTCAGATTGTTGTGTCTCCCAGGGACCTGGTCAGGGTGTCCTGCCTCGAGTGGCTCCTGCCCTTGCTGGTCAGCTCAGAGTGATCCTCCAGCACGGGGGCTCTGCTGAGCCCGGCTGGAGTGCTCTGTCCTGCTCAGCTGGGTTTGTGGTGGTGCTGGGCACTGTGGGAACGGTTCCCTTGGCCGTGCTGGGACAGCAGCAGAACCTTCAGCGCCGCCCAGGGAGGGGGGATGTTCTCTGAAGGAGCATTTGAGGTCTCGGTACTAAATGACCGTGTTATCTCCAAAACAATTTGCACATTTCAGACCATTTAAACCCTGCCTGTAACTTGTAAGCAGAAACCTGGGAAGCGTCTCCAAATCCCTGGTGTTTGTGCATGTTGCAAACTGGGAAGGGACAGAGTGCCTGCGTCAGTCCCGCCCGGAGTGGTGCCAGCTAATCCGTGGCAGGGGAACACAGTTTGGCTGACTTGGTGGTTTTGTGCTAATGCACAGGAGAATGTGAATGGCTGGAGTGGCTGCTCGGGTTTGGGGAGACTCTGAAGAGACACCCCATGTCTGGGATCCTGTGCTGGGCACCCTGGGTTGGGATCACAGTCCTGTGACACACTGGGTTTATTTCGGTTCTGGGGAAGGAGAGGAGAAGCTGAGGGGCAAAAAGTGGGTGTCACTCAGCGTCATAACCTCAGGAAGGCTGGCATCGAGTTACCTCTGAATAATTAAGGTTAATGCTGTTTCTGGAGGAACCATTATCTGCAGGGAACTTAATGCTCAGGAAAATAAAGCCTGATAACCTGAACTGTGCTAATATTTTATCCAGGGTGGATACAGAGGAGACATCACCAGAACGGGGTTTCAGAGTCCAACAGGCCTTACCGTGACCTGGATGTGTTATCCAGGAAAGGAGCTTGGATTGGCTGATAAGAGTTTTCTGTAGTAGCTCATGTGTTGCTTAGAAACATCCCATGGACTTAAGGCAACTTTTGCCCACCATGGTAACCTGGGATTGCCTTCTGACTGGGGGTTTTGGTGGGGTTTTTGTTTTTTCAAGCATCTCTATACTAAAGAGCGTGCTAAGCCCCTCAGCAGTTGGTTTGCAGTGGTGGTGTGTGTTCCTGCTGCACTGGGAAAGCAGACTTCCAAAATCCAATCCTTTTTGCATTACAGCCTAGAAAAAACACTGCTCTGTGCTCTTGGTCTCTCCTTTCTTTACATTGGACTAGTGCCTTTTTCTAATTTAAAGAAACCAGCATTTGTTTAACTCAAAAAGGGGTCACTGCTGGTGAGCAGGACTTGACTTGGCTGCCCACCTCCACCTGACCTGGCCCAGCCTGATGGTTATTAACCCTCTGCTTTCCCTCTGTGCAGCACTTTCCTGGCCTTTTATGCAGCAGAGAACACTTCAGCCCAAATTTTCATGGAAAACTGAGATGTTTTCCTTTTCAGCCGCATTCTGTGCTCTGGGGTTTAAGAGCAGACTCAGACTTTGTTCTTCATTGGTGTCCACACGTGATGCTGCTCAGCAAGTACCACGAAACTGCCTGAAAACAACTGATTGCCCAAATCTTTGTAGTATTTAGATTTCATCAGCACAAGCATCCTCTTGGCTCCTTGGCTTTGTATATTTTGAGCCCCACATGGTTTGGCCCCGCTTTGATAAGAGGAGCCACCTGGGGCAGGTTTGTTGGTACGGCAGCAGTGACGTGAGGACAGGAACGGGGTGCCCAGGGAGGCTGGGGCTGCTCCATCCCTGGGGGTGTCCAAGGACAGGAACGGGGTGCCCAGGGAGGCTGGGGCTGCTCCATCCCTGCGGGTATCCAAGGACTGGCTGGACAGGGCTTGGAGAAGCCTTTGGAAGGTGTCCCTGCTCATGGAACAAGATGAGCTTTAAGGTCCCTTCCAACCCAAACCATTCTATGACAGCTTAAGCCAATTGTCATTATTTAGCAAGAGCAGACACGTGTTACTTAAATCCCAGCAAAAAGCCCAGCAGGACGGAAGAACCTCCAGCTCAATCCATATTCCTGTGCCCACAGGATCCATGTTTTGTACTCCTGAGGTGGAAGAGCTAATTTAATCTTTATATTCTTCCCCACTGAGGCCCGTTCTGCGATGGGCTGCAATCAGTGCCTTATGTGCCAGTTGTGGTTATTTGAATCATATTTCCACATTTCAGTGTCTAGACTTTATGTTTGTGTGAGTTTTGTTGTACCTTTCCAGCCCCGGCGCTGCTTTCAGTTGGTTTTGGCTCCTGGTTTCTATGAGAAAATCAAACGGGCTGTTTCTGCCTTTCCCAGTCCCCAAAAAAGAGAGGAACAAGGGAGTTGGCAGGGCTTAGGTTTATAAGCTCCTTTGCCACCATTTTTCTCTCTCCTGAGAGATGTGTGTGTGGCTGAGCTGCATTCTGCCATTTGGTGATCAGCAGATGAGAGAAGGCAAAGCCCACTGATGGCTGGAGATAAATCTCTCCCTGGTTCCTGCACTGAGGGAAATCTGCTGTGGAAAAAGGCAAGATCTTGATACAGGCCAGCAAGGCTGGAAAGAGTGGCTGTGCACACATTTTTAGAAATAAAACAACTTTGTCATCCACACAGTAAGAGCTTTTATTGAAGGTGAAGCAGCTTTTTAATTGGCTGCATCCACTGGGCTTCACTTTTAGCCAGCAGTTTTCTTGCACTTGTGGATATTGAGGATGATGAACGTGGCTGTTTGTTTAGTGAATGGGAGGGTTGGGCAGTTTGTGGTGTTTGGAGGTTGATAATGGCACAGACCTGGATGACAGGGAGGTACAACTGTGACCAGAAGGTAGAACTGGCTTCGGAATTGTTGGCTGACTTGTGCAGAAAGTGAGTGTGTCAACCTGAGTCGAGGCTGTTTCTGTCTCCTGGTGTAACTGAAGTGTGTTATGGATAAATCAGTGAAAGGAAATAACAATCCTGGCTTGGAAAGCTGGCTGCCATCACCTGTGAAAGGTTTCAGTGCACCTGAACAGCGAGAAAACTCGGATTTTTTCATGTGGAATGCAAAGAACAGAAGCTGTGGTCACAACTTCCCTCTGCATCCCTGCCCTGTGTCAGCCCTTCAGCTCCCACCTCTCCCCCGGTGCTTGAGGGGATCCAGCTTGTTGCCAAAGCCGTGGCTTTGCCTCTTCCAGGAGCTGAGTGTCACTTCTTCCACTCCTTCCTTCCATTCCTTTCAGCTCCAGCACTCAGTGGATGCTTTTCAGAGCCCGGCCTGGGCGGGGTAGGGAGGGAGCAAATGTTTCCACCCTGCCTGAGCTTGGGCAGGCGGAAATTGTGCCTTGGGAGCCTTATAAGGCGAGTGAGTGGCTCTGGCTGGGCTCACCTTTCCACCAGGGTGCTGGGCAGGAGCAGCCCTTGCTCACAGGGACAGGGAAGGCCTGCTGGGCCTTTGAAGTGCTGCCTGTGCGTCTGACACTTGCTGGAGGTGTGGTTTGCACGCCCTGATTGGGTGGCAGCAGCTCATTAAACTCCCTGACTTGTGGGGCTCCAGCGTGGCCCCGAAAGGAGGAGGAAATTCGTGATTCAGAGCGAAACTGCTGCAAAGTGAGGGAGCTGGGAAGGGTGGAGAGGAGCAGGCTCTGGCCCAGGGTGTCCTCCTTCCCTTCAGCAGTGCCTGGCTGCGGGCAGGGCTGAGCAGGACTCTGGGACGGTGGTTCCTGGGGCACTAAAATAGATGTTTGAAAAGCCTGTTGACACCTGTTCCCACTTGCAGGGATGTTCAGCCTCAGAGCCCGAAGCCCCCGTGGTGACCTCTGCTGCTGCTGCTTCTTGCAGAGTTAAGAACAACTTCTGCTCCCATAAATAGGCCCTTAAGAAGTGCGTAGGAGCTCTGGGGCCAATTTCTCTTGAAAAGTGCTCTGGGTGACACCTGTGGCCGTGCCCTTGGGCGCTGTCCCACTCCATGGCCTTGGCAGGGCAGCTGTTGGATGGCACTGGTGGTCCTGCCCACGGGCTCTGCCTCCCTCTCTGCGTTAGGTAATCAATAACAAAGGAACCTTTAGTCATCCATGTGCTGGCTTTGTGGGAAGCTGCTGGTGCTGATCCTGCTGTAAATCCAAAATGCTGCTGCCTCCCCCCCATGCCCTGGTGCCACTGGGGAGGTGATGGTGGCTGAGGGACAGTGCCTGGAAACTCCTGTGCTCCTCACACACGTCATGGCCTCCAATCCTTGTTTTTATTCCAGAAATAAAACGTGGTTTTCCAAAGGAAAATGATGCAGTTGAGTGAGTGTGTTGCCTTAAACCAGTTCTCCCAGTGCTGATGGAGAGTCCCCAGACACACAGCTCTGCTAAGGAAGCGGCTTTGTGTTTAATCTTTGCAAGTGGGGAAGTGGGAAGAGAGAGGTGGTAATGGATAAAGTAAAACACATTTAACCTTTCCAGACGTAAATGGGATATCTTGGATCTGTTTGGAATGGGTTGACGTGGAACACAGTGGTGATTAAAACCAATTGCAAACAGTTTTCTGGAGCCTGAAATGGCTTATGAATTAAGGACTTTGTTCGTAATGCATTAAAATCTAGAACACTTGAGGGTTTATTGACAGGAAGGGGGAGAAGCCCCAGATTTGTTCCCTGGCAGGTTTGCTGCTGTAGTTGCAGGCGTTTCACGAGCTCTGCAGTCCTTGTGCTGGAGCGGGACCGGGGTAGGTGCTGCCTGCTGGAGCTCCTCGTACAATTAGAGCCGTTTAACTCCATCTAAAGGCCTTTTGCTTGTCATTAAGGCTGAATTTATGGCCGCTGACAACAGGAAGAAACACATTTATCCCAACTCGGATGGGCCAGGCTGGGAAAGCGCAGCCCTGCGGCCGCCTCCGGCTCACCCGCGTTGGTATATTTAGCCCCCAAATTCTGGTCAGACAATGAAGTGCTGGCTCAGTGGCCACACCGCGTCTTTTGCATGTGTGAATGAGCTGAGCTGCCCCTGTCAGGCAAGAGAGAGTCTCTGTGTGAGTGCCTGAAATCTCGGGGGGTTTGGGCTCGGCCGGGGACTCCTGGCAGCGCTGCGGTCGGGCTGTGTTTAGTCAGCAGGCCGGGTATGTTTTCCCTCTTCTTATCTGAACATTTTTCATGTTTATTTTTGGAATTCGTTGTAACCTGAACTTTCTCAGGTGTCCTTGCGGGGAGCAGAGAAACATCTGACTTATTTTTTAGGTCGGTTTTTGCCAGTTTAGGAAGAGTATGTTCTTTCTTTTACTGTTTGTCGCTTTATTTTTGGAGCAGGTTTGTTACCAACCAGCCTGGCAGTGCAAATAAAGAGGCAGCTGAAACAGTGTGGGTTCTGTGCTTCTTGCTGAGGGAAAGGGAGCACTTAATTTAACTTCTTCAGGCAGCTGCCTTTGCTTTTTTCCCTGGAGAAAGCACCCCTGGAAGCTGGAGGAGGCTGTCAGTGCTGTGTTGGCAGAGGGTATGTAACACAAGGGTCTGTCGTGGTAGGAAATCTACTGCTGGTGTCTTTCTCAATATCTGCAGCTGGATTTTTCATGGTCATCTTCCCTCAGTGATGGAAAAAACCCTGGAATTTTTGATTATTTTGCTGCCTTCTCCCACCTGGAGATGGCAGGAGATTTGGGTGACATCCCTGCTGGATTCTGAGGGTCTGTCTGCCAACAGAAGCTCTGTCTGACCACCTTGCTTTGCCTCTTGGAGCTGCTCTGGCTGGTGGGATTTCCCTGGGATTCCTGCAGGATCCAGGCTCTGACGTTGGTTTGGCGCTGCCTGTGACGGAGTCAGGAGCACCTGAAGATCATCCCCGGCAGAGCTTTGTCAGAGCAGTCCTTGCTGTTCCCGCAGGTGTCAGTGGGCCGTAGCTGGGCACAAGGACAGGGCTGGCCCGGGCTTGTTCCCCTGGGCTCAGCAGTGTGTTTGGGAGGTGAGGGTTGGTCGGGATGGCTGTTTGTCAGTCTGATCTCCCCGTTGCCTTTCTCTGTGTTCTCCCACAAGAAGAGGAGCAGAGCCCTGTGCGAGATAAGCATCGCTGCGGTGCCTCAGCAGCTCCTTTAAGCCACCTTATTATGAGCAATAGGAGAGTGAATCAGCCCTGGTGTCTTAATATGGCCTAAAATAAATTAGACTTTCGTAAGAAAATTCGGTGGGTTTGAACTGCTGTGTTTTCATTAAGAGATCGCAGCGAGAAAAGGCTCTTTCCAATCAGCCTGGGGGTTGTGTTGTTCATTAACTGACAGTCCCTCCTGTTTGCCTTGGCTGATAAGTCAGGCCCACGTTCGGCATGGCCAGCGGTGCTGGTGCCGTCACAGCTGCCCTTCACAGGGAACTGCTCTTTTTTTTCCCTTTTAATGGCTTGCTTTACTGACAGGTGGGGTTTTTAGCCCTCAGATATAAATGCAAACAACCACAAGGTACCTCTGCTAATCATGGAAAACCACTTTTTGTTTTGGTTTGGTTTTTGTCCTGTTCTCAGCAGCTTGGTAACTGCTGTTGTCGGTCCAAAGGTCATTTAAAAATCTGACATGTCAGCCCAGCAACAAACTGCCTCCTAATGAGGCTTAAAGCAGCGTGGGGCTGCCTGGTGGGAGTCAATGTGGAGCTGCAGGGCAGAGGGAGCCATGTGAGCAGCTTACTGGGCTGGCATCACCTGCCCCAGCCCCTGAGCCCTCGGCACTCGCAGCTCTCTTGTGTCAGGGGGCTTGAATTTCTCCTCTGTTACTCACACAGGTGTTTGACAGCACTTGGGTGTTCTCAGAAGGAGAGCAACTAAAATAACTTCTGAAATTCTGTTTTAAAATGGTTTTCTTTCCTGGGGTTTTCTCCTAAGCTCAGCCTCTTGCTGCCCCATCAGCAGGACGAGGAGGTCCTGCAGCACCTCTCACTTCATCCCCATCTTAGACCCTCCCATCCTCCTCCTCCTCCTCCTCCTCAGGTGGTTGTTGCCATTGCACCAGAGCTCTGGAACCTCGGGCTCCTTTCTCGGGGACGCTCCCTCGTAGTTTGAATGTCTGAGTGCTTTTCCTCTAATCCTGTTCCCCAGCACTACTGGAATTTCAGCACCTTCAGCCTCAGCTCTTTGACTGTTCTCCAGTTAAAACTAGGTCAGAAACAACTGTCAGCTTCTGATAGTTCCCTGGGCCTGTTTTATAGGTTGTAACCCAGTGTCGCTGCCTTTAATGCCTTGCTTTAATTTGAGCACATTAAATGTCTCACCTGGCTCTGTGTGAGCAGAGCCTGACACAGTAAAACTGCTCCCAGTGACCCCTGGGATGGAGCAGCCACGTTACCCTGACTGGGGCTGAAAAGGTGAATTACCTGTTTGTTACACACAAAGCCAAACTGATGGATTTTTTTTTTCCACCATCTCTGTCTTCTCTGTACATTTGCTGGCAGATTTTTAGCTGTGATCAGCCACCCTCTCTTTGTGTCTGGTGGCTTTTTTAACCTGATGGGTGAAAGAAAACAGCCTAAAAACAATAATAATAATTGGAAAGCCACATTCTGGAGAGGAAAGCAGCAATGCAGGTGTGAGCAAGTCATTCAGAATCCTTGGTTGTAGCTGAGCTGTAGCTGGCTGGACCCATTCAGAGTTTTTATAAGACTGTTCTTGGGATGGTGCTTGAGGTGGTGCCTCGGTGTTCAGTGAATGCCCCTGGTGTAATTCAAACCATCCTGACTCCTTGCTTGGAGCTGGGCAGGAGTACTGAGCACTTGGCCATTCTGGCATAAATGGCATCTACAGGAATTCCTGCTTTTCAGTATAACTTAAGGGTTGTGCTTTTAAAACTCTGCATGAGCTGCTGTCTCTATGAATTTTTCCAGAATGGTGAGTTGTTTATTAAGCTGTTCTTAATATACTTAATTTTCTTGTTTTGTGTATCTCCTGCTGCTCTGTGATGCTTTTCAAGGGTGCCCATCAAGGCAGGGGTGGGATTCTCAGGGTGTCCTTTGCAGGGCCAGCAGTTGGACTTTGATGGCCCTGGGGGGTCTCTTCCAGCTCAGAATGTTCAATGATTCTGTGATTTTCTGGGATCTGCAGATCCCTGGGATGGAATCCCTTGGGTTTGCAGGTACCAGGATGATCCAGCTCTTCCTGACACACCTGAACGGTCTCCATGAAGTGGAGGGAAATAGGGGAAATATTTCCTGCAGGTGGAGGAGTTTGAACCCAGAAATGAAATACTTTATTTCAGGAAACCTTATGATGGAGGGCAAACAGAGCAAATTTCACCCCTGACTCTGGCCCTGCAGTCTCTTCCCATCACTTGCACAGCCTGGAGGAGCTCGGGCGGCTCAGTCAGTTGTGGAAACCTCGTTTGTGCACGATGGGGCTGAGGGGGAGTTGTTTGAGACGTGCTGTTGTAACACAGTTATTCTGTATTCATCTGGGAAACATTTTCCTCTGGTACCTGAGGGGTTTGTACAGTGCAAAAAGCAACATAATTGTAGTAGAACACTTGATAGAGCTGCTTGTGGAAAAGCTTTGAGCTATTTAACCCTTTAAATGTGAGGGTGAGTTTTTCATCACCCCCTCAGGCCTGGCTGGTGCAGTGGGAGTGTTTGAGCTTTGCAGGCAGTAAAGGTAAAGAATTGTCCATAACAGCTTTGGTCAGGCAGCAGTTCAGGAAAAAATATTGACTCTTGTCTTGGGCTGGGAATTCTGATTTTCTGTCTCTCCTGGAAGGTGCTTGGCAGGAAAACCGTTTGTGTTGTGTTTGTGGAGGGAGCTGAGAGCTGAAGGTGGGCTGTGCTGGCTCCCTGTGCCGTGGGGTGAGCAGTCCCCGAGTGCAGCTGCTGAGGAGCCTGTGAGCTTTGAAACAGGAGAGTCAAAGGGAATGTACCTGGCCAGGTGGGTGTTGGGGGGGTCTGTGCTCTGAGCAGCAGGAACAGGGAGGTTCCCCCTGCACAGCTGGGGGTGTCTGTGCCAGGCCAGGGCACACCAACCAACCCAGGAAGGGAAACAAATCTTGGCTCTTCCCGAGATCTGATAACTAATTCTCAATCTTCTCAGTGAAACTTATTAAAATCAGTGTTTTTCAGTTGCATCCACATGTCAGGTTGGAACCCACTGAGGGTGGGAATGGCCAGGAGTAGAAACTCTGGGCTGTGGTTCTTTTTGGGCAGCCAGCCCCAAAGTGCCTCTGCTTTCAGCCCTCCCAGCCCTGATTTCAGTGTCAAACAGCCCCAGAGCTGCTTTGCTCCAGAAAGGCTGTGGGGAAAGGGCCATCTCCGAGTCACAACAGCAATCCAAGGGATTCCCAGGATGGAAATGGTTTTTCTCAGCATTTTCCTGAGCTCTGTGGCTGTGCAGCAGAGGTGGCCACAGCAAACTGCGGCCCAGGACCTTTATTTGAGGTGTTTGTAGTAGAGGAATGACCTTAAAATATGAATCTGAGAAAACCCAAACCCCCTTCACTCTTGGCTCATCAATCTGTTTGAGTGAATCCTTCAGGGCAAACCAGAACTGCTGTTCACCTTTGGCAGAGTTGGGAATTCTGGCTGGTTCTCTTTCCTTCTGCCAGTTTGGTTGTGCTGGTTTTTGTCCTCCTCAGCCCTTTCCCAGTTTAACCAGCTCCTCTGAGAGCTCCAGTAAGGTCCTGCTGCCAAACAAACGTTGCAGGGCAGGGCTGGTGGCCCAGGGAATTTGGGGCAGGGATGTCCAGTGGGACGATGGCAGTTGTGCAGGTGCTGCAGACTCTGCTGCCCTTCCCTTGGAGAAATATCTAATGTTATATTGAGCATTGAGAGTATTTCCAATACCTGGAGGCAGAACAGGGGGCTCTCTCTGCAATACTGTTACAAACTGTTTCAAAGCAAACCCACTTGTGCAAAAAAACAAATCCAAGAGTTTGCTTTCCTTTGCCTGCACTTTAGAAATACCAATATTTACCTTCCTTTGTTGTACCCCCTCTTTAATTTGCTGTCTCTGCTGAAAGATACGCAGTGCAGCTCTGTGGGAGGGGACAGATGAGCAGATCTAAATTCTGCCTTCCTTTCATTTAAAACACTTCTTTCCTTCTTTGCTATTTTTAATAAGGGATGTGCTAATTTAACTCTCCCCCAAACTACCTGCAAGTAATAAAACATAAAACTTATTTCTAGGTTTATGCTTGAATTTTTTGGGGATGGATTTGCCAGCACAGCATTATCTTTGTTGGAGAGCTCAGGGAAATGTCGTTGCAACTTGTTTTATGCCTTCCCAGTTTTACCTTTTATTGCTTTTAGAGAAAAATCCCTTCAGGAAAAATGGTGATAAAAGTAAAAGTTAGTGCTGGATTTTGCTGATCTCTGTTGTGCTTGTGGAGAAAAGAAAGGGATATTCAAACCTCTGCCTTGGGGAGAGCAGGACAAGATCCTGAGGTAAAGGGAAAGGTGTTTAAATGAATGGGCACTGTAGGTTCAATACAACAGTGACTAATAAAATGAAAACAGCTCTGAGGGCTGCTGGGTCTCCGTGTCAGGGAGGGTCTGAACACCCTTCTGGAACCAGGAGCGGATGCAGAAAGTCCATGAACACAAACTGAAACTTCCTTTTCAGAGCTGCAGGGATTGTGTCCGAGCTGGGAGGGTTTGCACTCGAAGGAAGGAAACCTCCTGGGTTATCCACTGAGAAATGGCCATGGTGTTCTTTCATTATGGACATTTTTAATTGATTTCCCAACTGCTTTGATCACTTCTAGACACTGAAAGTTGCACAGGGATGCAAAGGGTTGGGTTTTTCCCCCCTCCCCAAAAGCCTTTCCTTCCTAAACCTTTGGAAATGCTGGGAGTTGGCTCTTGGCCCTGTGACAACAAACCCTCCCTGAGTAGCCCCATCTTGTTAATAGTGAATTTTTGGGAGTTTGTGGTGATTAAAGTGTAGCTGATGATCTTTGCAGTCTGGAGTCAGTGTGAGGAGAGGGGCCTTTATGCTTAGTGCTCCTCTGCTCTCCTTAATGAGCAGGGCTCCCTGAGCTCCCCAGAACAGCAAGGAGGAAAAACAGGAGATTAAAAAAGGAGTGTTTGTCCCGTTGGGAAATGTGCCTGTGGTCTCTGAGCTCGGATTCCCGTGTGAGGCAACTCCTGCCTGTGCTGGGGACCTGCGATGTGGCTCAGGTAGTTGGGAGCCACAACCCCTTCATCCTCTCCTGTTTCTTGCTGTGCACGTTCTTGGGGCCAGGAGGCCCCCGTGCTGTGGGGCGGGATTGGAGCCCCCTGTGCTGTGGGGTGGGATTGGAGCCCCCCGTGCTGTGGGGCAGGATTGGAGCCCCCTGTGCTGTGGGGCAGGATTGGAGCCCCCTGTGCTGTGGGGCGGGATTGGAGCCCCCCGTGCTGTGGGGTGGGATTGGAGCCCCCTGTGCTGTGGGGCGAGGTTGGAGCCCCCCGTGCTGTGGGGCAGGGTTGGAGCCCCCCGTGCTGTGGGGCGGGATTGGAGCCCCCTGAGCTGTGGGGCGGGATTGGAGCCCCCCGTGCTGTGGGGCG
>JAOXXN010000347.1:3865898-3877621 GCA_026770055.1 Myrmophylax atrothorax
GCATTCCCTGTAACCCCCTCTGTGCTGCCCTGTGGGACTCTGGATCATTAATAGCAGGAATCTGCACCTGGAATCCCCATGCAGGAATCTGTGAAGTGTAGAAGCAGGAGAAAAGCATGTTCACCTTGCTCAGCTCTGGTCTCTCCCCTCACAAGGTGTTTTTCCCATTCCCAGAGGTGCTATCAGTGTTATCCCACTCCAGGCACTGTTTATACACCAATTAATTCAGATTTTTTTGCCTTGGCTGATGTTGGTGGTGTTTTGCTGACAGACAAATAGTGGAGGAGCCTTGAACTTTCAGCCACCTTGTTGTGGCTCTTCTGTCTCTGTCCATTCCAAGCAAAACAGAAATCCTTTAGAATTCCATGAACTGTATATTGCAGACAAGTTTATGAGCCTGAAGTTGAATTGCAAAGAGCTTTGAAGTTGAAGAACATCTATAAACAAGTCTTTATTTTTTCAGGTTTAAATGGAACATGCAATAATTCTAGTGTACCAACATCAACTTCAGAAATGCCAGATTATTTATTGTAAGTATTTTATCAGTTGCTTCATCACTTTGGGATCGTGTTTCGAGCTAAAAATCACAATGCACTGGGGATTTTTGTTGGACTTTTGTGTTATTTGATAGAACTTTGTAAGGTGGGTTGAAAAAATGAGTAGAGACTGAACTTGATATCAGAGCTGTTCTTCACCTCCCTGTGGAGTTCAGGTTTATCTCCTGCAAACTGATTGTTGAAGTACTTCAAGAAACATTTTATACCTTGGAGGAGTTTGAAAGGATTAACCATCTCCATGTTACAGCTGGAAACTTTGAGAGGAAATAATCTGCTTTAATGTTATGGAAGGCAGGGCAAGGAAGGATTTGGGGAGGTTTGCTAATTCTTCCCCTCTCCAGAGCCAAGATCATCTGCATAAACCAGTGAAATGTTCTTCAAGGGGAGGTTATAACCCCTGGGTTGGGATGTGAGTGGTTTCACCTCTTGACTCTTTAATCAGATCCCCCCGAGGTTAATTAAACAATCCACTCCAAAAATGCCTGTGCACAAAGCCCAGAATCTGCATAAACCCCAAACCTGTTCCAGACAAAGCTCTGGGATGGGGAGGAAGTGTAGCTGGGGGGATCTTCCCTGTGCATGTCACAGCCTGGGGTTTGATGCCATCAGAGCTGGTTTGGCTGTGCTGGGATCACTGGGAGAGGAGGAGGAGGAAGCCACTGAAGCTGACTGGAGGAGTTCAAGGGTTCTTGTGTGCTTACTGGTTTTCTGGGCTGTGTGAACCCCACACAGCCCCTTGGAGGTGACTTTTTAGGGCCATTCAGAAGAATTTGGGTGGCTGGGGGGGGATTCTCTTTCCCAGGTGTGCTGATCCCTCCTACAAAGGGGTATCACAGCTCCTTGGTCCCTCTCCAGAGGAACAGTGTGAGGTTTCTGAGCTCTCTGAGATCTGTGGTCTCACCTTCTGGTGGGATCCAACTGTTCTGCTGCTCAGCTCCTTAAATTGTAGGTGTCACACATGATAAGAGCTGTTTTAATCTTGAAGGTGAATGTTTTGTACTGGTAGAGGACAGCTTTGTTACCTCCTGTGCTGTGTCAGTGCCTACTTATCCTGTGTGGATGCTGCTTTATCCCAGCCCTTTAGCAAGGAGTCGGTTCTTGAGGGCTAAATCACTTAAGAAGTGCTTCAGAAGTTAAAAGAGTGAATGTTCCCCCTTAATTTGAGGCCTAAGTTAGCTTTTACATGTTCGTGCACTGAGCTGGTGCTGCTGCAGCCAAGTCAGGGAGGCAAGTTGGAGCCATCCCCTCCCAAAAGATGAGTTTTACCTTCAGAGAGGGCTGTAAAAGTCGGATTTAATGGCTTTTTGTCAAGCTGAATAACTCCCAAAGGGCCCCCAGGGCACATCTGTCCACGTGAGCTCCTGTGCTGGGACACACTGGGTGTCTCCAGAAGGTGCTGGAAATGCAGCCCAGCTCCTCACTGGGGCTTCTTGTCGTGCTCTTGCCACATAATCACCCTGTGAGCGTTTTGCAACGATGGCTCAATGCTTTTTGTGTTCCTTTAAGGACTTAACACTGGAAGCATCATATTCCTGCTGTTCCAATGGCTGGCACAGAGGCAGAACTCCGTGTTCTGTGGGACAGCAGGAGCTGGAAAAGCTGTAGCAGCACTATCTGTGTCCTCCTCCACCCACAGCTGCTCCCAGGCATTGTGTACCTGCATATTCCACCCTATCTGCTGGAGATAGGAAGTTCTGGGAGCAAACACTGATTTGTTTCCCAGGGAGGTCAAGGCAATAATCCTGACAGCCACCTCCAAATTTTGCTACTGTGATGCAAATCAGGGTGAGAGGAAACTGCCTCGAGTTGCAGCAGGGGAGGCTGAGCTTGGATAGCGAGGAAAATTCCTGCTCTGGAAGGTGGGCAGGCACTGGAACAGGGAATCACCATCCCTGGAGGGATTTAACACGTGTGGATGTGGCATGTGGGAACGTGGGTTAGTGGTGGGCTTGGCAGTGCTGGGAGAATGGTTGGATTTGGTCTTGGAGGGCTTTTCCAGCCTTAATCAGGGAATCCCAGACTGGTTGGGGTTGGAAGGAACATGTAAAATCATCCAGTGCCACCCTCGCCATGGGCAGGGACAGCTCCCACCAGCCCAGGGTGCTCCAGCCTGGCCTTGGACATTTCCAGGGCTGGGGCAGCCACAGCTTCTCTGGGAAATCCTTTCCAGAGCCTCCCACACTCCCAGTCAGAGGTATCTGCCAGGATCATTGCACTGACCTCCCTGGAAAACAATTCCCTCCCAATCTCCCACCTCAACAATTCCACGACTCCAACCTACACATGACTCGGTTCTCAGTGACTTTGCCATCCCAGCACCCACCTCCTGGAGGGAATCTCCCCAAACCAACTGCCCCAACCCTTGTCCCTGCAGAAAATACGCAGCCATCTCCTCCTCGGAGCAGCGTCAGAGCTACAAGAACGACTTCAACGCGGAGTACAACGAGTACAGGGACTTGCACGCCCGGATAGAGCGGATAACCCGACGGTTCACGCAGCTGGATGCCAAGCTGAAGCAGCTCTTGCAGGGCTCTGAAGAATATAAGGTACAAACAGAGAGAAATACACCTTAACCCCCCCCCTCCTGCCCGTGGCAATGCTGCAGCTCCTCTGTCTGGGGTGGTGTCTGAGTTCCACCCAAAAGCTGCAGAACGTGCACACAGCTGACAGCTTGGGGGTCTGTCCTTCTCCCAGCTCTGGGCTGTTCCCTTTCCCGGCTGGAGCCACATCATGGGACTTGTTGACAAGGAAAGGCCTCAGTGAGACAATTTGGCGTCCTCAGCCAAAAGCTGCTGGAAGCTATTAGTGTATCCCAGCCAGCAAACTCATCTTTGCACATATGGGAGAGTATCAGGGCTGGGAGGGGAGTTAGCACAGGGTCATCTGTGCCTCTGGGGTCTTTGATCTTAATAATGCACCATTATTGGACTTGTCAGGGTGATTTTTTAAAGAGTTTTAGCCATTCATTAGCTTGAAAAAGTAAGTCTCATGGAGTGTAATAAACAGATTTTTACAGAGCACCTATTGTGCTGAGCACAGTTTCCTCCCTCACACATCCTGCCCCTGTCCCTGCAAAATTCCATCATTCCTCACTGGATCGGTGTTCTGTCTTGGGGGGAAAGTCAGTCAGAGCATTGGGAATGGCAGTTATCCTGGAATTCAGGTGCCTCTTCCAGGTAGTTCTCATGGCTGGGCAGTGGCGCCTGAGCCTCCAGTGCTTTGGGTCAGATCCAGCATATTCATGGAATCAGGGACTGGTTGTAGCCATCAAATCTCCCCAGGGAAGTCGTGGAGGGAGCACATTCTGCTTGGAATTTGGAGGAATTGTGTATGCTGAGCCATCAGTAAATGTTTCCTGCTGCAGGAGGTGGCAGAAGGGAAAATAACAACCTACTTTTTCCCCTTTTTTTAGACCATCCATGATCAAATTTTACAGGAATATCGGAAAATTAAAAAGGTAAGTGAATGTACTTGGCCACAGAAGGCTTTTGGGTGGTGCCCCTGGTGTGAGTGAAAGAGATGGGCCCTTGCCAAGTGCAAAGCCAGGCTCTGAGGCATTCCAGCAGATCTTTGTTCAGCTCCAGCCTGTCCAAGAGCAGCTCAGGAAGGGTTTGGGGGGAGCTGGGAGCACTCTGGGTCCTGGGGAGCGTTCAGCCGTGGCCGTGGCACAATGGGTGTGTTCAACCAGGGCCTTTATCTCTGCAGGGAAAGAACAGTTTGTGTTTCAGATGCACAGGCTGAGGGATAACAGGATCCTCCAGGGATTGGGGGGCTGGTACACAAGGTCCAGGCTGGGAGCAGTGTCTGCCCCCAAGTTTTTGGGGTGTGGGGCACATGAAAAACTTTGAATTTCTCTGTGTTTGTGCAAAGCCTCCACACACCAGCAGTGCTTTGGGGTTTTCCTTTTAAATATATGAGTATGGTCCTGAGCCCTGTTGTCCTTTGGGATGTGGGAGGTTTTTGAAGAGATTCCCTGCATGCTGGATGATCATCTTTGTTCCAAAGCTCCCTGGTGAGGGCAGAGGGCAGGTGGTGCTTGTTGGAAGCCCAGCTGCTCCCAGTTAGGCTGAGGCTCACTCAGGTGAGCTCATTCCCTGGGATGAGGCTCCTGGAGCTGGATAATGCTGAGAAGGGATTTCATTCTTTGCTTTGTTTAATCAGAGTAGGTCTATTTTAGATAGGCACCTAAAAAGCTTCATTCCTTGGTCATATCAGTGGCTTCAAACAGAAAGAAGGGAGGTTTATGTGGGATATTGGAAAGAAATTGTTGACTGTGCGAGTTGGGAGGCCCTGGAAAGGATTTCCCAGAGAAGCTGTGGCTGCCCCATCCCTGGGAGTGCCCAAGGCCAGGCTGGAGAAGAGAAGCTCCAGGGAGACCTGAGAGCCCCTTCCAGGGCCTAAAGGGGCTCCAGGAGAGCTGGAAAGGGCCTGGGGGCAAGGGATGGAGGGACAGGACACAGGGAGTGGCTGCCAGTGCCAGGTGGGATATCGGGCAGGAATTGTTCCCTGGGCAGGTGGGAAGGTCCTGGAACGGATTTCCCAGCAAATCTGTGGCTGCCCCATCCCTGGAAGTGCCCAAGGCCAGGTTGGACCAACCTGGGACAGTGGGAGGTGTCCCTGCCCATGGCAGGGGTGGCACTGGGTGGGCTTTGAGGTCCTTTCCAACCCAACCCATTCCATGCTTCTGTACATTTCTCTGTGGTGTGTTGACCCCACCTGGGGCTTGTGAAGAATCACCTCCCACCTCTGCATTTTCATTTTTCTTTCCAGACTAACCCCAATTACAGCCAAGAGAAGAACCGCTGCGAATACCTCCACAACAAACTGGCTCACATCAAAAAACTCATAGCAGAGTATGACCAGCAGCAGTTTTAGCTGCCACTCCCCCTGGACTGGGTAGGGCAAAACCAAAATCCAGTCACCTGGACGTTGAGTTCCCTTTTATACACCCAAATCCCTTTCAGAGGTGAGCATTAATTCCTCGTGGTTGAAGAACTTGGGGATGACTTAAGATGCCGAGTCTGTCCTGTCCACATCCAGCACTCTCCTCCCGAGTTTTTAAGCCTCTCTGAATGTTGGAATGTAACAAAAGGATAAAAACCAATTAATCTGCTTATTTTGAAGCCAGCGTTTGACACTTAAGGGAAAAAAAAAACTTGCCTAAAGTGACCGAAGCTCCCAAAGGTTAAGAATCTGTAGTTTTCATGGATTGAAACAGGTTGGCATGAAGTGTAATTCCCCCTGGCCCAGCTCCACTGGGTTACAAATTGTCCTACAAATGGTGAGGAACTGGAATGCTGCTCGGAGTGCTGGGTGACCTCCCGGCACGGCGACCGCTGGAACCAGAGCTGTGTCTGCTCCGGCACCGCGTAAATACACCAGTACCCAGAGCTCTCCTTGTCTGGCCCTGCTTTGTTGTCATCCTGGGGGGTGGTTGTGGCAGCACAGGGGATCCCTGGGGGCCCAGCACCTCAGCCAGGGCACAGGTGGATCCCAAAAACCAAAAAAAAACCAACCCCCAAAGCCCCATTTTCTCCCCTGCTTGTGCATTTCCCAGGTGTAACCCCTGCAGTGGCCTCTCAGCCCATTCACCTCCACCTGTCTGTCTTTCACTTTTATAATTTTCTACCAAGGCAGCCAATTTTATTAATTGCTGATGAGACTCTGGTCTATTTTTGTATCAAAAAAAAGAAAAAAAAAGCATCTTTTTCTAAAACTGTGCCTCCCTTTTCCTTTTAGGCCAAGTGTTTCAGAACCTTTCCTTGCAGTGTTACTAAAACAAATAGTCACCCCCAGGAGTTACTTTATTCCTGATCCATGAGAGGAGGGGGTGGGGGGTCCATGCTTTCTCCTGGGATTTTTTTTGTGTCTTTTTCCAAAGCAGCAGCAAACCCTTCTCAGAGCAGTGTGAGAGCAGTAAGGTGGTGTTTTCCCACGCAGATCCCTTCCACTGGTGTGCTTTATCCAGCCAGCTTCTCCCTCCAGTCTTGCTTCCTGATTTTTTTTTTGTTTTGTTTTTTTATTTTGGATTGAAGGGAACATTTTAGAGTATGGCCAGGGTGTGAGAAACACTCCAAAAAGCACAAAGGTGTCCTTTAACTCTGCTATTCCTTCCTTTCTCTCCCCTCTCCCCTTTTTAATCCTGCCAGCCTGTGGGATTTGACTTCTTCCCGCTTCCGTTTATCTCAAAGTAAAGGATTCCTTCCCTGTGGAGTCTCCTTCCCTTGGAGGTTGTACTGAAGAGCCTTTCACCCTTTGAAGGAGCAGAATGGCAGAGTTAAGGAGGGAAATGCTTCTTACACAAGGAGTGTTTGGGGTTTTTCTGCCATAAAACCCAAACTGGGTCCATCTGCTGTATTAAAAAGAGAAAATTATTAATAATAATAGTAATAATTCCATTACTGTCACACAGCCAAGGCCACTGCTTTGCTTTGTCACTTTATTCTGAGGTGTCTCCCTGTGCTCCCTGGGACTTTGCCATCCCCTTTTTTCAAGGAAAAGGTGACAGTTGGAGGGACACAGTGGCCGTGGCCCTGGAGAGCCACTGGGCAGCCACATTTTCCACTGGTCCTCAAACCCAAACCTGTTCAGGAGAGGGGGGAAGAGTTGTGTGTGCCGTGGGGTCAGTGGGGTGAGCGCCCCAGAAACCCTCCCAGGGCATTCCAGGGGGAATCCCAGGCGTGGGGAATGCTTTGCTCCCATCCCTTCCTCCCCAAATCCAACGCAGAGGTCAGGGAGGGTTTGTGCAGCCCCACCTGCCTCCGGTGCCTCTGCTGGGCAGGGAAAGCTGGAGAACACCTGGGAGTTGTGAAGGCAAGGAGCTTCTGTCTGGAAAACTGTCCTCCTGATCCTCGGGGGCTTGCCATGACTTTCTTGAGCAGGGAGTGGTGGCTGGTGGTGACATCCAGGTTCTGATCCCAGCAAACCTCCCAGGGCTGGGAATTCCTGCCCCGAGGTGGGGAATGGGGAGAGGAGAGGGGGCTTTAGGGGCACCTGGGATGCCACAATCCCTGGGGCTGCTCTGAGGGTGTCACTGCAAGTCCTGGCACCGCCAGCCAGAGGTCCCAAATCCCACGTTTTTGGGTGGCAAGGCTGAATTTCCCAGTGCTGGGGCTTGGGGGGCTTTGTTCCAACTGCAGAGGAGCAGAGAACTCGGGATGGCTGAAGAGGCAGCAGCTCCAGACCCAGGATGAGTAAATTCTTCCATGGAAACACTTCTGATCCTTAATTTTGAAAGGGTTTGGGGGTTTTATTTTGTTTTGGTTTGTTGCTTGGGGGGATAGAGATGGATCTCAATCTTTATACATCTGCTATAAGATATTTTTGCAAACAGAGTTGTATACAAAGATGTATTGTGTACATTTACATGTATATTCTGGAACTTCTAAAAAATTTGAATATAAAAAGAACCCCTGAAAATATTTAATGAATATCCAAACTGTGAGACCCAATTAGCATCCACCAACTTCCTGCTTCACTTTTCTTTTGGACTGTGTTAAAGAATTGTAGTCGAACCTGCCTTTTTATTTTTATTTTATTTTATTTTTTCTTTTTAGAGACGACGAAGCTTAGGCAAAATTTCGTGCTTTTTGGGTTAATAGAAACCAGTTCTAGGTGATTAAGTATGATCTTAACTTATTGATACTGTGTTTTACTTTGTAATATTGTACTGTGGATAAAAACTATATTGAGCCATGGAGTTGGAGTTTACAAAAGAGCTTTTCACTTTGCCAAAATGTTACAATTTCAAGGCAGCATAGTCTTCAGCTTTCCTAATCTTTTTTCTTAAGAGCTAGTGTCCTTTTTTTGTACACTAAAAAAGCTGAATGCTGATTTTGCAACATATAATAAATTCACTGTATTGGAAAACAAGCAGACAATAAGGTTGTGCATTTTCTTTTCAGTGCTTCTCCCTGCGAGGAAACTCAAAAGGGAAAGGTGATAAATGGCTGGCGAGGAGTTGGGAAGCAGGAAACGGGAAGGAACCAGGTCACTTGAGTGAGTTGAAGTGTCAGAGCAGGGAGTAGGTAAGAAAGAGGAGAGGGAGGAGGTGCCTGGAGCGGGTCAGCTCCTTGGAGCTGCCGTGCTCGGGTGGGATCGGCCTCCAGCCCGGGCACGAGCTGAGTGAGGGTCTTCCCACTGCAGCACCCAGTGGGTTTTGTGGAGGAAAAGCTGCTTTAGAAGAGGCACTGGGGGTGGTGTTGGAGGGGAGCAAAGAGCCTGCAGTGTCCATGGCCCTGGAGCAGCAGGAGGCTCATCCCAGGGATGCTGGGAATCCATGGAGAGAGAGGGGGCTCTCCCTTCCCTTCCAGCTGGCTCTGACGTGGGCACTGAGTCACATCCCTGGGGAGCTGGAGCAGCTCGGGGGGATGAGCCTGGCACAGACACTGCCTGGCCGTGCTGCCGGAGCTCCCACCTCCGCCCACCCGTGTGAATCATCCCTGCTGCCTCCATGCTCTGGTCCTGCCTTCAGCAGCATCCCCGGGGCTGGAGCAGGCAGAGTAAAATCCAGGATGAAAGCACTCAGGAGCGTAAAATCCTTGGAATAGCTGCTGTTTTCCTGGGCTCCCTCCTCAAACAGCAGGTGACAGGCACAGGGCCAGAGATCACAGGGATGGCACTGGAGCCACCCATGTCCGCATGGCAAGTCCGTGGATTTAGTGCCCAGTTAGGATTCTACCTCCAAAACAGCAAACTGTGTCAAGGTGAAAATAATCCAGGAATCAAATAACATCTTACACAGTCTTGGCTTACTTTTTAAAGGTGGGGGGAACAGGGAGGTCTGTGCTCTGTCCTTGACCTTGGAGTGGACAGAGCAGCACCAGGACCCAGATGGGGAGATGATGCTCCCAGGGCTGGTGGGACTGGCACTGAGCAAGAGCTGAGCTGGTGCTCTTGCAAACCTCCAAATCCTCCAGTTTTAGTTTCAGATGTTGCTTCCGAGCCAAGTTGTGCCCACCAGCCCCCCCTTTGCCATCTCTGAGCTTCCCCCCGGGGTGCTGAGCGATCAGAGGCTGGGCCTGTCCCGTGGGGACACTCACAGAAAGGGTCGCCATCCCCTCCCAGCTTTCCTGGGGAATTCCTCCCAACCGCTGGCAGCTCCCGGGGTCACGAACTGAGCTCATTAACTCGGAGCTGCCCCAGTGGAAATTTACTGGCTGCGTCGGCGGTGCCAGGGCCAGGCGGGCTCTGCTGCCGCCTCCTTACGGGCACCGCGCCGGGAGCACCGGCAGCATCTCCTGTTTCAGGTGGCCCTCCCGTGTGCCCAGGCCAAGCCAAGCCGGCTGCAGGCTCAGCAGGGGCCTTGGACTCCAGTGATTCACTATTAATCCAGGTCACACCTGGGAAAAGTGTCACTTTACACCCTATCGGGCACAGGCGGCCCTGGAATTGGGGTCACGCAGGTGTGGGAAGGCCCTGGCAGGGTTTGAGGGATGCTGGAAACACGGTGACAGCACTGTGGGGTTTTTCCCCTGTGGTATTTTCCCTGTGGGTTTTTTCCCCTGTGGATTTTTCCCCTGTGGATTTTTCCCCCCGTGGGTTTTTTCCCCGTGCACCTTTTGCTCGCTGCTCGTTTACAGAGGGAAGCTCATTAGAATAATTTGTCCTTGTCACGGTCTGATGGTGCTGGTCCCTCTCTCAGAGCAGCTGCTGCACCTCCAGCTTAGGACATCCCAAATCACCCCCTTCTCCCTCCCTTCCAGGCATGGGTTTGGCTTTGGGTGATGGCACAGGGATAGGGAGGAGGATGAGGAGCTGCCAGCAGGGATAATGAAGGGTCAGAGCCTGGGATTGTGTTACACCAGGGGAAAAAACCCAACTGTGCAGGGAGGAAAACGTGGCAAGGGAATGCTGGGTCTGTTTGTAAGGCACAAATCTGGGGCTGGGGGGGACAGAGGCAGGAGCCCTTCCCGACACACGGAGCATCTCCTGCTGCTGCAGCATCAGCCCCTTAACCTGCTTATAATGACACACAAAGGGCACACCGGGGGTCCCGGAGGCCTATCCCGGGGGTCTGCCGGGGAGCGGGGGTGGGCACCATAGCTGGGGCAGCGGGCCGGTCGCCATGGCTGCGCCGGGGCTCGGCTGGCCCCTCGCCAGCCCCCGGCAGCTGGGCAAGGAGGGCAGTGGGCGCCCGGCCCGGGCTCCCGGCCCATGGACGCGCTGGGAGAGCGGCGAGGAGGGAGCGAGCCCCGCTTGTGTGCGTTGCCGAGCGTGGGAGGAGTGGGAAGGGAGTGGGGGAAGGAACAATGGTGGGAGTTACGGGAGGGGGGCGAGAAAAAAAACCTTAAAAAATAGGGAAAAAAAAGAAAAAGGAAAGCAGTGGAAAAATACCAGTTCTGGGCCCCTGGCAGCGCTGCCCGGACCCTCCCCGCCCCAGGATTATTGTACAAAGAAATGTTATTTTTGTTTCAATAATTTGCTGAGGCACTGGCATTCCAGCGCGGGGCTCGTTTTGTCCTCCAGCCCCGGCACCAAGGGATCATTGTTCCTCCGTGGCCAAGGGGCCGGACGCGGCCCCCGGCCCCGCCGTGCCCCGCACCGCAGGTGCCCTCGGGGTCGGCCCCGGTGGGTCCCGTCCCGCTGCGTGCCGGAGGGTGGGTGGCGGTGGCAGCGAGCCCGGGCAGCGGGGTGGGTGGCGGAGGAGGGCAGGGCTGTCCTCGCCGTGTCTGCGGGGAGCGAGGCTGGGCAGGGGCTCCGGGGGGGCCCTTTGAAGCATTGAAAGGCTGCGGGACCCCCGGGGCCGCCAGCGGGGCGCCGGCCACGGCCCCTGTGTCTGTGCCACCCCCGGCACCCCCCACGCTCCCCGGGCACACATGGGGGGTGCGGGGTGTCCGTGCGGGGGGCCCCGGGGTGCCAGGGGTGCAGGAGGACACGGCTTTGGGGTGCCCATGCCAGGCGTTCTGGGATGCCGTGACCTTTGGGGTGCCCGTGCCAGGGGCTCTGGGTTGCTGTGCGTTTTGGGGTGCTGGCAGCAGCAGGATGCCGGGGGGCAGTGGGGTGCTGGGGTGGGAGCAGCGCCGTGGGAAGGCGCCCGCGGGCTCCGGGCGCAGGAAACCGCCGGCCCGGGGCTCTCAATGGCCGGAAGGCGACGGCGGGACCCCCGGTCCGGGACCGGGACCGGCCCCGGCGACACTTCCCCTTCCCGGGTCAGCTCCCCCCGCT
>JAOXXN010000347.1:3971549-3999488 GCA_026770055.1 Myrmophylax atrothorax
CCCTGACCCCGCACTCACCGCGCTCGAACCGGCGCCACGCCGGGCGCCGCCATGCTGCCGCGCACCCCGATGACGTCACCGGAGGGGCGTGGCCACGCGGCGGCGCGGGCCTATAAAAGGCGCCGCTGAGGCACCATCGCCTCACAACGGGGAGAGCTCCGGCCGAGGCGGGGTCAGCCTTGGCCCCGTGAGGGATCCCGGGGGATGTCTGAGGGGTCTCAGAACGTCTCTGAGGGGTCCCGGAGCTCCTCTGAGGCGTCTTTGGGCTGCTGAGGGGCTGCCCGAGCTGTTCTTGCATCGGAGAGAAGTGTCATCCCCTCAGGGGGCACTCCTGGGCCTGAGGGGCCTGCGGTTCACGGGGTTGGCCTCATCTGCTGCTTCCCCCGCTCTGGCCCTGAATGTGGGCATGGCTGGCAGGGAAAAGCCCCCAGGGCTCTTGGCGTGGTAGGGATTCACAGAATAATTGGGTTGGGAGAGATCTTTGAGGTCATTGTGTCCAACTTGTGAGCCAACGGTGGCCTGTCAGCCAGAGCCGAGCACCGAGGGCCATGTACGGTCTTTGCCTAAAAAATTCCCTGGTTTTTGGTGAGTGGCTCTCCCACCCCCTCACAGCTGTCAGTGGGACAGGATGGAGCTCTGCGGAGGTGCAGGACACTCAGGGTGTGAGTTTTTATATATTTAAGGTTATTTTAAGCAGTAAATACAAGGCTTGGCTGCTGGGGTTGAGCCAACACAGAGCCATAAATCCACCTTAAACTGCCCCACAGGCAGAGGCCGTGGCTGCTCCAGCCACAGCATTTTCCACCTTCCCCTTTGGGAGCATTTCCAAGCTCAGCCCGGGCGAGGGGCAGGAGGGCTGTGTCGCTCTGTGGGAGGAACTGGTGCCATCACACCTTCCCACCAGGTTGGTGGGGCTGGAAGACGTGGAATTCTTCCTTGGAAGGGGCTCTGAGGAGCTGCCACACATTCCTGGTGCTCCAGGGACGAGTCTGTGCTCAGGGCAAGGGCTGGTGCTCCTGGGGCTGCCTTTGCATTTGGGCTGTGGGTGGACGTTTGGGCTGAAAACCAAATGAACGTGTCAACTATGGCGTGTTTGACCTTTTATCCCTCTCCCGTAGCTGCCACAGAGTTTGGGACAGCCTTGACATCCTCTCCGTGTTGATAATCCCTGCAGCCCCTGGTGCTCCTCCGAGGTGAGCCCTGAGCGAGGCAGACCCCGCGCTGAGGGGGCTGAGGGCTCGTTTGGAGCCCTCCTGGATGACGTTGCCTTCCCAGCACAGCCCTGTTTGACTCACACTTGGCCTGGGCTTCCAAGGAATGGCTGTGAAATCCAAGTGAGGCAAGAGCTGTGCTCCATCTCTCCCATCCCACACCCTGCACTGGATCCAAGGTGCACTTTTAGCTGAATGAAAACTGACCCCTTTGCCTCTAGGGGGGTTGTGGTGCAGGTCTAACAAGGAGACAGAGGGTGACTTTTGGGGTTGTGCCCTGATTTAGGGGCTGCTGGAAGCTGGGGAAGAGCAACATCAGGGGGTTACCACGCTGAGATTGCTTGTGGGCACTGAAGAGCTGTGTGTGCACATGGGATGGAGGTGGGAGCGCCTGTGGAGCTTTAATCCTGGTGTTTTCCTGTTTTCTGCTGGTTTAGCACAGTTCTCTCCAGATGCTCCCTCAGAAATGTCCTTTGGGATGAGCTGGGAGCCCCGTGGGTGCTGCTGCTGCTGCCAAGGGTGGGCAGGTTGCACGATGGAGCCAACCTGCTGTGAGAAGGGCTTTGGGCTGATTGGCTGATAATTAGTTTTGGAGTGAAATATGAGGAATGCAAAACACTATTTTAAGCTTCAGCTTGGCTGAGGGAAGGAAGGGAGGAAGGAAACGAGGCTCTGGGGATTAATGAAATGATTTCACTGATGTTTTTGTGGGGCAATAAAGCTGAAGTCAGAGTGCTTTGGGCTCCCTGCACTCAGCTGAGCTCAGACTTCAGCATCTACTCCCTTCTCAGGGCACTGGCTCGGCTGCTTTTTGAGTCTGGGCCTTAGACAAGCTTCCCAACAGACCCTTTTCCAGGCTGGGCTGGACAGGGCTTGGAGCAACCTGGTCTAGTGGAAGGTGTCCCTGCCCATGGCAGGAGGTGGGATGGGATGATCTTGGAGGTCCCTTCCAACCCAAAGCATTCCATGACTCCCTGGTAGGTGTGGAGAGGTGCTGCTCTTGTCTCCTTTACCTTTTCACCCCTCGGGTCGTGCTGAGGTTGGGGTTGGGGGAACAGGGAGGGGAGAAGCTCCTGCTGCAGAGCTGGATGGTTTTCAGGGGTGAATGTAGAGCTTGGATGGCCAAAGCTGTCACTTCCACATCCTTCAGCACCACTAAAGCAGCTTTTAAGAAAACCAAGAACTCACTGGGAAAGGCCAACTCAGGAAAAAGGGAAGGTTGATTACAGGAAAGTGGGATAGAGATACAGGGAGAACTAAGTCAGGAAAAGTTCAGCTACTTCAAGGTCCAAGTTAAACAAGACACACATATTAATGAACCTGCCCCTTCCATGGGCTCCCACACAAGAGCTGGATGTGTTGAGTCCCTGGATCTGGCTACTGCACCCAGTGATAGCCAAAAAATGAGGGTCTGTGGGAGCCCCAAGAGCAGCTCCACAGCTGCCACTGGGGGAGGAATTTGGGCTGCCCACACTGCTCTGGGTGCTGCCAGAATGTTCTGACCACCTTTGCTGGTTAATGGTGCAAAAGGGGGAATGTCCCAGGAGGCAGGTGTGGGGTTGGATGTGTGGGAATGGCTGGAGCTGGAAGTGACGGAATTGAACCTCTGGGTCTTATCCATCTTTTGCCCAAACCAAATCCATTCCTCATGTGTTGTCTCCTCTTTTATCCACTCTTGTTTTAGCAGCACAGCTTCCAGCCTTCTGCAAAGGAGACTATTCCCATCGCTCATAAATCTCCCATCAGGAAGCTGTTTCCAAGATTAAAGCTTAAACGTTTCCCCTCTCTGGTTTCATGTCCCGGTTCCCGACTCCCTCCCTGCTGTAATCACCAGCTCTGCCTCCTCCCAGCAGCTGATGGTTCATCTGGACACACTGAGGTCTCCATGCCCCACACCAAGACCCCAAAAGCCGTGTCTGCTCCAAGAAAACCTGTGTTGGGACACTTTGGAATTGGGGTGTGCTCCTCAAGTGCTTGTAAAGGGCTGCTCCAGGCTTTGGGCTGGGGATCATGTCAAGGAGTTTGGAAAGCTCTTCCTGCTGCAGTTCCCTCTTGGCTGGTTTAAGAGCATTGGAGGAGTGAAAGGGCGTTATCTGGGCAAGGCCTGTGGATTTGGAATGAGCTGGAAGTGGCCTGGAGTTCAAGGTGTGGTGTGGCTGTGGGATCCCCCCCAGCAGGAACCAGCATTCCCAGAGCGGTGACAATCAGTGACACGTCCTTGGAGCTGCAGAGCCCCCGTGGGGTGTGGGCAGGGGAACACACAGGACCCCGTGGGAGTGCTGGGAGCTCTGTGGGATCCCCCCTCTCTTGGCTGTGCCACTCAGCCCTCTGTTAGCAAAGCTTGGAGGAGACCCCAGATCTTTTCATCAGACCCTAAAATTAGAGGCAGCCAAGGCCCCAGCCATGGGAGGGGTGGATTCCTTGGCAGAGGCTGCTCTGCTGATGGAAGAGGCAGGATGTGGCTTTTCCCAGTGCCTCGGGCATGGAAGGAGGAGGAAGGCCCCGGTTCTCCATTCTGGGGGGCATCTCATCCCAGCCTTCATCCCTCCCAGCCTTCATCACCCTCAACCCTGCTGTTCCCAGGGCCATTTTGGGGCAGCTCCTTGGGAGGCTCCCAAAAGGTACATTCCCTTGTTGCCTGTCCTGTCACCTGAGGTCACCTCATCACCTTTCCATGCTAATCCCCCATGGCTCAGCCTGCTGGGAATTAGGGGAGTGGAGAAGCTGGGCAGGAAAAGTGCTTGCCTTCAGCCCTTTATCTGGCCCCTTCTAATGCCCAGGGCCACCAGATAAAATCTCACTGTGGGTTTTTCATTTTTATTTTTGCACGAAAAAGCAACACTGAGATTTCCTCCTGACATTTAAGTCAGTCAGTAAGTGACAAACCGAATAAACATTCCTGTTTCGTTGGGACAAAGGCTCCAAGATCCTGCTGGGACTCAAATGTTTCATCATTTCCGAAGTAAAATGTTTTGGTTAGAAAAGAAAAAAAAATAAGAACAACAACGAAAACTGACAAGTTTCAATGTTTTTCTAATTATTTGCTCCATTTTGGCTGCAGCTGTTTGTCAAATTTGGCCTCGCTTCCCAAATGGCTTTGGAACCTTCCAAACCTTCTATTTTGGGGACTTTTCTTGGTATTGATGAATCAGTTTGATCCCTGCCCTGCATTGCTGTTCATTCCAGGTGTTTTCTGGTGTGTCTCAGGATGCCACATGGAGAATGTTTTTCCCAATCCAGAGCTATCCCAGCAGCTGCACCTGTGACATACCTGGGCTGGTCCTGCCTGCCAAGTTCCCCTTTGGTTACTGGCACAACATACCTGCTCAATTCCAGGTGAGTCCTGTTTTCCTCCCCAACCCCTGGCTGCTGGCAGCGTGTTGCCTCTGGAGCTCAGCAGCAGTCCTGGAAACGAGCTGGGGAGCTGGAAACCCAAGGAATGGTGAGCTGGGATCTTTGCTGGTGCCTCTGTCCTCATGTCTGGGCTGCCTGTGTGAGTCAGAGGGGAACAACATCTGTTGATTTGAGGGTTGCAGATGGTTTGGTTTAGTTTGTTGGTTGTGATAGTGTGGCCTGGGACTGAGACAGGGCTGGTTTCAGCTCTGGGGACCAGACTCAGAAACAGAAAGTTGAAGCATGTTCTGCTGGTTGGTTTTGGGCCTTTCCACACCTCAAACACTGATTTTTTGAGCCAGTTTTTCTTAGCATTGTTGTGTTGGGCTTCTCTGAGAAGCTTCTGGAAGTAGCCATGTAGGTCACTAATGCCATTTCCTTTCCTCAGTTCTCACCATCCTGCTGGAAATCATGGAATCCCAGACTAGTTTGGGTTGGAGAGAACGTAAAGCCCATCCAGTCCCACCCCCTGCCATGGGCAGGGACACCTCCCACCAGCCCAGGCTGCTCCAACCTGGCCTTGGACACTCCCAGGGCTGGGGCAGCCACAGCTGCTCTGGGCACCTGTGCCAGGGCCTGCCCACCCTCACAGGGAGGATTTTTTCCCAGTATCCCATCTAGCCCTGCCTTCTGGCAGTGGGAAGCCATTCCCCCTCATCCTGGCACTCCAGGCCCTTCTCCAAAGTCTCTCTCCATCTTTCCTGTCAGCTCCTTCATGTCCTGGAAGGCCACAATGAGGTGACCCCAAAGCTTCCCTTCTCCAGGTTGAACAATCCCAGCTCTCCCAGCCTTTCCTCCCAGCAGAGCTGCCCCATCCTTCTCACCGTCTCTGTGGCCTCTGGATTTGCTCCAGCAGCTCCATGTCCTTCCTGTGCTGGGCCCCCAGTGCTGGATGCAGGATTCCAAGTGAGGTGTCACCCTGGGGCAGAGGGGCAGAACCACGAGATAAAAAAACCCCTCAATTTAGTTTAGTTTTGGAAAAACAAAACCTCAGTGCTGGTTTTATCCAGAGCCCTCCCTAACTCAGGATTTTTGCAGACTAAGGGGAGATGTAATTTTTCCTCCCTCCTCCTGACTGAGAGGTGGAGAGGGCTGATGCAATGCCATCTAAACTTGGAGCAGCCTGTGCTGCAGCTGCTGAGGAGCCTTTGCAGAATGAGAACCATTCCCAGTTTTCCCCTGGATGATGCTGTGCCATTTTCCATCCTGTCTTTGTCCTGGAAGACTCACCATTGCCTTAAAAATCAGATATTGGAGGCTTTGCCCTTGAGTGAGAGATACTCCTGGGGGTGTGACCTTGCTGATGGGGGGGTCCCCTTTTCCTTAGGGATTTGTATCCAGGTGGTTTAATTTGTGTCCTGCATAGCTGTGCCTGTCCAGGCTGCCCTGAGGTGCCTCAGGGGTGGCACAGTGCAGTGACCTGCATTCAGCTCCTCTGCAGAGCACAGCTTGGCCAGGATCTGTCACTTCAAGGCTAACTCAGCCCTTTTGTGCCAAAGAGGCATCTGTCCCTATCCTGTGGACGTGTTTCCATGCAAATAAGTGGGGAAAGAGGCAAGGAAACAGGCAGGATTGGCCCTGGAAAATTGTGCTGCTGTGGAGGTGCAAAGATGTCACTTGGCACAAGGGAGGGGACACTCCTGTGCAGGGCTCAGGGCTGGGCTCTGATCCTGTGGGTCCCTTCCAGCTCAGCATGTTCTGGGATTCTGTGGCCCAGCCTGGGCTTTGCAGCCCTAATAAACATCATATGGTGTGACAAGCCACAGTATGGGATGTTTAGGGTGTTAATGCAGGACAGACCATCCCTCCTGGCTCTGCTGCCCCCAGACAGCTCTGGCAGCTCTGCTGGGGCTCTTGGAGGGTGAAGGAATAGCAGCTCTTTCCAAGGAGACCTTGGCAGTGCCTGGGATGTGGGAAGGGCAGGAGGAAGCAGCCAGGCTTTGGCTGGGCCTGGGAGCCTGGACGTGAGCAGCTCCCCCAGAACTCCCTGTCCTGGGGGCTGCACTGAGCCCTGTCCCGGCCCCTCCTGAGCTGGAAAACTTCCCTCCCAGTTGGTTGTCCCTCTCTGTCCCCACATCCCTCCTCAGCAGGGACTGATGCACTTGCTCTCCAGGCTGGCTTAGCTCTGACAGGAGATGACATCTCTGTGTGTCAGTCCCTGTGCTCCCTCCCCTGCCAGCGACAGCTGAATCCGGGATCGTTCCAGAGGAAATGGCTCAAACCCACTGAATTCCTCCAAATTCATGGCTGAGTACCCCAATCTGTGTCCCCTCTGAGGGAGATCTTGGGCAGGAGGTCCCTGTTCCCTCTCCCTTCCCTTCCCTGCCCCGGAGGTTTCTGCACTCGGTGGCGTTTGCCGAACTTGGCTCCGGGGAGTCTCTCCCTGCAGCTGCTTCTTCTGCTGCATCTCTGCAAATCATCAATATTCATGTGCTTCATCAGCACAGCCCCTGGAAAGGGCTCTGGAACTCCGGAGCGGATGCAGCGCTGGCAAAGCCTTTGCCGTGTGGGGTCAGGGAGCAGAGCGCTTGCCACGAGAGGGGGGTATGAGCCCGCGGGAGCCCCGCAGTGGGTGCTGGGGGTGCTCGGGGCGCTGCCTGCAACGAGCCCCAGCTCCGTCCCCTTGTCCCAGGCACAGGACCGGGTGCTGCTGGTGGGGTGGTGTTTGGGGGCTGTGGCACCCGCCCCATGCCCAGGTGAGCCCAGAGCACCTGGGCAGGGAGGAGCTCATCCCATCCCACAGGGACTTGCTCCCAGGTGAGCTGGTGTAGGAAAAGGAGAAGGGATTTTCCTGAATGCAGTCTGGGGAAGGAATCCTTCCTTTTCCTCGGATATCTCTGTTTCCCCCATGAGCTGCCTCCACTGCCCCACATCATCCTCTCCTTTGCACTGATGCAACTGTTTGGGATTGCAGAAAACCGGTTTGAGGAGCTGATCTGGCTCATCCCAAATATTTTCTCCCCCCTTTCCCAGGTCAGGAACATTTCTTTCCCAGGTGTTGCTCGAGCATGTTGTGTTCTGGGGGCTGAGCTAACCTGCCTGCAGCCAGCAGGCCTGAAATTGTTACCCCTGCTGTTCTCTTGGACTTTTCTCTGCTGTGACATAAAAATCCCTGGTTTGTCCTGCTGGGTGATCTCCAGGTTGGATACATGTACAAAGAACTTGGAGAAGCTGTTTGATCTTTAGCTTGAATTTTGACAAGGAATTGAGAGACCTGGAGTTTATTCTGGTTTATGTGTTTTCTCTGTTGATTTCTTCCACTGCTTTGCAGTTTCATGCCCACATGCAGGGACTAAAATGCTCAGGGAAGGGCTTGGATGTTTGAATATCCTCCTCAGCCACCTCAGAGAAGGTGGGATGGAGAATGTAGAAAAGGACCACTGGGAAACCCTCATCTTTTTTTGTGAGGGGGAAAATACTTAACATTTGATGGGCTTAAAGTCTTGGATGTAGTGTTGTGATTTTGTGTGATTTAGTCCTGTTATATTTCTTTATAAACCAATCCTTTTTTATCCAAAGAAACACCTTAAAGCAAGGACTGCTCCAGGGAGGGCTGTCCATGGGAGCAAAATCCCTCTTAACCCATGAGCTCCTCATTCTGCACCAGTTCCCATTCAAACCTCCTATTCCTGCCAATGGCCTGGTACAGAATTAGGAACACTCATTTCAGACTTTCCCTCCCCATTCCATCTCCATTTGCTTGGGATTTGAGGCCTTGGGAAGAGGTTCTGGGTCTGTGGGCTCAGACCATGCACGGGCTGTGCAGTCGCAGCCGAATTCTTGTGTGAAATATCCTTTCTGGTCTGGCTGCTGCACAGAGATTAGGAATAATCCCCAGTCCCCATCCATCAAACTTAATTAGGTCCATTTCCTAACGAGCCTTTGGGCTGCTCAAGTGGGAGCTGGGAGGAAGATGGAGCACCTTGTCATCGCTTCCAGGGGAGAGAAGGACCAACAGCCTCTTCCACAGGGCTGGGACTGGCTCCAGGGTGGGTTGGAAAATCCAGTTGCTGGACCAATAAACATCAGGAGTCCAAAAATCTTCTTAAAAAGGAGAAAATCCCTGGATTTAGATGTCAGGATGATACCAGGTACTCTGACAGTGCTGTGGTCCTGACCTGGATTCCTGCCTCTCACAGGCTGGGAGATCCTGGGCAAACCTTACAATGTTTTTCCCTGAAGTGGTTATGGTTTGTTTTTCTAGAGGAAGGATTTGTTTTTTAGAAGATGTCAATTAAAATAGAATCTGAATCTGTTCCAGGGAGGGTGTTGGTTGGATGAGTGTCTTGATTTATTTATTTTGTTGGGTTTTACATTGTTGATGCATCTATTAGGCCACATACCAAGGAAAATGGGGAGGGGAGGGGTTAAGCTAAAACAACTGTGTCTTTGAAAAGTCCATTAATGTGCATTTATACAAGGAAAGCTTTTTCCAGAGGTCACAATCCAAACATGGCCCAGTTATCCTGCTCAGTTGTCCTCCACTCTCTGATCTGGAGCAACCTGGGCTGGTGGGAGGTGTCCCTGCCCATGGCAGGGAGTGGCACTGGATGATCTTCATGGTCCCTTCCAGCCCAAACCCTTCTGGGATTTGTGGCCCTCAGCAGGTCCCTGCAGGCTCTGCAGAACATCCCATTTTTTGGAATGCAGGGTTTGTGGAACTGCACAGAGGTCAAAGGGAACAGCTTTGCTGGTGTCACAGCCTGGAATGGTCCAGCTCAGGGTGTGATGGGTGGTGGGCCAGGACTGAGGTCCAGCCCCTGCTCACACTGGTTTGGCTTCCCTGGAATGGACGCTGGATTTGCTCAAGTTTGGGCACTTTGTCCTCTCTCTGTGCCCAAACACCACAGCTGGAAAATGACCCCAAGTGTCCTGGTCCTTCAGGTGTTGATTTTTTTCTCAGGATAAGTTTTAATGAGCCTGAATTTCCTCTCTGGCACTGCTGTGCTGGGAATCTGGCTGGCAAAGCCTAATTACCAAGGGCTGGAATTTGTAATTCCTGGCACAGCATTAATGGATTTGTTCGGTTCCCTTTTATCAGCCTTTCCAGCCTGCCTCTTATCTCATTATTTTGGGGAGGGTTGAGATGGGATTAAGGGAACATGCAGGCCTGATAAATGGAGATAGAAACCCTGGAGCTGGGGTGGATCAATACAGGTCCGGCATGGGGAGCTCTCAGGGATGACGAACTGGATGGCCCCAAGCCTGGGGGGAAGGAGAGCTCAGGGCCTCAGGAATGTGTCACAGGGGTCATGGAACCTGTTGGGTCAAAGTGCAGCACATGTGAAGGCACCTGTCACTCTCCTGCACATCCCTGTCCGTTCCTGACTCAGCCCTTTGCTGTGGAGCTGATACACATCTTGGCTGGATGGAACTTTCCCAGGTTTCCCAGCACTCCAAAGCCTGGCTGGTGCCTCCTGCATCCAGAGAAGCCACTCCATGCTCTTCCCCGAGGTGAACTGGGATGTGTGGAATGTGTTGGGCACTGCCTGAGGGCTCAGAGTGGAGCTGGGATCTGCAGGGAAGCGGGGAATGGACCACTGCTGTTTGCTTTGGGAATAAGGATGCAAAGTTGGGCAACTTCTCCAAGCCTGGTGCCACTGAGGTTGCCAAAGGGGTGGAAAACAGGTCCTGTGGGGAGCAGATTTCCCTGCCCCTGGAGCAATACCAGGAGAGGGCCTTTCCTCCTGGATGCTGCCGGGGTGGTGCCTGCTCTGCATCCTGCTTTTTCCTTATCCTCACAGGCTGAAGGGGAGGATGTGCTCAGGGTGGGAATTGGAGGCAGCCTCGTTGTCTTCCTGGAGGGAAGGAGCAAATCTCCTGTTTGGCACAGGAACACCCACTGGCATGTGGTGTGGGTTTGGGAATTTTGCTCCAGCATCCTGGTCATGGCACAGGCACTGACACCAAAACAGGCTCATCCCTGGGAGCAGGAGAGGGTGGGAGGGTCCTTTCCATGCTTTGCCTGGATTTCTGAGGCTCCTGCCAGGTGGGAAGGGGCAGTTCCATCCTTTCTCTGTGCCTGCTGGGATCAGCATGGTGGTGACTCTGGTGGATGGGGGCACTGAATAGTTCCACGTGGCAGAGCCCCCTTCCAGCTGAGCCTTGGGATAAGCCCAGGCAGGGGTGAGGGCCCAGCTCCTCAGCCTGGCTCCTGGGGCACAGCCCTTGTCCCTGTTTTCCTTTAAACCAGTTCTCTCACTTCTGTCTGGAAGCTCTGAAGAGCATCCAAGGCCTCCCCTGGGGACCCCAATTTTGACACCAGCTCTGCCATCCTTTGCTTTCTCCACACACTTTCTTGGGCTTTTCCTTCCCAGCAGCAACCTGGGAAGAGCTTTCCCTTCACCTGGCACTGTTCACAGATCTCTGCTCTCTCTTTCTCCTCACTTCTCTCTCTCCGTTCCCCTGATTCCCTCCTTTAATTTGCCTTTGCTTATTTTGAGTACAAAGCTCCTCTATCACAGTGTTTATAGTTCATAAAGCCTTGGGCCCATTGCTTATTCTCCTTCTTATATCCCTACTTAACTGCCTTGGCTCCCTGTGCCCTTTCCCTGCTTCCAGAGTGTCCAGGATGAATCCCAGTCCCTGTCCCCCGCTGCACAGTTCCCATATCCCGGGATCCCAGTTCCCAGACACTGCTCTCTCACAAATCCTCCTTTTTCTCATCCCTTAAAAATTCCTTTCTCTGCAACCAGCCTCTCTCAGGAGCCTTGAGGGAGATCCTGTCACCTGCAGGATGCCCAGGGGGCATTCCTGGTGTGGGCATTCCATGGCTCAGCTGCTGCTCGGAGCGTTCCCGGCTTTGGGAGCCGCTGGCACGTGCTGGCACTGGGCTTATCTCCCTGGCACCCAGAAAATGTCATCAGCCTCCTTTGTGTCCACTTCTCCATATCAGCTTTGGTCATGGTTTCCCTTTGGCTCTTCCCAAAATAGGTCTAGAGCACAAATGCCTCGATTCCCATCTTTGCAGGGGTGTGGTGAGGAGCAAGTGCTGGCTGGATCCCAGCTCTGTGCCCCTCTGGGAGCTCCTGCACCAGGGTGGGGTTGATGATACATACGTTTTTTGTTATTTTTCTTTTTATTGAACTGAAGTTTCAAGCCACAGTTTGTGTCCAAGCAAGAGAAGTGAAGCTGATGTTCATGTGCCAGTGGGGACTGAAGGAGTCGGAGAACAAGTGGACAGTGGGCAGAAAACAAGTGGGATGAGACTTGGAGCAAATCCTGGAGCCTGGGGAGGGGGGGGCAGACTCATGTCCTCAAGTCAGGGTTGGCAGAGAGGAGGGGCAGGACTGAGTGGGTTTAGATGGGATATTGGGAAGGAATCCCTCCCTGTGAGGGCGGGCAGGCCCTGGCACAGGTGCCCAGAGAAGCTGAGGCTGCCCCAGCCCTGGGAGTGTCCAAGGCCAGGCTGGAGCACCCTGGGACAGTGGGAGGTGTCCCTGCCCATGGCAGGGGATTGGAACAAGCTGATCTTTAAGATCCCTTCCCACCCAAACCATTCCAGAATTCCATGTTTCTATGAATGTCATGTGGCTGATGGAGCTGTGGTGGAACTGAGCTGGAACTTGAGGAGCTGGAGATGCAGCCTGTGCCAAACCTGAGCTGTGGAGCAGGACAGAGGCAGCCAAAGGGCAGGGAATGCTGAGGCTGGAAGCTCGAGGTGGGAACCCATGGAGTGGTTCAGTGCAGGGAAGCCCCCCATGGTCCTGGCACTGTAGAGGGACCCAGAGCAGGTCCAGGGGGTGAGAACAGCTCTGTGTGAGAACATCTCTGCCACTGAGGCAGAGCGTGGGCAGAGTGAGCTCAGGCCCGTTCACTCCCTTCAAGAGAGGAACACCCAGAGTTTAATTTTCCTTGGTTTAAATTTCCTGGCTGCTGCACTTTTCCTGTCCCTGGCTCAGTCCTCCTCCCCTTCCCCAGGCAAAACCATCTGAACTGCAGGAATTCTGCAGGTGGAGACCAGGACAATGCACCTCATGAGGTCCTTCCCATGGGCTGGTCACTCCTGTGGGAACCTGGAGCTGAACTCAGCCCATGGTGTGTGGCTGCTCACCAGCTCGGGATGCTTTTCCTTGTGGGAAACGTTCCCATGGACATCCCAGTGCTGCTGCCCTCCCTCCCCTCCCATCAGAGGGGACAGCTCAGTCCCCTGTCCTGCCCTGTCCTCCAGAGACACAAGGTCCAGCTTGTCCCATGCCTGTGCCCCAGGAGTAGGGGCAGTGTCCAGCAGGGAAAGTGAGCCAGGCCAGCTGAAAATAACCTCCTGGTCAGAGTTTTCCATGAGATCTTGGAGCCTCCTTATCTTCCTGCTGCTGTTCTGGCACAGGACGAGTTGCAGATGGAGCAGCTTCGACGTCACCGCGGTCACCCCAAGGCTTCCTGCGCCCGGGCAGGACTCGGGGCCGTTGTCCCATGGGATGTTGGTCCCTGTGGGATACATTGGCCTCTCATTCAGCAGAAATGCTTGGGAAGGAGTGAAACCTGCCTAATGTCATGGGCAGGGAATATTGAGAGGCTTGGATTTGGACTCGGCGGGTTTAGCAGAGATTTGAAGCCGTTAGAGCAGCTGGAGGAAGGTCTTGTATCTCCAGAACACCTGCCCTGCTTAGCAGTGCAAAGGCAGCAGGAATATCCCAACCCATCCATGTGATTCCTTGTAAAAATAATCATCTTCCTGCCAGGAAGCAAACAGAGCTGCTGCTTTGCTTTTTGGGAGGCTGGTCCTGCTTCCAGGCTCCTCCTGGTGAGCCCTGGATTCACAGCTCAGGTGTCACCAAGATGTGGCTGCCTCAGAGCCCCAGGGCAGGTTTGGCTGCCTGACCTCCTGGTGCTTTCCACAAGTGCCTTCCTGACCCTGGAAGAATTTTCTTGTGGCCTTAATGAGACATCTGGGGGCAATTTGTTTTATGACATCCTGGCTTTTCTCATGGAACGTGGCATGGCAGGGCTGAGGGTTCTCCAGCCACGTCTGGGAGGAGGGGAGGGAAGCAGGAGGGGCTGAGTCAAGCTTTGCATCCATCCTTCTCCTTCCTGCTGCTTGTGGAGAATTGTGATGGGTTTGACAAACCCCAGGACTCAGACTAAAGCTTTAACTCAACCACCACAAGAATCCATGCCCAGGTGTAATCCCACACAAACTGCTCCACAGCCACAGAGGATCCATCCTGTTGTAGCCCTGAGATTAGGGCTGAGCCTGCTCCCCACTCCTGGAGTTTCCTGGAGGAAAGGATTGCAGACAGGATTAGATCCAAAGCTCTGCTGCTGCAGTAAATCTTGGCTTTCCCTGCTCTCTGCTGCTTGGAGAGGGAAGAGGGGCAGACACTGTTTCCCGTGGCAGAGCTGCTGACCCCAATTATTTTGGGGTGATAAACCCCCACCTGTCCCTGGTCTGCCATAAACTGCTCCAGTGCACTGCAAACCAACCAGGCTCCAGAGGAAATAACAAACCAAACCAAACCCAGCCAGGCCCCAGGGGGAAGAACAAACCCAAACCCAGCCAGGCTCCAGAGGGAGGAACAAACCCAAACCCAACCAGGCTCCAGAGGGAAGAACAAACCCAAACCCAACCAGGCTCCAGAGGGAAGAACAAACCCAAACCCAACCAGGCTCCAGAGGGAGGAACAAACCCAAACCCAACCAGGCTCCAGAGAAAATAACAAACAGCCTTTTTCACTGTTTTTGTTTGGGGTTTTTTTGGAGTTCTTGGGCTTTTGGGGTGATGTTTCTGTGGTTTTTGTCTGACCACAGGAGTGCATAAAGTTCACTAAAAGGTGTGGGATCACTTTGGAACTGAGGTTTTGAGATGGGCCCTGAAAGTCAGGAGACCACAAAGTGCAGGGACCAGTCAAAGGGACTCTCCATTGGATGATGCTTATCATCATTTTTATTTTACACAGGAGGAAACTGAGGCACAGAAGTGTCTTCCTGACTGCTGGAAGTGAGGATTTCTGTGGATTCTTGTGATGTTTGGCCCAGAAGGTCCCACCTGTGCTGGAGAGGGCATGGACAGCTCCTGATGATTTCCTGATGGGTGATCCCAATCCTGGTGCTAGGAAGAGCCAAAAGGAGAAACTGGTGCTGGGAAGCTCCTTAATTGTGTTTCCTAAGAAGGATGTTCATTAAAATGAAGATCTGATGGTCCATCCCCTTAATAGACCAACAGATGTGCAAACCTGCAGCAAACACTCCAAGAAACCTCTTGGAAATCCTGCATGGAAGAGAAGGCCACTGAGATGTTCCACTGGGAATGGCAGGGCTTTGTTGTCTTTTATTTTCCCCTTCTAGTTCACTCCATCACCTAATGGCTTTTGCTGACAGATATTTATCAGCCTGAACATGCTTTCCCCTGTCTTGGAAAAATAGAAATCTTTACTCCTGGCTCCAATCAAATAATCAGCCCAATATCCCTGAAGGAGCAGGTCTGGATATCAATCCTTCTCCTGCCATCTCAGCTCTGGGAGTCATTAAGAGGAGAATGGCAAAAGCAGAAAGTGAAGCCACCCAAGGTTAGAAACAGACCTGAATTATTATTTTGAATTCTTTTTCAGCCAGAAATTTCAGATGTTTAACGAGCTGAGGGGCAGAGTGTGCTCACAGCTCTCCCCAGGGCTGGAAGCAAAGCTGTCCCAGCTCCCTGCATGGTGTGGAACAGCCCCATCCTGGCGTGGGAGAGGATTTGTGGGGCAGGGATTGGGCAGTGCCCTCGAGCTCTGCCCCACCAGGAGTCACCTCACGGAGGAAAAGGGGCTCAGCCCCCTGGTGGGGAGTCCAGAGAGTTAATCCCCCTCTCCTTTACACCCTGGGGTGATTTACTCCTTTCTTCCACCACTTTAGGAAGTTGGGATCTGCTTCCAGCCCTGTCTGCACCAAGTGAAAAGCAAAGGAGGCTCCTCTGGATTAACCAAGTCTGGCCTTACAAAAATCTCTGTTAAGCCCAGCTCAGGAAAACCAAACATCCCAGATACAGAGGATGGTGTTGACAGATTTACTATCAAGGAAACAGCCCATAACTTGTGAGATGCTTCTCCCCATCATAAATGCAGGTAAGACGTTGTTTCCAGCACTGATTGGGATTGATGTTGTCTCCCACCTTCTCCAGAGGGGCTGGCAAACACCAGGGTCTTCCCTTCTGAGCTTCTTGAAGCTCTGAAAATTGCTGAAATGAGATTTCACCATGAATTCCTGCTGCTTGGTGACTTTTGGGCACCTATGGAGTCCAGGCAGGTTTGTTACAGCTCTCTGTGTTTAAGAATATGTGCATCCATCTGTATATTTATATTTTATATGTATGTGCATATGTGTGTATGGCCTAAAAGGAAATCAGCTCCTACTCTGTTGCTCAGGGCTTGGATCTGCACGTTCTCTTTGGAGTATTTCATGCCAGATATTAACTGTGACTTATATTTTGGATACAAATTTTAATTAACTTGGTGTCTGTGAGCTGCTGTGGGCTGGGGGTGGGGGGAGGCTTTGGCCACTCTCTTGCTCAGGAAATAAAATGACCTCACTGGTGAGAGCTGCAGGGTGATGGGAACCAGCTCCCACCCCTGCTGGGAAGGGAGGAATCCTGGGACAAGGCAGCATTTGGGATGCAGAGCTCCAAGGCCCTGGGTGTCCCCTCTCAGCAGGGACCTGGGGGATGCCCTGGGCAAGGTCCTGACCACCTCGAGGACCCTCCAGCACAGAGAGGCTTTGACCTTGGCCTGGGGGTTCAGTTTTCTGTCGTACACTGACCCTGAGCCCTCACTGTGGGGTAAATCAGAGAATCTCTCCCAGAACTTCATGTCCAGGGAAGAGAACAGAGCTGGAGAAGGGTCTGGAGCAGCAGGAGCAGCTGGGGGGGCTCAGTCTGGGGAAAAGGAGGCTCAGGGGGGACCTTTTCAGTCTCTGCAACCCCTGCCAGGAGGGGGGACCCGGGGAGGGTTGGGCTCTGCTCCAGGGCACAGGGACAGGAGGAGAGTAAATGATCTCAAGCTGTGCCAGGGGTGGGCCAGGTTGGATATGGAGGACAATTCCTTCAGGGAAGGAGTGGTCAGGCACTGGAATAGGCTGCCCAGGGCAATTTTGGAGTCTCCACTCCTGGAAGTCTTCAAAAAACGTGTGGATGTGGCCCTTGTGGACACGATTTAGAGATGTGTTAATGGTTGGACTGGATGATCTTAGAGGGCTTTGCCAACCCTAATGATCCCAGGATTCTAAGGAGGCTCCAGCACGTGGCACCCACTGAGGATCTCTGCTGTGGTCCTGGGAGGTGACAGAAGCCCTGCAGCCCCTTCCAGCCCCGCTCTGCAGGGATTGCAGCCTGGATGGAAATAAGAAACAGTCCCAGCAGTGCTTCCCCTTCCCCAGTGCTCCTCTCTCCTGGATCCCTGCGTGTTTTGCACTGCCTTGGGAGTGTTCTGGAATGGGAGCCCCACAGGGATGTGTCACTCCAACCACACTGGCTTTCACTGCAAAGTTCCAATTGTGGTTTATGGGGTTGGTCTGAGATCATTGGGTTTAAATTAAAGACAGATCTCAGTCATTCCTGGGGAAAGAATGTTAGATCCTTGTCCCCCTGCTGGGAAATCAGCCCTGGATGCACAGGGAGGTCTGGCCCCATGTCACCTGGTGCTCAGGTGACAGCTGGGCTGCTCCTTGTCCCAGAAACCTGCTGGGTGTGGTGGGTTCATCGTGGCTTCAGGGTGAGGGAGGACAGAAGAACTGGGAGGGAATGCAGAGCTGAGGAAAGAATTCTGGACAAGGGGAATGGCTTCCCACTGCCAGAGGGCAGGGTTAGGTGGGATACTGGGAAGGAATTTCTCCCTGGGAGCGTGGGCAGGCCCTGGCACAGGTGCCCAGAGCAGCTGTGGCTGCCCCAGCCCTGGGAGTGTCCCAGGCCAGGTTGGAGCAACCTGAGCTGGTGGGAGGTGTCCCTGCCCATGGCAGAGAGGTGGGACTGGATGGGCTTTAAGGTCCCTTCCCACCCAAACCATTCCATGATTCTATGAAGCAGCTCCTGATTTTGGCCAAGTGACAAAAGTCCAGCCCTCAGTGAAGAGAACCCCCCCCCCCCGCAGTGTTCCTGTGGCCTCCATGACCAACATGGATCAAAGCTCACACTCAGGGCCTGATCCTGACCCTGCTCTGTTGTTTCCTGTGCTGCAGCCTCGATGTTTGTAGGGGCTGAGCAAACCTCAGATGTTGTTTCAGCTCAGACAGGAACCTCTGCACAGCCATCGACACCAGATGGTCTCAGCTGGGTCCAAGTCCAAGTGGATGAGGAAAAGCTGTGTAAAATCTGCCATGGAGACGTGGCCTGAGAGTCTCCCAAGGGGAGAAAGGGAATCTCAGTGTTAGAGCTGCTTAAAATTAGACTGGATTGACTTTTGGGGAACTCGTGGAGTGAAACCCTGTGGGATTTGCTGTGACACTGGTGGGGAAGATCTTCACCTGGTTGCTTTGTGGTGATTTTGGGGCTGTCTCCAGATCACCCAGAGAGCTGTTGTTTGCTCCTGACTTTGACAAACCCACCAGCAGCTCTGTGCCTCTCTAATCCTTATCTTTTCCAACTAGAGGAGAAGATGGATCCATCTTTCACGGGAGGGTGAGGTCCAGCACCTTCCTCTGTGACTGAGCTGGGACCATCACACCATGAAATGAGAGCAGATATGGCAGAGTCTGGGCAGGACTGGGCACAGGTGAGGAGGTTTCCAGGTGCTGGGCTGGCTGCAGTGCAGGGAATCAGAGGTGACAGAGCTCTGAGAGCCCCTGAGCAGCAGCAGGTCCAGAGGTCCTGGCAGATGCTGTTCAGGACACCATTTCCAGGGCTCTGAGCTGTGAGAGGACAGGCCCTTTGCCTGCAAGCTCAGTGGTGGTTTCTGCCTTGGTTTCTATTCACACATCTCTGTGGTTTTGTGCTCCTGCTGTGCAGTGAGGGGTGGGAATTTCACAGCCAAGATAAATAGTCTCGGGGTCTGGCTGAGGCTCCAGGAAAACAGAGAGTGCAGTAATTGGGATAATAAGTTCAGACACAACCATTATCCCACCAGTGCTTCCTGTGAGGAGGCTCAGCCAGAGAGAGCTGGACCACAGTGGGCTGGACACAACCCCTGTGCCACAGTGAGGGGCTGGCCTGGCACTGGGGGTCCTGCAGCCAGCTGGGGTGGGGCTGGGGCTGCCAAATCCCTGCCTTGTCTTTGCTGCCAAGGACACAGGGGACTCACAGTGGAGGAGAGAGGCTTTTGGTGGGGTCTGAGAGAGCAGCAGCTCTGCCAGTCCTTGCAGTGAGAGAGCTTGGGGTGAGCAAGAGAGCCAGATAATCTGCTGTCACCTGGAGAAGCAGAGCTGAACTGCTCAGATCCTTTGGTTGTCTCCTTTTGGCAGAGGAGAGGGAATAATCTCAGAAGCAACAGGCTTCTCTGGGAGTCTGAATTAGAGCCCATCCATTACAGCACCTTCTTATGACTGATGCCTGCTTTCTTTTCTCCTAGGAAATGTCTTCAGCCACACTGCTCTGTCCTGTTGACACCACAAGAATGAGAGGGAGGGAAACCTCACAGGCAGAGCCCCTCCTGCCTTCTGGCTCCCTCCCTGCCTGTTACTGCTTCAGGAAGCAAGAGCAGGTGGGTCCCAGATAGGATTGGCTTTCTTGGGAATCTTCTGTAGTGGCAGCTGATTTTGAGGATGCCAAGACTAGCTCCTTTGACTCTGATTCCATAAAAACCAGCCAGCTTTGGAAATGGAGAGAGCAGCTCACCCTGCAGGCATCTGAGTGGTTCAGCTCTGAACCTCCTGGTTGTTGTGGCTGCCCCATCCCTGGAAATGTTCAGGGCCAGGTTGGGCAGGACTTGGAGAAACCTGGGCTAGTGGAAGGTGTCCCAGCCCATGGCAGGGGGTTAGAATGAGATGAGCTGTAAGGTCCCTTCCAACCAAACCCATTCCATGATTCTGTGACCTGGTGCCATCTCTGTCCAGCAGCAGCTCCAAAACCTGCTGTGTTGGTACCACAAACAAGGTTTGTGCCATGCCAAAGGATGCCCTTTGCTCCTGAGGGGTGTTCCAGCCCCAGCCCTGTGCTGTGCAGCCTCCTCAGGTCTCTCTCCAGGACACCCAACGTGCAGGTGCATTTTTGCAGCCGTGCAGGATTTCGGCACCCACAGACCACACACTGGGCAGCTCAGATGTGTGTGCTGGGCTATGGAGAGCCTGGACTGCAGCTTCAAAACAGCCAGAGGGAAGTGTCCAGCTGGGAAAAGACAAACTCTCTGTGTTGAGTGTTTTAGGGCCATTTCCCTGGCTGGGGTGAGCAGAGGAGCATCTGCTGCTCTAATCCCCGTCTGTGCCGAGCGAGGATGTTGCCGTGCCTTGTCCAAACAGGGTTTTTGCAAAGGAAGGGAAGTCAAATCCAAGATAAATCTCTCCCTAATGGTGAATCCTTTTAGAAAGCCAAGTGCTGCTCCAGGAGCTGGTTTTGGGGAGTGTCTCCCAGCTCTGCAGGCCCAGGAGGAGTTGTGACCTCTCCCAGCTGGCCAAATCCTGGGGGGGTGAGCAGGTCCTACGTATGCTGTGGGTCACCCCCACCTGCACTGGGGGTTTGGCTTCTCCCCTTCTTGTCCACACAGGCTGGAGGCTTGGAGAGCACTTCCCAAGCCCTGCCCTGGCATCCCAACCTCCAAAGGGATGGAGAACAGGACTCAGGAGGCAGCCTGGCTCCTCAGGAGCTGGAAGTAGCCGAGCCACCGCCCACGGCGGATCATGGATGGGTATTAGATCCATCTCCATGGAGATTAAACCCTGCTGCCACTCCGGGGGATCAGCAGGAGAGCTCTGCCGATGGCAGGGCACGAGGATAAGAGGAAGTTTCGCTCGTGCTGCCTGCCAAGACTAATTGGGATCTTCACAGCCCAGCTCCTCCCTGCTGGAGGAGACGGACCTGTTCCTGCCCTTGTCCCCCAGGGAGCACCAAACATCTCACGAGTCTCCTACACTGATTTTAGAGGATAAATCCAGCCTGGGACAGTGAGTTCCAGTTCCCATAGAGAGGAGGAGACATTGGGAGCAGCTCAGTGCCTACTTGGACCTCACAGAAGGACTCTGTCTGCACCTGGAGCAGCAGGATGAGTCACCCTCACATTTTCAGTCCATCCCAGCCATCCCTTCCCTGTATCTCTACCTTGCATGGCTTTCTCTGCCTTTCCCTAGGAAGGGCACAGGGTTTCCCTCAGGTTTTGTCCCCTGAGCTTTCCTGGGGCTGCAGCAGGTTTTCCAGCTGCAGAGGCAGTAAACCCTGGGCTGAGGGGGCTGTGTCCCAGCTGCTGCACAGAGGGGGCTCCACGTCCAGGGGTCACGGAGCTGCTCCACGGTAGCTCAGGGGAGGGATCTGTGGGATTACATTCCCAGGAACTGGTGGGGCCCAACTCAGTTCTGAGCCACCCAATGAAAAACAAACACAGAGCTCGAGATGGGCTGTGCTGGGTCACAGCTGATCTTTATCGGCCTTGGGATGCAAAGAGTGCTCCGTTGGAGCCACCCTCTATTCCCAATCTCGGGAGGATTTGGGAAGCAGAAAGTTCGAGTCGGGGCCTCTGTGAAGTTCTGGCTGCTGGGAGATTTTCCCATATATATTTTCATCAGACATTCAGCTCATTCAGGTTGGTTTCCAGAAGGGCTGACAGGCTTGTTGTGTCCGCTGATTCCAGGTTTTTGGGGAAGTTCAAACCAGAGCAGCCTCAAACACCATGTCCCTGCAGGGGTTAATGACCAGGAAAAAGGGCTCTTCTCTGTGCCAGTTTAGGAGGTGCAGGGGCCAGCAGGAAGGCAGAGCCACCCTGGAGCTCAGAGGGTGGGCACCTGCCCTGTGCTGCACCCACAGGATGCTTTTCAGCCGAGGGGTCTGTCCCTGCAGTCGGAGCCATGAGATGCTTCTGGCAGCTCCCAAGGAACAAGGTCCTCGACCCTCCCAGGCCCTTCCCAGTGGTGGGAACAGCAGGGTTATTGGAATGGGGTGGCTCCTCTCTAAGATGGAAATTTCTCCTCTAGCCAGAGGCAGGGATCTTGGCTTGCATCCCTGCTCCCTGTCACTGAGCCTCGCCACCTTCCAGGGTTCACTTTGTTCACAAAGAGCCTCAGATAAGCTTCTTGGCAGGGGTGCTCCTTTCTCCAGAGGCATTAGCAGGGCTCAGGACAGGGTTTTTTTTAATATTAACCTTTTGTATCCCTTAGAAGATGCAGCTCAGACACAGACCCTGGGGCTGGGGCAGCAAGTAGAGGATCTGTGTGGATGGGAAGCATCAGGGTCACTGCAGGGATGATCAAAGAGGTGATCAGGGAGATCAAAGAATCATAGAATATTCTAAGTTGGAAAGGACCCAAAAGGATCAGCAAGGTTGAACTCCTGTCCCTGCACAGGACAGCCCCAAGAATCCCACCATGTGCCTTATCAGCTTCCTTGGATGAGCAGCAGGAAGGTTGGAAGTGCTCACCTGTGGAGCACCTGGAGATACCTGGGGTGTGGGAGGAACCTTCTGCATGGTGACAACAGGCTTGGAGCCCCCACCCATCAGAGCCACAGGAAATCTCGCCATGGGTATGGGACATGAGCCTGAGCTTGGCTCTCTGGAATGGCTACAACTCAGGGAAACTTTTATTTTCATGGAATCCTGGAATATCCTGAGCTGCAAGGGACCCCCAAGGACCATCAGTCCAACCTCTGGTCCTGCACAGGCACCCCAACAATCCCACCCTGTGCCCCAGAGGATCATCCAAATGCTCCTGGAGCTCTGGCAGCCTTGGGACCATGCCCACTGCCCTGGGGAGCCTGGTCAGTGCCCACCACCCCCTGGGGGAAGAGCCTTTCCCTGAGATCCATCCCAATGCCCTGGCACAGCTCCAGCCCCTCCCTGGGTGCTGTCCCTGCTCACACAGAGCAGAGATTGGAGCTGCCCCTCATGAGGAAGTTGTAGGCTGTGATGAGATGTCCCCTCAGCCTCCTCTTCTCCAGGCTGCACTGACTGGACTATCTTTCTCCACGGCTGAATTTTTTGCCAGTTTACAAACCACTTTAACCCTCCTGCTCATGCCCTTAAAACAAGCGGGTGGCGATTTGAGGGACCCAGTCTCAGCCATCTCACAGAGCACCTTGCGGGATGCCCCAAACCGTGGCTCCAGAGGCCCACAGCATTCCCTGATGCCCAGGGAAGGGTTGCCTGGCAGAGCTGCAGCCTCCCCTGCCACTCAGCCTCGTTTATCTTCCTTGCTTGGGCTGTTTATGCAAGCACGAATTGGCCAGAGGCGCCCGGCACCGCTGCGTGCCAAGGGAGGAAGCAGGCACCAGCACAAGCTCTCATGGCTGGCACCCAATTCCTGCACACTCTCCTTGGAGAACAAAAGGCCAGGATGCAGCTCCTGGCTCAGGACAGCTCTGGCCCCTCACGGGGCTTGGGCTGGGGGGTCCTCCAAGGGGACCTTGTGCTCTGTGATGGATCAAGCAGGGATGGGATGCTCAGGCACCTTCCCAGCAGAGCTCCTGAGGAGCTTTTCTCCCAAAGCTCCTGAGAGCTGTGCTTAGGTTTAGTCCCTTCTTAACTCCCTGTGGTGTGGGAGCAGCTGCTGAGCTGGGATTGAGGAGAGATGTCTCACAATCAAAGCAGCATCCCCCCACAGTCACTGAGGTGGCACAGCCACTGCTGCCATCCCACTTCTCTTATTCCTGCAGCTCCAGGATCCTGCTGCAAAATGGGGCATCTCCCTGTCCAAGAGGCTGGAAGGGGCCTGGGGCAGCCTGGGATTTAGCCGCCCTGGCTGGGCTGGGCCTTCCCAAAGTCCTGCCACCCTGTTTGCCAGCCTGGGGTTGGAGATCAGACCAGTGCCAAGCGGCTGCCAGCCACTTGCCACTCAAGGGAGAGTCAACACGTTTCCAGAGTGTTTGATAGAATTTTGGTGTGAAAATAATGCCTTTTTTTTTTCTTCTGCTTCAGCTGATACGAAATCACCATCGGGAAAACACTCACTGTGGTTCTGAGGAAAGGAATGAGAGGGACGGCCCAGGGATGGTGTTGTGTCCAATCAGAGCTGGAGAAGAGTTCTGAAGAGAAGCCAGACATGGCTAAAACCCTCTGCCTCCAGGTAGCCACAGCCCCCAGCAGCTGCCCGGGGTGGGTGGCAGTGCCGGCGTGCCCGGCTGTGTGAGACAGAGCACGCTTTGTGTGCCACCTGGCCCGGGCTTGCCTGGGAGCAGGAACACAGCAGGAATGTGCTGGGGTCTGACACGCCACCTCAGCCTGGTGCTGGTCCTTTGGACCACCCCAGGACACAGCAGGAGCCGTGATGGAGCCTCAGAGGGACCCCGGTGGGTCTGGGCACCTCCGTTCTGATGATGTTCTTCTCCCACCCTGCTGTGCAGGGCAGAAGGTTCTGTCCCACCACAGAAGTGGGGAAACAGGGCTGAGATGCCTCCAGGGTGTTTGGGTTCTGGCTCCTTCCAAAGCCATGGAAGTTGCCCGCTCAGGGTGGGTCACCCCCAGAGTCACACGGGGACACGGACTCCTCTCACACCTCCTTCTTTCCAGGTGATGGAAAACAAAAGAACCCAAGATATTTAAAAGCAGGAAGCCAGAATTTGTAAACTGTCTAAAAATGTATCCTCCGGAGATGAGCTCTGGCTCTGAGCCCAAAGGAACGATCCGTGCTAACGAGAGGGACAGGGAGGAGGGGACAGTGCTGGGGGAGAGGGTTGGGCTGCCTGAGCCCCCACCTGGGACACCCCAGCCTGAGGGTCCTTGGGTCTCACCGGGAGGATTCTGCCTGTGAGATGGGATGGAATAACTTTAGCCCTGCACGTTTTTGGCTGATTGCCCCAGGGAGCTGCGTGAGGGAAGGGAATTTTCAGAAGGAAACAACTTCCTGCTGCTACAGGTAGGGCCACCAAAATCCCCGAGGTGTCTGGAGAGTCCAGGGCTGTTGTGGCAGGAGCCATGGAATCACAGAACCATGGAATGATTTGGGTTAGAAGAGACCTTAAATATAATCTAGATCCAACACCCCCCCATGGGCAGGAACATCTCCCACTGTCCCAGGTTGCTCCAAGCCCTGTCCAACCTGGCCTCGGACACTTCCAGGGATGGGGCAGCCACAAATTCCATGGACAACCTTAGTGCCAGGGCCTGCCCACCCTCACAAAGCCCACACTTTCTATCCTTGCCTTACTCCAACCCTTTCACAAACCAGCTCTAGTGGCCACCACTGGTGCCCTCTTGACTGGTTTGGGTGGTTGAGAAATCCAGGGATTAGCTGGTTTATTTCCCAGACCTTGTTGCCTCCAGGCTGACACATAATCAACGAAACCAAAACCTTGGAGTGGCTCAGCCCCTGTGATTGCTTCCTGCACCTCATCCATAGTCACCTCACACACAGGCCTGCTGTCTACTGTCTCCCAGTGATTTACTGGGACTGGAACAGCTCCTTATCCCGTGACTGATCCATTCCAGCTATTCAGGAACTCTCAGTCATTGACTGGGTGCTGGGCAGCTGAGCACATCAGGGGTTTGGGCCAGGAAGGGCATCTCCTGGGGCAAAGAAGGTGTCTCTGGAGAGGGGGGAGAAGTGAAAATGATGTGACTTCTGGGCAGACTTTTTTAGGGACTTTTTACAAGAGCATGGAGTGACAGGATGGAAGGAATGGTTTCAAACTGACAAGAGGACAGGGTTAGGTGGGATATTGGGAAGGAATTCCTCCCTGGGAGGGTGGGCAGGCCCTGGCACGGGTTGGGCAGAGCAGCTGTGGCTGCCCCAGCCCTGGGAGTGCCCAAGGCCAGGGTGGAACAACCTGGGACAGTGGGAGGTGTCCCTGCCCATGGCAGGGGTGGCACTGGGTGAGCTTTAAGGTCCCTTCCAGCCCAAACCATTCTGGGATTCTCTGAACTCCAGAGCTACTGGGAAAACCAGGAGAAAGGAACATCCTGAGCTCCCTCCCCTGTTGCTGCACTTTGCAGGTTGTGGCTTCCCAAGGAATCCCTGGACGTTATTTCCGTGGGGCAGGAGACTGTGCATGGACAAACAGTGCTTATCTTTGGGAAGTACAGACTGATGAGGGCCAGAGCAGCCAGGCAGGAGGAGTGCCCGGGACAAGGTCAGCAGCCAGCGGAGACCCGGCGGGGTCAGCCCCGTTCCCACCCGGAGCCAGGAATTCACAGCTTTGGGCCTTGACTAAAAGCTCTGTGTTCACCCCAAAGTGTAGAATCATGGAATGTCCTGAGCTGGAAGGATCATCCAGTGCAACCCCTGGCCCTGCACAGACACCCCAACAATCCCCCCTGTCCCATCATCCAAACCCTCCTGGAGCTCTGGCAGCCTCGGGGCCGTGCCCACTGCCCTGGGCAGCCTGGTCAGTGCCCACCACCCTCTGGGGGAAGAACCTTTCCCTGAGATCCAATTTAACCCTGCCCTGGCACAGCTCCAGCCCTTCCCTGGGTGCTGTCCCTGGTTAGGATGGAGCCAGGCATGACATCCCATCAGGCTGTCACCAGTGGCCCCAAGGGACGGTCCCTGGGCCCAGACAAGTCAAGGCTGTCACAGAGCCTGGATCACCTGAGGACAAACAGACCCAGCAGGAAGAACCTTTCCCTGAGATCCAATTGAAACCTCCCCTGGCACAGCTCCAGCCCTTCCCTGGGTGCTGTCCCTGGTTAGGATGGAGCCAGGCATGACATCCCTGGGCCCATGACGGTCCCTGGGCCCGGGCAAGTCGAGGCTGTCACAGAGCCCGGATCACCTGAGGACAAACAGACCCAGCAGGAATAGCCCAGTCCAAAAACAGAACCTAATTTAAGGAGGGCACGGATAAACCTAAATAAAGACAGGGATGTTGCCAAGGGCAACAGCAGCCAAGGATGCTGGATGGCCCAGGAGGTCTGTTTTGTAGGACTGGAGGGAAAGGTAACCACAAGCTCACAGTGTTTGCTGAGCCAGGTTTGAATCAGAGACAGGAAGGAGTTATTCCTAAATACACAGAGAACACATCACTCCACAAGACAAAGGTGTCAAAAGATGCTATGAAGAGTCACACTCCAAAAGAATTCCTGTTTTTTCTGTGAAAGCCCAGAGTCTGCCAGAGCTCCAGGTGCTGGAGCTGCCCTGGGACACAGCTCAGCCACTGGGGCAGCCAAGCCTGGCACCCAAACCCTGCCCTGCCACCTCCCCTGTCCTGCACCCCCCAAACACCTGCACAGGTGATGCTGCAGCTGGAGAAGGAATCGAACTGAAGGAGATCCCACCAGGCCAAAAAGAATCCCCTCTGATCCAGGCCACGCCCACACTGCTTGCAGAGTATGGAGCTTTACTGGTTACCTGAGACATTTCTCTAGTTCCCTCAGCTCAGGAAAAAGCAGGATTTAGAGAGACCATCTTTATGTGCAAGTGTTTCCACAGCTCTTGGTGCTTTCAGGTTTCAAACAGAGATTAAACAACCCCTCAGATGTTACCAGAGCCCCCCAGCTGCCTCGCCCTTGGTCCTACCCCTCTTCCTGCCAAGCTCTGTGGCAGAATCTGGAGCAGCTTCTTCAGGCTTGTGGGGCAAACCCCCCCGAAGTTCAGTAAAACAGAATCAGAGAATCACAGAATGGTGTGGGTTGGAAAGGACCTTGAAGATCACCTCGTTCCACCCCCTGCCATGGGCAGGGACACCTCCCACTGTCCCAGGTTACTCCAACGTGGCCTTGGACACTTCAATGCTGGGGCAGCCACAGCTTCTCTGCCCAAGCTGTGCCAGGGCCTCACCATCCTCACAGGGAAGGATTTCTTCCTAAAATCTAATCTAAACCTAAACATCCGACTTTATCTCTACCCTCATTTATCAGACAGGTCAGGATCACAACATGCCTTGGAACTACAGAACCCCAGAACGGTTCGGCTTGGGAAGGACCTTAAAGCCCACCCAGCCCTCCGGGCAGGGCCACCTTCCCCCTGGACCAGCTTGCCCAAGGCCGAACCCACCGTGGCCTTGAACCCTTCCGGGGACGGGGCACCACCGCCCGTCACACCGAGCCCTCCCGCAGCAGGCGCGGAAAGCACCGGGAGGGCTCCGCGAGGGGGCAATGAGGGCAGCCGTGAGGGGCCCGGGACGGAGGGGCCCCGGGGCCCTGCCGGTTTGAGTCTCCCCGGCCAAGCCCCCCCAGGTCGGGTCCTCTCCGGTTCGGGTCCTCCCTGTTCGAGCCTCCCTCGGTTCGGACCCTCCTGGTTCGGGTCCCCCCCGCGTTCGGGTCCCCCCGGTTCGAGCCCCCCCGGCCGAGGCCCCGCCGGATTCGGGTCCCCCCCGCGTTCGGGTCCCCCCGGTTCGAGCCCTCTCGGTTCGGGCACTCCC
>JAOXXN010000347.1:4051697-4073669 GCA_026770055.1 Myrmophylax atrothorax
CCCAGCCCAGCCAAAACCCAGCCCAGCCAAAACCCAGCTCAGACAAGCCCAGCCCAGCCCAAACCCCGGCCCAGCCAAACCCCGGCCCAGCCAAAGTCCAGCCCAGCCAAAACCCAGCCCAGCCAAAGCCCAGCCCAGCCAAAGCCCAGCCCAGCCAAAGCCCAGCCCAGCCAAAGCCCAGCCCAGCCAAAGCCAGCCCAGCTCAGTCCCTGCTGGCCCAGGGCAGGAAACACCCAGCACAGCCCAGGGCATGGGAACTCCTGCTTTGGAACAAGGAATAAGGGGGTTTGTTCCTCAGCCTGACAGTTTTCCTGCTCTTCTGCAATGAAACCCCCCTCATGCTCTTTATTTCAACCCTTTTCCTCTGCTGATAAAACATCCCACAGGTTTAAGACCATAAAGACATCCTGTTGTTCTCCTCCTGTGCCATTCTGAGCTCTCTGGTCCTAAGCCAGGTTTTTATCCATATTTTTTCTGCCATTGTTTGCATGAATTACTATGAAAGAACTTCTTAGACAGCAGCAGAAATGACTTTCACTGCAGCACCTTCAGCAGGGAAGAGAGAACAGCAACCAAACCTTCCCCTCCTTGTCCTCCTCTCTCCTGCCCCAGGGACACTGGGACCTCCTGCCATGGCCCTGACCAACCTGGATGGTCACACTCAGTTTGCTGCACCATTTGTTGCATGTGAGGGACAATCTGAGGCTCAGAAGGTCACCAGGCAAATAAAAATTGGTGTGTTTTCACACGAATTTGAACACAGAGTTCTCAGCATGCAGTCTGGGAACTGGATAATCCACTCCAATATTGCTCTTTCCAGGAATAATTCCGTATCAGGTCCCTGTACAGAAGGATTCCAGCACAGTTCCCCAACACTGAGAGGATGCAATTCCTTCTCAGGGACCACTGCACAAGTTTCTGTGGCTTCAGAGGCAGCTCAGAGAACATCTGACAGGATTGCAGCCCCTTCAGAGGGACATAATGGCCTCATTTTCCCCAAGAAAATATAAATATAAATAACATATATAATATAATAATGTAAATTAGCCAAACCAAGTGAAATCCTAGAACACAAAGCAACGTGCACTTTTCCTCGAATTAAGATGTCAAGTTAAACTGGTCTTCACTCTGGTTTTACTGTAAAATTCTTCCCCCAAATCCCTCCCCCTCTCAGTAGAATGAAGATAAAGTTATTAACAGAAGAGATCTTTGGGAAGCAAAACACTTTTTAGCTCTTTGCCAGTTCTCAAGGATGCAAAGATTCTGCATCTCTCCAGTTAAACAGCCCTTAAAAAACTGTATTTGCAGCACAAATAAGTGAATGTAAAAGTTCCACAGAATGAACTGTAATGAATGCAAGGCTCCCACAGAGCTCAGCAAAGCTCAGGATTACAGATCTCTGCCCTGGAGGGCTGGCTGGGCACGAGGCACATTCTGTCCACCTCAGCCTGGCTGCAGGAAACATGATGTTCTTGCAGAGAGAGGGGAAAAAAAAAGCAAAAAATTCCAAGACACGGAGCCTCCAAAGCAATGGGATCCAGATGTGGGAGATAACACAGCCCACTCAGCAGCCACAAACAGCTCCTGTTGGAGCACAGTTGCACTTCAGCCTTTCCAGAGGCTCTGGCACTGCTGTGCCCTGGCTCAGGCAGAGCTGCCCTGGCCCTGGAGGGGCATCTGTGCCCCTGTCCAGGATATCTGGGTATCATTTCAGGGAAATGACTTAGGACAAGTGAGATCTCGTGCCCTTCCCCACCCCCATTCTAATGCCATATTTGCAGCAGTGCCTTTGGCTCCTTCTGCCCCCCAGGAACCCCCTGCCAGCCCCAGGCCATGCCCTGAGCACCCTGCCCACCCTCTCACCTGCTCCAGGCTCTCGATGTCTGCCCGAAACCCCGAGAACAAGGGCACCTCCAGCACTGCCATGTTGGAGGATCCAGAGTGCAGCCATCTGGGAACAGAAACAGGGACAACACCAAGCTCAGCATCCAGGACAACAAATGGCACGTGGACAACTCAGGATGGAGAACACGTGGACAGGGATAACACCAAGCTCAGCATCCAGGACAACAAATGGCACGTGGACAACTCAGGATGGAGAACTGAGATGGACTCCAGAAGAAAAATATTATTTAAAAGACCTGCTTGGCTTTGAAGGGCTTGTGCAAAGTCACAGCCTGGTTGGTTTTACAGAACCCTCTTTTCTGCTTTTATTCAACAGAATTGTGCCCAAGTCACAGAGGGCAGAGATGTTGGAGATGTGCAGGCAAATGGAAGCAGAAAAGCAGAAGGATGTCACCAGTGGGGCTGCTTGCTTTCCTTTTCAGTTAATCACTGAGAAAATGCACTTGGTAAAAAACCCTTGGAGAAGAGGAAACTTCTGTTCTTTCCTAAGTGGAGGGTGGTAGATGGACTGTGGAAGAGGAATGTTACTTCCCAGCTCCAGGAGTTATTCAGCCTTGGGGTTTTGTGAAGGTCATTTCCCTCCAGCATCCAACTGACACTGAGAGAAGTATCTTTGCAAACTCACCCTGCAGTTACTGGTGTTAAAGAATCCCCTGCCCATGTCACCTTCTATAATATTAAGGGAGACTCCAAACCCCACTGAGACTCAGAGCTGTTCCTGCTGAAGGGCCCATAAAACCCCCACACAGGAAGGGGTGGAAAGAAAGTCTCTTTGGCCACTGCAGAAGTGCCAGTTTTTTGCAGCATCGTGGCAGAGGAGTCACATCCTGCCACAGCTCCTGCTGCTCCCAGACCAACACTCCTTTGCCCTGCATTCCCAGCCAGCTCTGAGCTCTGCCCTTGGCACATCACCCATGTGCTGCTGGGCTGCCCCACCACGGGGTGTGCCCAGCCGGGCTCAGGAGCTCCTGCCCAGCCCTGAGAACACACTTCCCAACCCTAATTTGCCAGCTCTGGGCTGAGGCCCCTCTCCCTGGAGCCCCCCAGCTGAGGGGTGGGTGGGGGAGTTGGCTGAGCTGGGACACCCCACCCCAGCCCACGCCCACAGTAGCATGAGGTGGCCTGGGGACAGAGCCAGCTGGCCCTGGTGAGGCTCTCCAGGGCTCCCAGAGACACTAAGCCTTGCTAATTCCAGCCTAACTCCACGCTCCACACTCCCCAATCAATCACGGAGTCCCTTTGCCTGCACTTTTCCCTGCTCTGTGATATATCACAGCCCTGACTCCTCTAAAGCACCCCAAGGACTTCATGAGCATGACAACATTTCATCACACTCTGAGAACAGCCCCAAACCAGCTCAAAATATCTCAGTTATCAGCCTGAGATGACACCACTCTCTTCATGTTGCCTGAGTAAGATGATGATGGAGTTGAGAGCATCATTACAGGGAGAAAGGGAGGAAAGGAAGATTTCATGTGCTTTTGTTTCCTTTCCAAGCCATCCATCTCCTTGCACTGGGCTTCCTCTCAAGTTTCTGTCTTTGCTCCAGCAATTCCCTGGGCAGAAGCTTCAGGAATATCAGTAGGGAGGTTGGGCTGATGCAGAGTGGCCTCCTCAGCCACAGGAATCTTCCAGGCACTGGTAAGACAAGACTTTATAAGCCTGACCCCTTCCCAAAACAGGCTGAGAGCTTGGGCAGGGGGAGAAGGGGTTAGACAGGGAGATTGTGTTATTACACAATATTACACACAATTATACACAATTATTGCTGATCTTGGCAAACTCGTGGATGATGAGCTCGAGTTGCTCGTCTCTGGTTGTTCCCAGTGGAGAGAGGAAGGATCCAACCACACCAAGAATGCCTGGCCAAGGCACCCACCTGCACCTGAGGGGATGGAATCTTGGGGTTTGGGGACTTCTGGGACCATTTGTGGGATCCAGAGGAGGAGCAGACCCTGGACAGGAGGAGCCCACCACTCTCCACCAGACTGTGCCATCATCTGCACCAACAGGTTTGTCCCTTCCTTTTCCTTTGGACTCGGGGGAACCCCGTGGGGCTCAGCACAGGGGCCACCAAACCCCACTGTGTTTGTGCCCCAGGGGGCTGGGTTACACTGCTGGGTTTGTGGGTTAAACCCAATTTCTCTTTGTGCCATTGCATTTATTGTAATATTGTTATTAAATTGTAACTCTGACTTCTAATCTCTTTTGTGTTGGGTTTGTTTCTCCTGCCACTTTACCTTTAAACCAGCACATGAGCCTCACCACCTTCCTCTGTGGTTGCACTGTGTGACCACACAGCAAATTCCAATGGCAAGTTGTGCTCAGTGTGTCACAGAGGTTTCCTGCCACGTTCCTCTTGGTTTGGAGGCTGTGGTGAAAAACTGCCCCACTTGGTGCTAGCACAGCATCAGGCTGTTCCTCTTCTGGCAGGACAGGATTCAGACAGCACGGATTTTAACAGAATTCAGGGACTCTGGATTCTCAGCCATGTGGGATTTGGAGCTTCCTGTCAGCAGAAATAGTTTTCTTTGCACTCAGAGTGCAAGAAGTGATCACTGGAGCTAAAGCAGCAGCAGCTCTCAGGAGCATCCAGCACGTGGTGGGACAGCTCTGACCCACACCGAGGGAGCTGGTGGGGCAGAGATGTGTCAGTGTGGTGGGACAGCTCTGACCCACACCAAGGGAGCTGGTGGGACAGCTCTGACCCACACCAAGGGAGTTGGTGGGGCAGAAATGGATGGGTGTGGTGGGACAGCTCTGACCCACACTGAGGGAGCTGGTGGGACAGCTCTGACCCACACCAAGGGAGCTGGTGGGGCAGAGATGTGTCAATGTGGTGGGACAGCTCTGACCCACACCGAGGGAGCTGGTGGGACAGCTCTGACCCACACCGAGGGAGCTGGTGGGGCAGAAATGGATGGATGTGGTGGGACAGCTCTGACCCAGACCAAGGGAGCTGGTGGGACAGCTCTGACCCACACCAAGGGAGCTGGTGGGGCAGATAGGAGCGAACTGAACTATTCAATGCACTGTCACATTTCTGGCTGAGATTTCGTATTTTGAGTTTCCCACAGTGGATTATTTTGAATCCAAGTTCACTGCCTGATCTGTTTACTGCTTAGAATATTTATTTTTCCTGGAGAAAAACAATAAATGTTTTATGAAAACAACTCAAGAACAAAGTACGAAGATGAAAATCAAAGGAAAATCCTAAAATGAACCCTTCTTGCCCTGGGGCAGAAAATGTGGCTGCTGCATCGGAGTGTTCCACTCCTGTGGGGAAGTTCTGCTGTTGTGAAACATGGCACACATGCCAAGGGGCTGCAGATATCTGTATAACCCTTCCTGTTCTCACTGGAGCAGCCAGTCAGCAGTGTGGCCTGGGCAGGGCACCATCCCAACCGACTGGCACAGAAATTGGGACTCAGTTGCCCAATCTCAGCCACCTTAGGTGTGATGCCCCCAGGTTCTGTCTCTGGTCTGCTGTTGCTCTCCGAGAAGAGGCACAGCCTTGTGGGGGTGACAGTGTGTTTGTGGATTCTCTGATGTCTGAGGTGATTGATGGAGAGATTGATAAGGAGCAGTTCAGAGTGTGTCCTTGAAGGAAAGCAGTTTGGAGGGCACCCTCAAGGAGCAGAGAGCACCTGCAGAACGTGGGATACCTTGGAGCCAGCAGAATGTTCCCAGGTATGCTCAGTGACCTGACTGGCCCATTGTGTGATGCCATGTTGGATACACAAGGAGATAAAAGTGAAGCTGTAACTAAAAATAAAGTAGTTGTAAAGGCTAAGCCTTCTGATCAAACCTCCTGGTGCTGCTGTGCCTGAGCTCTTCTGGCCATCACTGACTCACCCCCCTCACCCCTCCAAATGGTGACCCCATACACCCTCCTGCAGATGAGCTTTGTGCAGGTGTCTGGGACACACAGGACATCTGCACTAGCTGGAGACACCAACGTTGAGGCAGCTGAACCTCCCTGGGGCTGTGTCCAACCCACAGGACTGTTCAGGAGATGGCCAGACACAGCCTTGAGGCTCCAGGGAGGAAAACGCTCCTCACCTTCTTACTACCTGCATTCTGTGCCTTTGTGTGGAGAAATGCTCTCAGGCACAGTTTGTAATAACCTCACTGATGCAGCCACTCCCATGATCAGAAGGCTCCTGGCAGCGAAGCTGAAGGTGCCATGGCCGTGGGCACGGGGCACTGCCCGCCTGGCTCCTGGGGCACAGGGACCTGCAGGGGCTGTCTGTGCACACAGAGCTCACTCAGGGCCACCCAGACTTGGCTGAGCCCTGTTTGTCACCAGGCAGCGCTGGGAAGCACAAGGGAGCCTCCAGCCCCAGAGTGTCAGAGGGGCAGCAGGAGGGCAGCTCTGCCCGCTCACCCTGGCACTGCCCTGGCTGGGCACACACCCACTGCTGCAGGCCCCTGGATTAGCACCTGCAGGAGAACAGCCATAAAATCCCTGGGGCCTTTTCAGGTGCCCACAAGCTACAGGTGGTGAACAAAGCCCTGATGTGCCCCACTGCCTGGCACCTCTGCCTGTGAAGGTCCCTCCCTCCTGTGTGCCCGAAGCTTTCAGGACCCTGTTCTGCCAAGCAGCCCTTGAACACTCAGACATCATGAGGCCACATTTTTGTGGATGTGAGCTTCAGTAACTCTACTCTGCTTCCATCACCTCATCTGGGGATGGGCCAATTCATGATTTTTTACACAAAAAGTGGATAAAACTCTCTCTCTCTTGGCCACCGGGGCATTCAACTTCCTTCTCCCCAAAGGAGCTTAATCTCAGCAAAGAAAAGAAAGGCAGGAGACAACTGCAAAGCTTTTGGCCAGGAAATTCACTCCACATCCTGGTGTGCCTTGATCTGAAGAGGTTTTAAATCCAAGAGGACTTGCAATTTGGCCTTTGCACTGTTTCAACAATGAGACATAAAATGAACACCCTGGAGCAGTTCTAGTCCCTGTTCCTGTGAGTTTATCCACGTACCAGTAACTTTAATGGAACTCCCCCAAAGGCAATCGAGTAGTGAAGCTTCCACACTGCAATTATTAAAGAAAGGAACTTGTGTCATGCCAGACTGCAAACGAAGCTTAGGGGAACAGCTTCCAGGTTGGGAGGAGAAGGTTCCCACTTATTCAGGATAGCTCACATCTCAAGAGCCTGTTTTTAATCATAACCTCTTCCAGCTGGTTCCATAGCTCATGCTTTACTGCTTGGGTAGGAGCTGCCAACTGGATGGAAACCTGACTTGGTATTTTCCAGTCGATGGGAATGTTTTCTGAAGGATCTTTGCTTGAGCAGCACAACAGCTTAGCACGAACCTTCCCAGAAATGCAGCCCAGAAAGCATTTAAATGCTTTAATGTTCCCAATAAATCACAGAATATGCTGAGCTGGGAGGGACCCACAAGGACCATCCAGTCCAACCCTCAGCCCTGCCCAGGGCTCCCTGTCACCCCCTGTGCCCCAGAGCATCATCCAAACCCCCCTGGAGCTCTGGCAGCCTCGGGGCCGTGCCCACTGCCCTGGGGAGCCTGGTCAGTGCCCACCACCCTCTGGGGGAAGAGCCTTTCCCTGAGCTCCATCCCAACCTCCCAGCACAGCTCCATGATGTTCTCTGGGATTTAATCTCACAGATCAAATTTGAAGCTCATCTTTAGCCAGGAGTGACCAAGGTGGGGCTGTTTGTCCTTTGTCTCTCTGATGCTTCCAAGGATGACTCAGGGGTGGTTTTAGGAGACACTGGGGGGGTCTGGATCCAGAGCAGTTTGTGCCAGTGGGTGGGGCAGGATGATGTACTGGGCAGTGCAGGAATGGTGGTCCTTTTTCCCTCCTGAGGATTTGGGAGGTGCAGTAATGTGGCATCTCACCACAGTTTCCAGTGCCCAGCCCGTGGCACCGGGAGGAGGTGGGTACAGAGATGCAGAACTTCCACCAGGAAAACTCTGCCTTCCTGTGGAGAGGACATCAAAGCAGGGCCTCACGGTGCCTGTTTCTCTCTCTCTCTGCCAGTGTGAAGTTTATCAATAAGATCCAGTATGTCCACACCCTGGAGGAGCTGGAGCAACTCATCCCCATGGAGCACGTGCAGATTCCAGACTGTGTCCTCCAGTGAGTGCCCGAGGGGCCCTGGGGTGGCTCTGAGGAGGGGCAGGACACCCATCCTGCCTTGTGTGGAGTCAAAATCCACAGACTGGCATCACAAGCCCAGGGCAAACCTTGCCTTGCTCCTGCCAGTGTCAGGGAGGAGCCTCCCTGTGCCACCTCTGAACACACACGGAGCTTTACCCAGAGTGAATAGTCCTGGCTGGGAAACAACTAAAGACCAAACTCTTTGTTGCAGGTATGAAGAGGAGAGGATCAAGGCCAGAAAAGAAAGGTACAATTGGGTTTGGGGGAGTGGGGTGGAGGGTGGGGGCATTTCCTTGGGATGGTTTTGGTTTCCCTCAGCACTGTTTGTGTTGTAACCAGTGAATTCCATGTTCTCCCACCCTGATTTCCTCCAAGTGAGCAAAAGCAGGGGGAGGGAGAAGCTTGATTAAAAGGTTATTTATTCATGGATTAAAAGGCCATTTATCCACTGAACCCCACACATCCCCTTCACACTGTCTGTGCTACAAAGGTCACCAGACACCCCTCTCTGCATAAACCAGGCTCATCCTCCCTCTCTGAGCAGCAAACTGACCCTAAACGAGCTCCTGTGTTTATTTTCAAAGCCACTTCACCTGCTGGAGTGGCATGAGGAGGGACTGGAGTGTGCACTTGGTTTAGTTCCATGTTCCAGTCCTGCTCCAGCACTGGTGGTTTGGGTCAGAAGTGCTGTTTGAAGGGCTGGCCATGAACAGGGATAACTCCAGGCAGAGCAAGAGGCAGGGAAGGAGGGAGGGAAGACCCCCCGGGTCAGCAGAGGTGCTGCAACATCTGGTGCTGGTGCCTGAGTGGGAGAGGCTGCTTTGGGAGCACTGAGCTGTCCTGCCCAGCTCCAAGGGCCACCAGGGCTGGCTGTCATTGCTGACCCCTCCAAGGTCCATCTGTCACCCCACAGGGAGGATTGTCCCCTCCTTCCCTCTGTTCACCCCTGGGCGATGGGATTGCAAATGTGATTTGTGCTTACAGGGCAGAAGAGAAACAAGACATGGCTGAGAGGGAAAGGTAAAGACTCTCTTCATTTATCCCTCCCTCACAACTCAGCTCACAGGGGTTGGGAACACCCCCAGGACATGGCTGCATCCAACAGGACATTCCCAAAGCGTCTGGGAGCTGAGAAAGCCTCTCCTGTCCCACAGAGCTCCCTGTGCCACCACTCTCATGGTGGTCCTGCCCCCTGGGAGCAGATTCCTGACCCTGCTCCGTGCAGGGAATGCTCTGCTGACATTCAGGGGCAGCACCTGCAGGGAGGGGCAATGCAGAGCCTCAGATGGTGCTGCTGCTGGACACACCTCCCCGTGCCCAGGGACCAGACCTTGGGCTGTAGCTTAAATTTTAGGGAGGTCTGGAAGGCAGTGCCAAAATCTCATGCCAGGATAACCTGCCTGGGGTTGGCTCTGCCTCAGAGGTGCAGCCTCTCCTTTCCTTCCATCTGACTCTCCTCTTGGGGGGGAACAGGGTGGGTTGCCCAGAAAAAGGGGAGCTTTGAGGAAAACTGCCAAGGATGAGACTGAATTGTCTCAAGAAAGAACAGGGACAAGGAGAGGGGTTGGTTTGTGCAGGAGATGCACTGACTGTTGTGCTGCTTCTCTCCCCAGCAGGTCTGAGCCCCCAGGAGAGGACCAAGAGACCAGGTTTGAGCTGGACCTCCCTCTTGTTTGTCTCTGTGCTGCATTCCATGGCATTGGTAATCCATGGGCAGGAGAGCCAAGCCTGGCTTAGACCAGGGATCCTTCACCTCGTGCCACCCAAGAGGTCCCTGTGCCCATTAAAGCCACCAATGGCACCATCTTTGCCCCCAACAATTCCACCCAAATTCACTCACATTTTTTGGCATAGTGGGAACAATAAAAATTTTTACCTCCATTTGCTTCCTAAAAATCACTCTTGTCTCTCTGTTCCTCCCCAGTATGTCCTGAATGGAAGCAGGGCATGGATGGATGGATGGATGGATGGAAGGATGGGGTGGAAGGACACGGCCTGGCAAGCACCTTCTGGGACAAGACCTTGTCACCATCTTATTCCAAGCCCTGTGAGATCCTGGAGCCTGACTCCTCTCTGCCTCCAAGATGCAAAGTTCTTTCACCTTTTTGGAAACATTTTACCTTAAAAAAAAAAAAAAAAGAAAGAAGAAGAAGAACCACCAACCAACCAAAAATGCCACAAAACAAAGCGAGCCAAGAGGAGCCCTTTTCAGGACAGGGTCTGGCGTGTTCCAGGAGTGGTCTGGGGAGAGCTTTGGCACAGTGCAAATACAAACACACACCTTGGAGGGAGTTAAGAGCATCCTCCAACCCATCAGTCCCCAGCCCAGAGAGAGATTTATTTTTTGTTTAAATTATAAACCCACCTTAACTCGCTGCTGGCAGCACCCAGAGGTTTTCTTTGAGCTGCACCTCCAAGTTCCTCCAGGACATCCCACCAGCCCAGGGAATAACTACTACAGGCAATGGAAAGAGCTTTTCCCTCCTTTCTGTAGCCAGGGTGTGTTTCTTCCTGACCACACCAAGTGCCCACTGGCCTTGGCTCCACCCCAGCCTTGGTGCCTCCATCAAGTCATCTCCAGCTCCTCAATCACCTCGTTCCTGTGAGGAAAGGCCATGGGTTTCTCCTGATTTGTCCCATTCCGGTGTGGAAAGCACTCTGGGAACTCTGGAGGAGTCCCACATGAAATGGGAGCCTCCACAGAACCTTCTTGTGGACACCCCCCCCCCCGCAAAGGACTGGGCTGGGAGGAGCTCCATGGACAGGAATGTTCCCAGGCTGTGGCTTTGGGTGTCACACCACAGGACAATCACTCGCTGCCCACACCTCCTACAAGCTGCTACAATGGTGGGATTGCCCTCCTGGGGGCTCATCCATCAGCATTCCTGCCTGGAATATCCCTGTGGAGGCTGCAGGGCCTGGGGCCAGGATGTGACACTGAACTTCTGAGACTTGGAGCTGGGACTTTGGGAGGATTCTGTGAGCAAAGGAGAGGGAAGGCACAGTAACAAAGAACTATTTGGCCAAAATCCTTTGGAAATTATTTCACGAGATCCAGATGCCATCCCCATCCCTGGGAGTGTCCAGGGCCAGGCTGGAGCACCCTGGGACAGTGGGAGGTGTCCCTGCCCATGGCAGGGGTGGCACTGGGTGGGCTTTAAGGTCCTTCCAACCCAAACCACTCTGGGATTCCACAAACACCTGCAGATGGAGAATTTCCTGCCTGTTCCATCACCTCAGGAATATTTCAAGGAGAATTCTGGCAAAGCAAGATTTTCCTGGGGACAGGGATGGCTCCTCTGGAGACACAAAGCTGCTCTTTTTTTCCTTTCAGTGAGTGAACCCCCCATGGGTGAGACCTTCATTGCCCTGAATGCTCCAAAGAAGCACCAAATATACCTTTTAAAGTTCTCAAGCACCTCAGTCCTGGATGTATCTCCTGACCAGCCCTTTGCATGGAGCACCCTCAGCACCCCCCCTGGAGCTGGGGCTGGAAAAACTCCCCATCCCACCCCACTGGTGTGGGAATCACAAGCACCAAACCAGCACTGAGCTCCTCCCAGAAGCATCATTATAAATTAATTCATCATATTGACCAAGCATTCCAAGGCCAGGTTGGAGCAGCCTGGTCTGGTGGGAGGTGCCCATGGAACTGGATCAGCTTTGAGGTCCTTCCCACCCCAAACCACTCTGGGATCCTGTGGAGTGAATTCTGTGCTACAAGAACAGCCCTGCAGGTTTTTTGGGAGCTGTGGTTGTGCCAAGGGACATGTCCCTGCTGAAGGTCCATCCTGTGCTTCTGTCTGGAGACAGAAAGAGCAGCCAAGGGTTTCCAAGCCCCCCCTGGAGAGCTGGAGCTCCTTCACCATCAGCCCAAGGGACTGAGAACCCACTGCAGTTAAGGAAGGACTTTCCTGATTAAATGAAATTTAACTCTGAGTGCAAACAATCCCAGAGCTCCTCGTGGTCCCAGAGCCTGGGGATTTCCTGTCTCCCACTGCAGGGAGATTTCCCTCTTTTCTTTTGAGGCTTTCTCTGTGGATTTAAACAAAACCCCTCAGCTTTCCAGAGAACCCCACACTGCAAGGGAGCTTTGACATTGGAGGATGAGGAAAACATTTAATAACAGTATAAAAGTCCAACTCTGGGAAGGTTTTGTGCATCAGATCAGTGAGAAACCTTCCCAACCTCATGGAAAGCACTGCTGTTGTGGAAAACATGGATGGGGAAGGTCAGGAACCTCCTGCTCCACTACAAGGAGGTGCTTTTTGATCCTTTTCTTTCCCTCCAAAGACATTCTGCCCACATTTTGAGGAAAAAAAAAACCACAGAAGGAGCAAATGTGAAGGTGAAACTTGGCATTTCCTCCAAGTAATTCCTTCAGGAAAAGGGAATTTCAGCTGTGAAAAGGACAGACCACCAATTTCCCTCCAAGATCTGTTGTTTCAAAGCAAGAGTCAACTCAGAGTCCTTTGAAGCAATTTGTTTCCAGCAGGGCCCTTTCCTGAGGGAGGGGCAGGCTCTGCTTTTTCATTTTTAACAGCATTTGATGAGTGTACAAAGTTTATGTCCCTGGATGGATGGGGGGATTGATGGAGGATGTTTGTTTGTCTCTTCAACACAGAGAGGAACCTGCAGCCCACAAAGAATAAATTAGAGCCAAGTGCAAAAATTCAACAAATTAAAGATAATTAACTTATTTCAGACAGTGATTTTAGGTGTCACTTGCCCCCCAAAAGCCCCAAATTCTTGGGCAGGAACACAGAGGGTTTTCAGTGTCCCTTTTGCAGCCCTGGAGTGGCAAATCTCACTTTGAGGGGAGAAACCTGCACTGTTGCTGGGAGAAGTGCATCACACCAGGACTTTGGCCAGTGTAAATATCTGTATAAATATGTTTAAAAATGAAAATTGAATAAACTTGCTCCCTTTAGCAATGCTGCTGGACTGGGCAGTGTCCCCAGGGTGCCCCAGGCTGTGTTTCTGCCTCCCAAACCCACCTCTGGAGGGTCAATGTCTGCACTTCTCAACTCTGTGTGTTGGATGAAGCAGTTCCTGGGCTTGGCTTTCACCTGCAGGAGATTTTTTTTTTCATGGAAAATCATCATTTAGCTGCAGAAAAAGTTCTTTTATACTCACAGAAATCCTGCTGTTCTTCCTCCCTGTGCATTTAAAGGCTGAGCTTCATTTCCCAGCCTGAGAGAGCAAATCCCTCCCTGCAGAGCTGATTCCAGGCAGGAATTCCCTCCCCATCCCCTGGGGGTGAGCTCAGCTCTGTCCCAGGCACTCCTCACACCCACAGCAGTTTTCCATGGACAATCATCCACGTTTGGGACTGCCCATTGAGAATCCCAGGGAAGACACAGGAATTCCAGCTGTTAGAAGTGTTGCAGGTGAACAGAATTCCAAGGGGTTTGCAGAGTCCTGTGGAGATGGGAGAGGATATTTAGAGCCAAACCAGGGCAGTTTTCCATCTGTTTTTCTTTTGCTCACAGATGTGCAAACACCTGGATGAGGAAAACCTGGTGGGAAAGGTATTAAAGGCAACAAATCCTTTATTGTTGAGCTCCAGGGAGCAAAACCCCCCGGGATTTAAGGGAAGGCAATAACTGGGACTGACCTGACAGAGGTGAAAGGGGCAGAAAAATGGCTCTAAACCCACCAAGCACTTGGTTTTCTCTTTGGCATTTCCTTATTCCCTGGCAGCAGAAATCCAGCATGTTCCTGGTCAAGGCAATTTTCCAGCTCACCACGACAATAAACCACAATTCCAGGTTTTATTTTTCCCTCTCCAACCCAACCCAACCTGTAAAAACGTGTGAAATGTCCTTTTTTCTACAGTGTTTGTGGTGAGGTGGTTGGTGGTAGCAGACCTAGATCTCTGTTCAGTGTGTACTTGGGTTTCTGCTTTGTATTATTCCATCAACTCTGTGGATATTCAATTAAAATGAGACTGATCCTTCAGCAAAAAATGCATCCCCTCCTTTCTCTCAGTGCTTTTATTTAGGCTTTGGCTCCATGTGGAAAATATGATGGAAATTTTTTTTGTTGGGATGTTGTTCCCTTGAAGAACAGGCAGTCAAAGCCCTCCCTGGAAATTCTGACACTGTGAAATGAACTTCTCCAAGTGTTTTTTTACTGAAATAACTTCTATTCTGGACTATGATCTTTGCCACATTCCCTCAGCTGTAGGAAAGAGTCATGGAAAAAATTGCTTTCTTTGGATTTCCACAAAGTCTTTTAATCACACATTATTTTTACCTGTATTTTTAATAATCAAATTAATAACATGATTGGGAATTAAACCATAACCATAATTCAATCACAACACCAAACACACACACACAAAAGACCAACTCAAAGCCACTTAAACAGAAAAAAACCCCCCACTCCAATAAACCCTTGTTTATTTTCATATTGAAACATTTTAATGTTAGATTTTTATAATAAAAAAGAATCAAGTATTTGCAGGGAAGTGCTTGAGGTGCCTGAGTTGAGTGTGTTTAATTAAGTTGTTGCCATATTTCAATCAATGAATTGGAAATATGGATACAAAGGTCTAACCCCAAACAGGCATTGCAGGACTCACAGTGGGAAACAACTCAGGAAATGCATCTTAATTTAAATTAATTTCCTTTCCTCCCTCTATTGCAATTTTACATCATTCTTTACCTTCAGCAGACCTTAAAATTCCAGCAGGCTCTCCCTGGGAATGTTCCAGGAAGAGTTGGGCTCTTCCCTCACTTCTCTCCACTGTAAATGCTCCAGGGGTGTTTGTATTCCTGTTATCCAGGCTGGGGCTCTGGGATTAAGGACAGTGCAATTTCAGGTTAATTTTCCAGATATTCTTCTAATCAAAGTTCAAACTCTAGAAAGGCTCCATCAGCCACATGGAACTTCCATGGCTCATTTTCCCTGGGCTGAAACTCCCCCAGATTTCCTGCTGCCCTCATGGAGCTCCCATTTGCTCCCCCTCAGCTCTAATTTTAAGGCAGAAAACAACAAAATTATAACCACCACAGTGGGGGGAAATAGTTTTAAAAAGCTCATTTTTTTCTTCCAAACCGGAAAAACTCATTTCCATTTGGCCTCAGGTTTGCCCTGGGAGTGAAAACTCAGTGTTTGCACCTCCTCAATGGAGGAAGCTCCTCCGTCCCAGGAGCTGTGAATGGAACTGTCATCCCAGTGGGAATCTCCTCTCCCACGTCTGTGCCTCCCTTTGCAGTGCCTGAGGCTCCTGGATGGAGCCATTCCCAGAACATGCTGACTCTGGCACAGAACATTCCCAGGCATTTCCCAGCCTGGCTGCTCATCATCCCTGACAGAGAGACCCCAGGATTAGACAATTAGAACTTCCTCCTGACCAATTAACCTGTTCATCCCACCCCCAAATGAGCCTCAGTGAGTTTGGTTTCCCTGGGGAGGAGAAGAGCTGATTCCCCTGGGCTGGGATGAATCACTCAGTGCTGAGGCTTCTGGGCTGGGAATATCCAGTTTTACAGCCCCCACATCTCTCAGGATTCCTCAGTGCCTTGAACCGCCCCCGAGGGGAGGGAAACACAAGTGGGGAAGGGATAGGGATGGAACATTCCTTGTTTTTCCAGGCACCCCCTGAGCCCTCAGCTCAACGGGGCTCATCTGGGGCACGGCCGAGCTTTTGTCTGACAATCCAACGGGATGAAAAGCTCCAAAGGTTCCCCTGAGAACCACCAGGCTGGAGATTAACAAGGGAATGCTGCTGAAAAGCCGAGTTTGGAGCAGAGATTTGGAGCAGGAGATGAAGCCAACACGGTCCAGCTCCAGCTCACTGGAGGTGGGTTGTGGTTTCCCAATCCATCATGGAACAACCACTGCAGAAAACTCAGTGTTCACACAGTGAGGTGGGAGAGGCAGAGTTTGTACCTGGAGTGGAAAGAGAAAGGACAGTTGATTTTTGCATCATCTCAACCCATTTCAACATCGATATTGTCGTGGTTTAAACACCAAAATATTTCAGTTCCCTGAATTGTTTTGCTCAGATTGTTTTGGGTACGTGAAGCTGCAGCCAAACAGCTCAAGGTCAATGATTCAGAGCTCCAGCCCATGAACCCTGCTCTGAATTCCAAATACAGCCCCTTTGGAGAGGGCCCATCCCCAAAAACCCACCGGGGGGATCTGGCAGGGACTGTGCTGGAGCATCCTGCAGGAACTGGGATGCAGGAACTGGGATGGAGCAGGAACTGGGATGGGGAAGAAGCTGGGAAGGAATTCTAAGGATGTGGGAAAGAGCACAGATATTATTGGGAACATTTAGAATTGGTGGAAATGTTAAAAGTGCTAATTTGTCCAGGACTGCACCTGCCATGGCAGGCAAAAGGAATCCTGGGCTTTCCTTTGCTCTTCCCAGTTATTTGCACTCTTGAGGCTCCTTTTTATCAGCTCCAACAACCCAAAGGGCTTCTCCATGAAATCCTTCCCCTCCTGAAACCCCCCTGGGACAGAGAGTTCTTCCAACAGGCAGGGGGAGGATGGTGGGCTGGGAATTCCAGAGCCCAAGGAAAGCCCAAACCAGGAGTCTGAACAGCAGGAAAAGGCAAACTCCCCTCTGCTGTCTCTCTGTTCCCTTTGCAGGCTGATTTTGAAGAGCCTGTCAAACACACCTGAGGATCTGTCGGAATATTTGGGAGTGTTGGAGGAATCAGCTCCCAGAGACAAGAGGTTTTCCAGCTCAGCTCCTCCCCTGGGCTCTGTGGGAAACCTTCAGCACTTGTTTCATGTCTTCACTCCTCCTCCTCCCTCATTTTCCAAACAACCTGCAGGTTTTCCCACTCCCTCTGCTCTCCCCTGTCAGTCCCATCCACATTGGCCAAAAGTGAGGAGGAAAATCAGACATTTCCTCTCCTGGAATAGAAACCAGAGAGTTAAACCCAGGATTCTGTAGCTTTTAAAGCTTCTGATTCCTTGTTCCTGCCTTTAATCTACAGCAGCAGCCAGATCAGGCCCCATGGAGAGCCACATCCACAAACACATTCCAGCTGTCCAGTGACACTGGAAATGTCTGGCATCTTTTGAAAACTTTATCCCTGGAATTACTGCACTGGCTACCTGGCATCCCAGAGATAACAAAGAGGGCATTTCTGGCATATTTCAGCCATTTTTGCCTCTCTAGACACGAATCCCATGACACAAATTCCTCATAGAAGCTCCTGGACTCGAAGGAAGGTCCTTTCTTGGAGCATCAACAGCTCCAAAGGGCTCCAGTGAGGAAAAGCTTGGGAAGAGCAGTGTGGGGAGTGGAACAACTACATCATCTGCTATTTGGGGACCTGAGAACTCAGGATTTCTCCATCTCTGCCTGGAATTCTTCCCTAATGAGCTGCTGCTCTTGGGCTCCATTTCCCCCTCCCTCACAGAGTCCTCACTCGAGATCAGTCAAAATCTCCTCCCTGGGTTTCCTTCACCCTCTTGTCTTTCATTCAGGGTTTTCATGGAATCTCAGAAGATCCAGAGCTGGGAGGGACCCTGGGGTAGCTTTAGACACAGGGAATGTCACCCTGTGGGTCACAGGGAATGTCACCCTGGGATCCTCAGGGATGGGCTGCCAACCACTTAATCACTCTGCTAATTGACTTTCTTACTCCACTGCCCTCATTTCCTCCCTGAGAGCTGCAGCAGTTGCTGAGGGTCACACAGGGGGATTCTTGGGCTGTCTGGGCAGGGCTGAGGGTCCCCTGGGGTCCCTCCCAGCCCAGGATGTTCTGAGATTCCACAAAAGTGCTGCTTTCCTGATGTTCTCTCCCTCATTTTTATTTCCAATAAAACTCACCTTCCTCCAGGGAGGGTTTGGGAACCTCCACAACCTCCCAGAAGGAGCCACTCACTCCCACAGCACCTTAGAAAGAACAAATAACCCCAAATTCCTACATTCCCAAGTGCAAACGACCCTCATTCCTGGGCCCTGAGGTCCCTCCTGCAGGTCCCTGGCACAGCAGCCTTGGCACAGCCTCGGGGGTGCCACAAACAATGTCTTGGGGTTGCTGAAGGATTGAAACACAATTCAAACCCAATTTCAGTGAGTCACATCCTGCAGCAGAAAGGCCAGAGGGCCCCCAGACCCCAAACTGTGCCAGGGCAATAATGCCCTGCTGGCTCCAGGAATATTAAACCAGCCCCTGCTAAATTTAGCTCAGTTTTAACAAAGAAGATTAATATTCCCTTTTAGTCAACGTTAGTATTCTAAAAATACCCCTGGGAGAGGGAACATTCCCTGTCTTTGATTCAGTGAATGGCATTTGTGTGAGGGAAGTGTCAGGCAGATAAAGGCTCTGGGGATAAACAAGCCAAAAAAGAGGAAGTTTCAGGTGCCCCACCAGAAATGGGGCTAAAAAAGCCTTTCTGAACGTTTGGCATTTGCATAAGTTGCATTTCTGGGGGTTGGGGAGGGTGAGGGTCAGACCCAGGGGCAGGGAAGGGGCAGGAGATGATGGAATGGGATCCCAAATCCAGGCACGGGGCAGCTCCAGAGGGAACAGCAGGGCTGGGAATGTGGGAATCCCAGTTATTGGGGGAACACCATCCCACAGGGGGGCTGGGGCATTGGCAGGGACAGGGCTGAGGGGAAACACAACAGGGAGATGAAAACCAAGCTCAGGAAAAGGCACAAACACCCCCAGGAGCACTGAGGGCCTGGGAAAATGGTTCAAAAGGAGATTTTACCCCCAGAAAAATGAGTTTTACACTTCCAGGAGTGAGATTTGCGGCTGTGAGATTAAAATAAAACACAAACCACCCAAACAATGTGCCTTCTGTCCTTCACTGCTCCTGTTTGCAGAAGAAACAGGGTGTTAACATTCCTTGGAGATAGTGGGACAGTGCTGGGGAACTCCCCGAGCCCAAACAGCTCAGCCAAATCCACAATTCCCAGCTGGAAATCCAACTGCCCTGAGAGTTGTGGCTCCCTCAGGTTCAAGAATCCAAGCTCCAAGTTCCTCTGGAATGATGATTTTGCCTTGGAAATGATGGTGAAAGTGTAACCACAAGTGGTGTCTCTGGGAACAGCCAAATTGCCTCAGTATAGACCATAAATAATAAGTGGAAAAACAAATAATTAAGAGCTGAGAAGTTCATTTGCTCTATTCCCACCCCATAAATGTCCCAGGTTCTGCTTCACACCCAACTCCTTTCCTTGCCTTCAACACCTTCCCTGCAAGAGCTCCAGAGCCTTCACCTCTGGCAGTTCATCATTTGCTAATTTGCAGCTCATGTTTATTCATGGCCAGCTCATTTTCTCACAGCTCTGAGCCCCGGCCTTGTGGCTGAGGAGAAAGAAGGGCTTTGTGGAGGAAAAAAAACCTTTTTTCAGTTCAGCAGACACAGCTGGGATGGGACAAGGGGGATGGAGGACACGAGTCCCTTCTCCAGGCCTGAGACAGGGCAATCCAGTCAAACCCAACTTGGAGCAGCTCAGACAGGACCCCAAACCCCCAGATATTGGTGCTACTCACTTTTTACAATTATTTTATAACCCTCTGTAGGACAAGGAACCATCTAATAGTGCCCCCTTAATCCTGCCAGAGTGATTTTATAAAGGCACACAACGATTTGGGTGATTTAAGACAAGATATTAATTAAAAATGCACATTATGGAGAGAAAAAAGTACTGTTGGTGACTCTGCCTTCACCTGGCATTGCTGAGAGCCCAATTTGGGAAGCAGCTGGAATAATTCCAATTAAAGCAGCCAGATTAATTCAAATCAAAGGTGTACACACAGGGAGAGGTATTTACCCCAGAAAGTGGCTCAGGTAGAGTTGACTTACCCTCAAAAGCTTAATTTACTTAAATAAACTGTGCAGGATGAGACTCTCTGGACAGATAATATTTTAGGCCTTTCTTGGTCTGTACAGAAAATAAACTGTTCCAAAAGTTCCTCCTCAGGAGTCAAAGGGGATGGTCCAAGTGGATTCACTGCTCAGGCCCTCCACACTCCCAACAGCTGGACTGAAAGGAATAAAGAAACAACATTAAAATGAAGGGGGTTTTCCCCTTAAATGAAGGTTTTTGCCCCTTATATGGAGTTTCCCCCCCCTTTTTTCCCCCTAGTAGATGTTTAGAGAGAAACTCCTTCTCCTGACTCTCCTGGGTCCAAATAATCCACTGAAGGAGAGTGAAGGAGTGGAAGGGACAGCCAGGGAGGGCCCCGTGACTGGTGACTCCCCACACGGGACAGGGCTGACATTTCCACCTCCCCAGGTCTAATTTAGGCAAAGGCTGAGCTGCCAAAAGGTTATTTTTGGTGCCGTCACCGCTCGGGGCCATCGAGGGAGAGGGACAGGTGCAGGTCCAGGGTGGGCCAGGGCAGGGTGAGACCCCCAGGGTGGGCCATTGGGGTAAGGGCTGAACTCCCTCCAAAATGTGACATGAGAGGGGTTGGCTGAACCCCCAAAAGTGGCCTTGGGGTGAGGGTTGGATGAAGCCTCTGATGTCCCATTTTGGGGGAAAAATGTGACACCGGGGGCTTGGCTGAACCCCCAAATGTGACACTGGGGTGATGGTTTCCTGAACTGTCCCCAAAAAGTGCCACTGGGGTTAAGGTTGGCTCAGCCCCCCAAATGCCACACCAGGGGGGTTGGCTGAGCCCCCAATGTGACCCCAGGGGGGTTGGCTGAGCCCCCCAATGCCACCCCGGGGGGCTGGCCCAGCCCCGGCCGTGCCCGCGGGCTCCTGACGGTCACGGGGCAGTGCCAGGGGCGGGGACAGGCGCTATAAACCCTCGGGCCGGGCTCGGGGCACTCCGGGCTCCGTTTGATCCGCTGCAAGTCGGTTCAGCCTCTCCAAGTTGTGTCATTTCCTCGCCACGCAAAGGAGGCGACAATGAAATACATCGTGGGCATCGGGGGGTGAGTCCTGGCTGCAAAACGCGCTTCTCTCCCTTTAATTTCCTTTTTTCCTTCTAGTTTAGTTGATTTATCTGTATATAAAACGATGTTCGGGGTCAGGATTTGAGGGATGAGGCAACTCGCTGAGTATCAATTCGTGCTGCTTCAACACAGAGAGCTCTGCGGGCTGGAGAAGCTTTAATGGGAAATTTATGTATATACTTTAATATTATATATCCTTTAGCGTATATTTTTATATTGTTTTATAGATACTTTTTTAGATAACTTGTATAGGATTAACAGGACAGATGTTGCTTCAATAGAAAGAGCTCTAGGGCAGCATATACTTTTATATACTTTTATAAACTTTATACACTTCTTTACACTTTATAGGCACACTTTATACACTTTTATATATCTGTGCATACTCTTTTTGTATTTATCCATACAGGTTTTGTATATTTGTAAACACATTTATATAGTTTACATATACTTTTGTCTGTAGTTTTGTACGTGCTTTTGTGGGGTTAAGAAGAGGGGAAAAAAATCTCAAGTAAATTTAGAGGTCGTAGGGCCCAAAAATATTATTTTTAAAGGCAGAGAAGGGGAAAATTCTGTGCTGAATGAAAAGCTTTTATGAAAAGCTTTTAATTTAAGAAGCTGGATTAGGGGCCGGTGTGTGCTGGGGGGTCGGGGAAGGGGCATTGGGTTAATTCTTCCTTTAATTCTTCCTTTTATCCAGCGCTGGGAACATCGGGGATAATTTCCACAAAGATGTTCCCCGAGACTTTTGTGTCTCCAGGTTTATATCCTGAGTTACAAGTGAAACCCTCCCCAAAGTCAGGCAGGATATTTTAGGTGACTTTTAACAGATCTAATGGGCTGATCTTACCTCTGTAGCTTTATATTTTCTTTTAACTAAACAATGTTACAGCTTCAGGCCTCTAATGTAGACGGGTTTTCTGATTTATTTCTTACAGCTCAGCCTCTGAACAAGGTTTTGGTTCATTTCTCCAAGCCCATCCTGCAGCTCCAGGGTTAAATTCCTCCTGGGCTAAAGCTCTGCGGGGTTAAGGG
>JAOXXN010000347.1:4094350-4104691 GCA_026770055.1 Myrmophylax atrothorax
GCGTCTCGCGGGAGGGTTGGCGGGGCCAAGGGCGGGCGCGCGCTTTTGGCGCGCCACGCCCTTCCCGCCAGAGGGCGCCAAACCCCCTTAATAACAACAAAAACCACCCCAAAATCCCACGATTTTCATCACCATTATCCAATTTTATTAATTCCAGTGGCACTAATACAGGCGGCGATGGGCACGACGGACAGTCAACGACACTGCAGATAAGGCAATCTCACAATTCTCCCCAACCCTTCCTTGCTTAGTCCCCCCCAAACCCCTTTTTCAATTCCTTCTCGAGTGGCCATTCTGCAGCAGTTTTGTTTTTTTTTTTTTCCTTTGAGTCAAATAAATACAGAATTGGGCAAATCTAGTGGAAATGTTTTAGTTACAATGGCAAAGATGAGTCATGTGCAACACAGAAACCTATAAGGCTTTTTTTTGTTGTTGTTGTTGTTTTCCTCATTTGAAGTCTCGAATTGCTATTAATTAACAAGATGGTGCTGATGGGCGTCTCTACCCCCCCCTCAGGCAATGGGTGGCAACGCTAATTAATTGATTTTTCCTCTTCTCCCAGAGTTCCATGGGTTTAATTAGAGTTTGTCCAGGAAGTTGTCGAGGGCAGGGATCCCTTCCTTCAGCCCTTTGCGTTTGCGGGTCTCGGCGACCACCTGGCAGGGGCGGCTGGTGCTCTCGAAGGGGTCCCCAGGCAGGATCTGCCAGTGGTCAAAAACGCACTGGGGGAAGGCCTGACCCCCCGTGTTGGACCTCAGATCTGCTGTGAAACCTGGGAGGAACGAGAGCAGAGGTGAGGTGGGACAAGGGATGGGGGTAGTTTGGTGTCACTGCCAGTACAAGTCATAGTCTGAGTCACCACCGGCAAGTGGAACACTGAGTAAGTCCCAAAAGCCTCCTGAGATGCCAAACACAGCTCCAACACCAGGTGGGGATGGAGAGAGGGCTCCAGGGAGACCTTAGAGCCTAAAGGGGCTCCAAAAGAGCGACTGGACAGGACTTCTGGAGAGACAGGACACAGGGAATGGCTTCCCACTGCCAGAGGGCAGGGTTAGGTGGGATATTGGGAAGGAATTCTTCCCTCTGGGGGGATTGATGAGATACTGGCACAGGGTGCCCACAGCAGCTGTGCCTGTCCTTTCCCTGAAGTGTTCAAGGCCAGGTTGGACAGGTCTAGGAGAAACCTGGGACAGTGGAAGGTGTCCCTGCCCATGGCAGGGGGGAAGATGAGATGACCCTGAAAGGTCCCTTCCAACTCAGAGTGTTTCCAACCTTGGTCTCCCCTCCCAGGGACAACAGGACAACAAACTGAAGATGCACCAGGGGAGTGCATCTACTGCCCAGTAGAGGGGTGGAGTTCCCAGCCCTGGAGGGATACAAAAGCTGAGTGGATGTGCCATTTTGAGGACATGAGTTAGTGGTGGCTCTGGCAATGCTGGGGGAATAGTTGGACTCGATGACCTCTGAGGTCTTTCCCAAGGATCTCCCTGTCCCTTCCCAGGCTGGCACCAGGCTCCAGGACTGGCACACTCACCGAAGGACTCGTTGACAGGCAGGTAGGCCTTGACCACGAACATGGGGGTCCCAGCCACCTGAGTCTCCTCAAAGACATGGCCACGCTTCCTGTTCAACACGCCGTAGATGCCACCAACCACCTGCTCAGGGCACTGCAAGAGAGACGAGTAAGGACCTCAAACTCCCTCTTCTTGTCTTCCCCTCAACCCTCAGTTATAATTCAACCCAGCAGTTTTCACATTGTGAGCAAGTGAGCCTTGCAAAGACACTCTGGGAATCCTGGGCTGCCAGAAGTGTAACAGGGAGGGGGAGAGGAGACAGAACTGCAGAGCTTGGTCTCTGCTGGAGTGCAGAGTGGCTCTGGGAGCAGGGAGCTCCCTCCCTTCCCTGTGGGCTGGCAGAGGGCTCTCACCTGGATCTCCACCAGGTAGATGGGCTCCATGAGGCGGGGCTGGGCGGTGAGCACGCAGGCGTAGAGGCAGCGCCGCGCCGTGGGGATGATCTGGCCGCCGCCGCGGTGGATGGCGTCGGCGTGCAGGGTCACGTCGTGCACGTCGAACCGCACCGCCCGCATGTTCTCCTCGCACAGCACCCCCTGCAACGCCAAGGGCACGGTCAGCCAGCTCTCAGGGCACAGCTGGCACTGCCAGCCACGAGGGCACAGCCCCCGGGCTCTGCGGAAGCAGCTCCCAGAGCGGGAAGCCCAGCAAGGAGCCACATGGCCACTCAACCTCCTCGCTGAGGAATGAACCTTCACACCTTCAAAGGCTGGACTCTTGGCTGGCTTTTCCCAGCCTAAGGATTTTGTGGAGGACCAGCTGCTCCCACCACTGTGGCTCCTTTGGGCACTGAAGCCGGTTTTAGCAGCATCCTCATGAATCACTCCATGGGGTTCAGGCCAGAAGAGCTGACACACGTCTGTGGTGCCAAAATCCCCATTTATGTTTCTGCAATCCCCATTCATGGTGCTGAAACCCCCACTCATGTCTCTGCAACCCCCATTCATGGTGCTGAAACCCAACTACTTAACCAAGGAAAATAGAGATTTTTGTCCCAGTAATATGACAGTTGTTGTTGGCTTGGAATCCTCTTTGGAATGGAACTAACTTAAGAAAATTATACAGGAAAATTAATCCCTCCTGTTGCTGTTCCCAGTTTACCTGTCAGCTTATCCCGGAGCCCTCTCCTGTCTAATTCTGAAGAAAGCATTATTATAAATCATTAAAAATTATATAAGCCTTGACAGGGATGTGGCCCCTCAGAGCACTTTTCCTCTCTTTTTGATGCCAGTTTTACTGTTCACCTGGACAGCTCCTGTCTCAGATGTTGCATTTTGTTCTCTGAAAAGCATAAAAAACCCCCTTTAAAACCCCAAAGTTTGTGCTGCCACAATGACCTTCCTCACAGTACTGGGAGAAAACCTTTTGTCTTGAGGCCAAACAGGCCTGAAGTGCTACACCTTCACTCAGCTGCCACTGAGTCTAACCTAAAGACAGTGAACTACAGATTTTCTGCAGTGAGATTATTCCCCAGGGGTTCTTTGGCCAGGAGGACACGCAGGAGCCCCTGATGCCCCCAGCCCACAACGCCAGCCCTCACCTCCTTGGTGGCCCACTGGAACCCGGCCACCACGCTGTCCTTGATCTCGTTCAGGTACTGCACCCCCTTGGTGATGTCGGTGAGGATGTTGGGCCCGGTGCCATCGGGGCCGAAGCACCAGATCTTCCTGGCCTCGGTGACGTCCCACTCGTACTTCTCGGCCAGGTACCGCGCCCGCTGCTTCAGCTCCTGCCGCGCCGACACCTCGCCCTTGTCGATGTCCTCGGCCAGCCCGTCAGGGAAGGGCCTGGCCTTCATGTACAGCCTGTTGTGTTTGTTGGGGGACTTGGAAAGGCACATCACGTTGGACTCCTCGCTCACCGTCTCGCGGTAGGACACGACGGGATCGGATTTCTGCGGCGGCACAGAGTGTGGAGCTGTGAGACACGGAGGGCAGCTCAGCAGCACCCAGCCCAGCTCAGACCGCTCCCTACCTTGATGGGGATGCAGGCGTGGTCCTCCTCCAGGTCCTTCAGGCAGATCTCCAGGTGCAGCTCCCCGGCCCCAGCAATGATGTGCTCCCCAGACTCCTCAATGATGCACTGAAAGACCACGCACAGCAGGTGAGGCTTCAAACTGCATCCCAGGCAATGCTCTCATCTCTGGTTTTAGTGTTTGACTCAGAGCTACCTTTAGATGCTCCTGTCACTGATCTGGGGGTGACACAGCACCAATCCAAGGTGCAAGGCAGCACTTTGGTAGGGCTGGGACCAACACTCGACGCTTTCCTGCCAGTACCCCCAGGGCACCCAGGAGTGGAGATTCTGACCCAGGACTGGAGACTGGGACTCCCAGAGCACCCAGGACTAGAGATTGGAACCTAGGACTGGACATTAGGAGTGCTACTGCATCCAGGACTAGAGACTAGAACCCAGGACTGGAGATCAGCTCAGCTGGTTGGAGCATGGTCCTATCAACACCGAGGTTGTGGGTTTGATCCCTGCATGGGACATTCCCTTAAAAGCTGGACTTGATGATCCTTGTGGGTCCTTTCCAGCTCAGAATAGTCCGTGAAATTCCTGTGGAGGCAGCAGGAGCAGCACTTCTCTGTCCCTGGGGCCCTCCTGGACACTAACCTGCACCATGGGGTCGGACTTGGCCAGTCTCTTCAGCCCCTCCACCAGCTTGGGCAGGTCTGCCGGGTTCTTGGCCTCCACGGCCACACGCACCACGGGGCTCACGCTGAACTTCATGACCCTCATGTTGTGGGCGTGCTCGAAGGTGGTGATGGTTCCAGTCTTCACCAGGAACTGGTCCACACCGACCAGCCCCACGATGTTTCCACAAGGCACGTCCTCGATGGGCTCCACGTAGCGGCCCATCATGAGAATGGTCCTGGCCAAAGGGAAAAGTGGGTTAGTGAGGTTGGAAGGGGGAAGAGATCCCACCAGGCAGCACTCTGGAGCTCAGCAGCACACCCCAGGCCAGGACCAACCTTTGAATTGGCTTCAGGTACAGATCCTCCTTCTTGCCAGGTGTGTAGTTTGGTCCCATGATTCTGACTTTCAAGCCAGTTGAGACGAGACCAGAGAAGACACGGCCAAAAGCGTAGAAACGTCCCTTGTCAGAGGTTGGCACCATTTTAGAGATGTACATCATCAGGGGGCCTTTGGGGTCACAGTTCTTAATGCCTGGGTGGAGGAGGGGAGAGACCAGCTTAGCCCAGAGTTACTGATGGAACTGGCATCATATCCTGTGACCCCACACCCCAAATCCCACCAGGAGACCTTCACCCACTACTGTCCCAGCCCATGGGCTTCTATCCAGAAAGCTGGCCAATTTAGAGAGGAAGGGGGAATGATTTCCCAGTGCCACAGGTTGCCCAGAGAAGCTGTGGCTGCCCCATCCCTGGAAGTGTCCAAGGCCAGACTGGGGCAACCTGTGCTAGTGGAAGGTGTCCCTGCTCATTCCAGAGGGTTGGAACTGGTTGGGCTTTAAGGTCCTTCCAACCCAAACCATTCTGTGATTCCATGAAAGATCACATCACCAAGAGGTTTCCAACAAATGCAGGCTCAGCTGGAGCCTCTGGTACTCTCCTGTCCCTCAGCCAGCTCAGTCCTCCAGAGCACAGCTGTTTGATCCATGCTAGAAAACCTCCAGCCTCAAGAGCTCCAGACACTCCCAAGCCATGTACACGGAGAACAAGCTGGTTCCAGGCGTGTGGGAGCTCCAAGCCTGGCAGCAAAGCAGCAGCTGCTCCTACCTATGGCAGCCTCATCGTCAGGGGGGCCCTCGTAGAGCAGCTCACAGCGGTACTTCTGGGCTGTGACGGGGGAAGGCAGGTGGATGGTGATCATCTGCAGCAGGGCATCTCCAGCGGGCAGCCACCGCCTCATCACGGCCTGGCCAGGGCACCAACACCCAGTCAGAGTGTTCACAACCCAGACTCGACCTTCCCCTGCTCCCCAACAGCACCTTCCCACCCCACCAGGCTGGAGCTGACACTGCTGGAGCAGCAGCACAACTCATCTCCTCCGCAGAGGACTCAGACCAAGCTCACCTTCAGCAGGGGTTTGCCCTCCTTGTCCTTGTCCTCGCTGTCCAGCTTGATGTCCAGTTTCTCAATCAGTTTTGCCGCCTCTTCTTTCTTGAAGTTCATGATTGCATCAAAAACCTGCAAGAGCAGCAGCAGTGGGTGCACGGCCATGACCCAGTTTGGAGCAGCAGCACTGATGTCTCTGCAGAGAATCCCTGCCCTGGCTCACACCCAGCCCAGGAGCCTCCAAGAGGCTCAGCCCACCTGCCCCCAGAGCAGCAGGATGTGTCAGACAGTTGTATTTCTTCAATCAAACAAGTCAGGTCAAAGTGAAGAAATTTTCCATCATCACGCACGGGCCAAGTGGGGAGCAGGAGGCACCTGGAGGGTGGAACCCTGAGGAGCTCACCTTGAAGATGGGGTCAAGGATGAGCTGGCAGAAGGTCCTGGGCAGTTTCTTTCCATCAGGGCTGGTGGCAGATTTGCTGAACTTGCCAGTAGCAGGATCAAAGTATCTGGAGAATTAAATCAAACATCAATGCTCAGCTCAGCTCCAGACATGTGGCTTATTCTGCCTGCTCAGGGCAGAGAGAAGGGCTGCTGAGGAAGTGCCATCTTCATGCCATTCCCCTCATTACCAAAATGCAATTAACTCTTGTTAAATCAGGCACAACCACACCCTCCCTGCTCACCCAACTTCTGCAGCCACTGGAGCTGCTCTGGAATTCCAGGCACCAGCCACACCTCCTCCCTCACCTGTCTCCCCACAGCTTCTTCATCATGTCTTCCACTTTCTTGGCACGCTCGGAGGGGCTCAGCTGGGCATCTCCCTTGGCAGCAAACTTTGCCACGTACATCTCAGCAAACTGCTTGAGGGTGAAGGCCCAGCCGTGCAGGCCGGAGCCGAAGCCCACGGTGCCCAGCACCGGGTCAATCTGAGGGGGAACAGCAGAGCTGGGTCAGAGCAGCAGCCCAAGGTCAACCCAGCCCAAACCACCTGAGGGCAAAGAGAGCCAGGATGGAGCTCCAGGGTGCTGGGAGTCTCAAGTTCTGTCACAGGGACCCTCCCTGAGGTCTGGGACAGCCACCTCTTTAGCTTTGCACCACAGAACTACATTGGTTTTCCTTCACTCCAGCCAGGTGTGTACTGACAGCTTAGATTCCTGTGCAGGAAAGATTCCCATCTTTCCCAGGGAGGATCAGGAAAGCACAAACACCTCCAGAATGCAGGAGCAGAGCACAAGCTCCTCCTCAGAACCTGTGGCCAACAGCCCTGCTCCAGGAACCCTCCTCAGAATCTCCACCCATCCCTGCTCCGTCCCCAGGAACCCAGCAGGGGCAGTGCTGGGAGCAGGAAAACACCTCCCAGCCCTGCACTGCAGGAGCCAGACAGGGCAGAGGTGCTGGGGAGGATCCTGCAGCACCCACCACCACAGATGTGGCGTGGGCAAAAGAGTGTCACTCTGTGAGGAGAGGAAATCATGGAATCACAGCATGGTTTGGGTTGGGAGGGACTTTAAAGCCCATTCAGTTCCACCACCTGCCACCTACCACCAGCCCAGGTTGCTCCAAGCCCCATCCAACCCAACCTGGCCTTGAACAATTCCAGGGCTGGGGCAGCCACAGCTTCTCTGGGCAACAATTCCTTCTTTTATTTACACCCTTTATTTGTTTAAGCCTTGAACAGGAGATTTCGGGCAGAAGCCAACAGGAGGCCCAGGCCAGCACAAGGCTGGGGAGTTAAGGCACCTTTGATATTCCACTCTCACTTCTCCACTTGAGGGAAGGACGAGTCACTGAGGAGGAAAGGGCTCCTTCTCCCCAACAGGGATTATTCCAAACCCACTCACCATGATATTCCCCATGGGGCCACTTTCTCCCTCTCCATAGGTGGAGATGATGACGTTGACGTTCTCCACGATGCGCTGGAAGGTCTGGTACAGCTCCTCTGGCTCCAGCTGCAGCTCCAGCAGGGCCCTGTCCATCTTGTTCATCATCAGCACGGGCTTGATCCTCTCAGCAATGGCCTGACGCAGCACAGTCTCTGTCTGCACACACACACCTGCCACACACAGGGAGTGAGCCGGCCTTGCCTCCCAGCAAACCTCACCACAGACACAGGGAGTGAGCCGGCCTTGCCTCCCAGCTCCACATGGAGCAGCAAACCTCACCACAGACAGAGGGAGTGAGCTGGCCTTGCTTCCCAGCTCCCCCAGCTCCACAAGGAGGAGCAAACCTCACCACAGACACAGGGAATTGCTGTCCTTGCCCCCCAGCTCCCCCAAACCCACTCCAGCTCCACAAGGAGGAGCAAACCTCACCACAGACACAGGGAATTGCTGTCCTTGTCTCCCAGCTCCCCAAAACCCACCCCAGCTCCCCAAGGAGCAGCAAACCTCACCAGAGACACAGTCCACGACAACCAGGGCCCCGTCAGTGACACGCAGAGCTGCCGTCACCTCTGAGGAGAAGTCCACGTGCCCAGGGGAGTCAATCAGGTTGATCAAGAAGCCAGAGCCATCCTTGCTCTGCTTGATGAAGGCCAGATCGTTCTCAGAGAGCTCATAAAACAGGGAAATAGCTCTGAAATAAAGGAACAACTATTAAAATTATTATCTCCATGTTATTTTTCCCCAATCCTTAAAAACATTTTATCCCACACCAACAGCTGCCACAGCAGGACATGGCACTCTGTGCTCTGCTCTAGTTGACAAGGTAGTCCAAGGTTGGAGTGGATGAACCTGGAGGTCTTTTCCAACTGATTCTCTCTGGGCTTAAGGATTCCCTGTATTCCTGGGAGGTTGGTGTGGGAGAGAACAGGAGCACAGGCTAAAACCTGCCATTCCTAAGCCATGACCTCCCCCAGAACCCCTGCAGCTCCCAGCACCTAAAGAGAATTCCCCATCTTTAATTAAGGATTTTGGCTTTGCCTGGTCCCATCCACCTTCTCCAACCCTTTTCAGATCCCTCATGGTCCTCAAACCCCCCATGGCAACAAAGCCACCAGAGACAGTCCCAAGAGTCTCCACTCCCATCCATGGGACACCCAACAATCCTGGGGCTGAACTGGGAGGGTGAAGCTCCTCCTGTGCACATTTATTTCCAAGGAAGTGTTCAATGATTGCCCAGAACCCCCCCATCACTTGTCACCTTGCTGAAGAGCCTCCACTGGGCTTCCCAACCAGGCCAGAGCAGCCCAGCAGCACCTTCTCCCCTCTCAGGGAAGGCTCAAACCCCACGGGCTGAGCTCAGGGAGGACCCCGAGGATGGTGATGCCCAAAATGAGCTCCTCCTAAAGGAAACCCTCAAGACTCCACATGTTTTAGCAGGCAGCACTCCTTTCATTGCTACAGATGCACAAGACTCTGATTTCTTCAAGTGTGCACATAGTTATAAAAACTTGTTGCTTTTAAATAGTTACCTAATTAACCCTTCAAGGTATTACCTCACACTGTCCCACCTACTTCCAAACCCACCCCTCCCTCAGTACTGCCCTCCACAGCCTCCTGAATCTGAGCTGGAGATCACAAACACCACCCCTTCATCCTCCTTTTCCTCATTATCTGTCCCTGGAACAACTTCCAGATCTCTGAGGCCTCTGAACAGCTTTGCCTCAGTTACACCAACCTGTTATGTTGGGTTTTTTAAGCACCTCCACAGACAAGACACCCTAAAATTCTTTACCCCTTGGAACCCTTGACAAGCTACACAAAGCTACTTGTGTTTCTCTCAGCACATCCACAGACAAGACACCCTAAAATCCTTAGCTAAGGTGCTAAAAGCCACACTCCAATGCTCGCAGGGTGTGTTTGGGGCACGGAGGGAGGTGCTCACACGGCTTTGATGGTGATGCAGCGCTGCTGTTTCTTTAAGCACAACCACAGACAAGACACCCCAAAATTCTTTACCCCTTGGAACCCCTGAGAAGCCACACAAAGCTAACTCGCTAAGGTGCTAAATGCCACACTAAACTCCTGGCAGGGTGTGTTTGGGCGCAGAGGGAGGTGCTCACGTGGATTTGATGGTGATGCAGCGCTCCTGCTCGTCCTTGCGCGTGTCGGTGAAGCGCGTCTCGCCGGCGCGGGCCGAGGCGATGATGCCGGCCTTGCACACCAGCGAGTCGGTCAGCGTGGACTTGCCGTGGTCCACGTGGGCGATCACGGACATGTTCCTGATGTTGGCCTTTTTGTCCATGATGGCCCGGATCTGGTCTACTGTGAAGTTCACCTTGAAAGGGGGGAGGGGGATGGAGGGTTTGTAAAACGGCTCTGGAGGCGCCAAGGAATCCCAGGGTGGGTGGCAGAGGTGCCAACCCTGCCTGAGTGACAGCACGACCCACTGCAGTGGGGCTGCAGCACCGGCCCCTCCGGGCATCTGTGTCCTGTGTGGCAGCGGCTCCTGGGGGCAAAACCCGGTCAGAGCCAAACCCGGGGGACAAAACTCCATCAGAGCCAAACCCAGGGCTGCAAAACCCCCTCAAAATCAAGGCCAGGGAAAACAAACCCTCAAAACCGAACCCAGGGGGGAAAAACTCCTCAAAACCGAACCTGGAGAAGCAAACCCCCTCAACCCCGAGTCTGGGGCCAAGCTGTCATCCTAAACCGAACCGGGGGGTCAACATCCCCTCGAGGCCGAGGCCGGAGGACAACCTCCCCTCAAGACCGAACCCGGGGAGGCAAAACCGCCTTAAAATCCGAGTTTAGGGGGCGAGCTGTGCCCCTGAACCGCCCCGGGGGGCGGGCGCCCCTCAG
>JAOXXN010000347.1:4165648-4178770 GCA_026770055.1 Myrmophylax atrothorax
GATCTGGTAAAGGGACTGGAGTTGGACCAAGGGTTGGACTTGATGATCTCGGAGGTCTTTTCCAACCCAATCCATTCCATGATTCTATCTGGCAGGAAGGGAAACAGCAAATGTGCAGACAAAATCCAGGTGTTCTGCTTGTTGCTCAAACATCCCAAAGGCTTGGGCTGCGCTGGGACATTGGTGCCATGGCCCTTGGGAGACAGGCTGGGCTCTGTGTGTGTGCACTGTGGGCACCTGGGATGTGGCTGCAGCTCTTGAGGTCTTCAGGTAGAGGTCTGATTGCAAATCATGACAGAGCAGCCTTTGGAGGGACTTTTTTCTCCCCTCAGTGTGACAGGGACGTTGGAACGCAGTGTGTGGTGTGAGGGGCAGCTCAGCTCACTCCTCCTGAGTCTCCTTAGTTCAAACCATCTTGCTGCTGCCATCACAGAACCACTTGAGTTGGAAGAGACCTCTGGTGTTGAGTCCAACCTGTGACTCATCACCACCTTGTCAAATAGGCCAGCACAGAGCACCATGTCCAGTTGTTCCTTGAACACCTTCCTTGGGTATGGCCCTGAAATACCAACTGCTCTTCAGGCATCTGCTGGACTTTCAGTGTAGACCTTGGACAGACACATAAAGCCAAGCCTGTGCCTGTGTGGGACTAAACCCAGTGTGGAACAGCCTGGACTGACAGGGAAGGGATGAGTTTCCAATGGATATATTGCAAGGAACGAACCGTGGGGTTTCAAAACCGGCTGTTGCACAACAGTTGGTCCCTTGTGGCGCTCAGCTCTCTACCCCTGTGTGTGCCTGTGGGAGTGCCACCCTCTGAGCTGTGTGGAGCAGTGTGCCCCTCAGGAGCTGGCCTGGGGTGCTGCAGAGCTGGGGACAGGAGTTGTGACAGCCTGTGAGACACAGATCCCTCACCGAGGTCTCGCATCCCTCGTGCGTCAGCGGCAGAAGGGGAATTACCAGTTGGTTGCATTCACAGGGACAGCGGGTTCGTGGCGATGGGTGAGTGGGGAAGGGAGACCAGACGGAGCAGTTCTGCTTGTTCCTGCTATCCTCATTCCCAATCTCTTCAGAGCCTGCTTTTGCAGCAACAAACATGCCTGTGCTGTTCCTTGGCTTGGTGGGGTTTGTCGTGCCAAGTGAAGGACTGATCCCAAAAGGCTCCTGTGGGGACCCTGCCCCTGTTCCCTCTGTCAGGAGAACTTGTGTGTGCTGTGTTAGCCCAGGTGTGTGCTCAGCCCTCCCTGACTGCACTGGGGGTGCTGGGGACTGGGGGGAATCTGGTCCTGAAACTTCCCTGGAGCTGCTGCATTGTTATTTTTGGCTGCGTGGAACCAGAAAGGTCACTTTTATGAACCTTTTCTTCTTTGCTTTATTTCAACATGGCCATTACCCTTCCTGCAATCTGCCTGCCTGGCTGAGCAGGAGAATGTCTGGGGCACGTCTGTCTCCTGGTCTCTGAGTAATTGTGTCCAGACCACTTTCTTACCCTAAAAATCCCTTGGCAGTTGAGCAAACCACTAGCTGAATATCGGGGGAAAAGATGCAGTTCTCTGGTATTGGATTAGGATGTGGAGTGCATCCATGGGCTCATCGGGGTGGGAGAGAGTTGGTTTTGACACTGCCAGAGGATCATCCCCATCACGGATTCAGATGCTCCTTTGCTGTTGAAACAAGAAGCCAAATAACTTTTCACAATCTTTCCCTTTGAGTTAAGGAGAAAACCTTTGTGGCTGTGGTGTTTGTTTGAGCAGAGCCCTGCTGTGACTGTGGCTGAATTCAGTGGTGCTGTTGATCCACAGCCTGCTCTTCCCATCTCCCTCCTGGCCCCTCGAGTGAATTAAGCCTCGTGTTCAGTGCAGGGCCATCTGTTTTCCTGTATGTTCTCTCTTCTGGGGCAGCCTGATTCGAATGGAAAGGTGAGGCCAAATACACGTGATGAGGAATGGCTCTTTTGTTTTCCAGCAGAGGAGCCAAGCAACAAAAGGCAAGCTGGGTTTTTAGCTGGCCTCAAAATGTGCTCCTAATGCAGGAGTCTGGGGGATTATGAACAGCAGAGTTGAGGAGCAGCAGAGTTTTGGGGTTAATTTGGCACTCAGAACTTAAAGGTCTCTTGCAACTGGGCCTGAGCAGCTTTTCAAAGATGCTGAGGTCTGTATTTTGACCTAGCACAGATTTCACTGTGTGGCTCCACAACATGCCTGGCAGAGATCCCCACCCCCATCCATGTCCTGCCGATCCGTGCAGAGCTGTTGCTGCTATCCAGGTTTCCCTGTGCTATCTCCTTTTGCACTGTAAATGGTAATTTAATTTCCACATTTAGAGGCCTTAATTAATTATGAATAAAATCCTTTGTATGAATTTTAGAGCTGAAGGGTGATGGATTAATGGCTCTTTGGGAACGTGAGGCAGCTCTACCAGAAGCTCAGGAGTGGCTGTGTCAGCCCTGCCTTGTGTGCATCCCTGTGATGTAGGAAGGGAGGAGCAGCAGGAGGGCTTCCATCCCCTGGCATCCTGGGGGGGCTGGCACAAGGGAGAGGACAGGGAAAACTCCAGCCTGGTGCCAGCTTGTGTAGAGTTGAGTAGGTTGAGGCTCCCCTTGATGGTTGGCTTCAATATGTCTGATGAAGTAGGAATTGAGCTCCAAATGCATGTTGTCATGTTTTATGCATGATCAGCTTTGCTTCCTGTCCAGTGGAGGAGAGCACTGTCTTTTCCTTCCTTTGCATTTTTTATCTTCCTTTCTTTAGGGATCATGGAATTCACTGACACTTCTGGGCTTGTGCTCAGGTCCCTGCACTGGCTGGACTTGCAGTGACCTCAGGAGTCACCTGTGCTCTTGGTGTGAGGTTGGTTGCTCAATGCCTGCAGGCATCAAACATTAAACAACTGCACATCTGTCAGGTGCTGCTCCTGGCTCTCTTCCTCCAAGAAGTATTTTGAAGCTCTTTACAGTTCTTTTTTAATTTTGTTCTCCTTCTGCAGTGGCCACTGAGCCCAAAGTTACTCCTGCTGTCTCTGATGCAGCAGCATCGCGTGTTTGATGTCTCTGTGCACTGCCCTCCTGCTCCAACCGCTTTTGATTCTTGGGGAAGGCAGAGGACAGAGCCAAGCCCAGGTTTGTACTCCAGGCCCTTCTCAGACCAAAAGGGGGTTGTTTTCTTTTCCTGGAAGCTTCATTTGCAGCAGGGAACAGTGAGCAATGCAGCTCCCAGCAGTTTAGTTTGGCAGAGTTTCCTGCTCTGGGCTGTCTCTTGCTCTTCCTCTGCAGGGCTGATGGAAAGGTCGTAGTCTGATCCCAGCAGCCTCCCCGAGGTCCCTGGTGAGTGTCCCTGGCCATCACCTCCCCTGTCCTGTGGGTGTTTGTCTCCAGCTGGAATCCCATGGGGCAGTGCCTTGGCTTGGGATGCAGGCTGGGAGTTGTGCAAGGCCTGTCTGTCTGTCTGGAGGGCAGGTTGCCATCAGCCTTCTGCAGGATTTTTGTCATGAATTAACTCCCAGGGTCAGCTGGAGGTGATGGAATCGTGTTGCTGCAGTGGCTGGCAGGGCAGGGCAGGACACAGCCCTGTGCTCTCAGCTCAGTTTGGTCCCACCAAGGGTGATAAACCTGAGGATGGATTAAGGTTTTCACTCCTTTAGAACCAACTATCAAAAAATAGTCCAAATAGAAGTCCTCAAATTACTTAGAGGTGCCTGGTTTTGTGTGACTTCTTCATGCTTAATCATTTCTTTTCCAAGCTAATCATCTCTTGATCCTTATACCTCCCTGCACTTTGTTTGCATGTGTTGTCCTGGCAGTCATCTGGTTGCCCAAATCTTTCTCTCTCTACAAAATAGAGCCTACACTGTGCTTTAAGCCATGTGTGGTACTCCTAAACATTGGTGTTGTAGCCTGGCCTGAGTTTGATGAGAAGATTCCTACCAGGAAAAGGGAGGCACAAGCTGGAAGCCTTTGCTGTCTGTGTATTTACCCCAGTACTTCCCAGAATGGTTTGGGATGGAAGGGACCTCAAAGCCCACCCAGTGCCACCCCTGCCATGGGCAGGGACACCTCCCACTGTCCCAGGGGGCTCCAACCTGGCCTGGGACATGCCCAGAGCTGGGGCAGCCACAGCTGCTCTGCCCAACCTGTGCCAGGGCCTGCCCACCCTCACAGGGAGGGATTCCTTCCCAATATTCCATCTATCCCTGCCCTCTGTCCGTGGGAAGCCACTCCCTGTGTCCTGTCCCTCCATCCCTTGTCACAGCATCACCACAACACACAGAGGACACTTCAGTGCAGGCAGCAAATTCCATAGTGTGGGAGAAGGTGTAACCCCCCTTCCAACAGCTCCTGGTCCCTGGAATCGGCTCTTCCCACAGGAAATGATCCTGAACAGCCTGCAGAGCCTGGGAAGGGGAGGGGCTGCCCCACTCACCTCGTTGGTGCCTCCCTGGGCCGAGTAGGTGAAGGTGCAGCTGTAATCCCCCTGCCAGGAGAGAGGGACAGCAGCTTCAGCAGGGCCTTCTCTTCCAGAGAATCAAGGAGTTCTTTAGGCTGGAAAAGCCCTCTCAGGCCATGGAATCCAACTGTCCCCAGCACTCTCAAGGACACCCCTAACCCATGTCCCCAAGTGCCACATCCACATGGCTTTTAAATCCCTCCAGGGCTGGGAACTCCGTCCCTGCCAGGGCTGGGCAACCCTTTCCATGGAGAAATTTCCTGAATATCCAACCCAACTGTCCCCTGGTGCAACCTGAGACTGTTCTCTCGTCAGGGTTTGGGTGGGGACTCGTGTTCTGGGGGTCCAGGGACCTGCAGCCCCTTCCCCATGGGGACCTCCTTCCTTTGAGACCCTCTGCCCCTGGCACCCTCTCCCTGCCCCTGGGAGCCTTCATCCCTTTGGAAGCGCCCCTGGAGGACCCCCTTTCTCCTTGAGGCCCACCATCCATGGCAGGCTCCCTTCCCTGGGACCTCCTGCTGCAGAGACCACCCCACCTTGGGGACCCTTCTGACTTGGGGACCTCCTTCTGCTGGAGACTCCCGCTTGGGGACCCTCCTCTCTGGGGGACCCCCTTTTCTGTGGGGCCCCTCCCTCCGTAGGGCCCCCGCTCTCCCCGGGCCGGCCCTTCCCCTCCCCTCGGGGTCTCCCCTCCCCTCGGTGACCCCCTCGGTGACTCCCCCATACCCCCCCGCTGGTCCCGCCCTCCTTCCCTGCCCAGCCAATCCCCGCGCCCGGAAGCAAGAGTGACGCGGCGCGCAGCCAATCAGCGCGCGGCGCGTACGCTCTCCGCACCCGCTCCCCCGTCCCGCCGCTCACCAGGCTGCGGGAGAAGGAGTGAACTTCCCCTCCGGGCCGCACGTCGAACTCGGCCATGCCCGGTTCCGTGCCCGGGGCCGTGTCCGGGCTCGCCGCCGCCAGGCACAGCAGCGCGGCGGGAACCAGCGCGGCCCAGGCGCGGCCGCCGCTACTCCCGCTGGGCGCCGCCATCTTGCAGAGGAAGAGCTGCCTACGGCGCGCGGGAAGGGCCGGAGCGGCGGCGCCGCGGCAGCCATGTTGGGTGTGGGCAGGGAGTGTGGGCAGGGAGGGTGCGGGAACACAGGGACACAGGGACAGGGACACAGGGACAGGCCGTGGGTGGCGCTGCCCCCAGGCTGTGCTGCCCCAGCCCCCCAAAGGTGCAGAGCAGGGACAGGGGCAGGTCGGGCTCGGTTTGTCCCGCGGGTTTGGGGGCACAAAGAGCTGTTTGTAAAGAGCTGAGTGATCGGGGGACCCCTCAAGGAAATGGATTTTATCCCTTCTCCATAAAATCATTAATGGCCTTTACTAATTTTGATCAGACCTGTCCTGACTTTGTATTTTCTATTAATTTCTGATTTTAGCCTGTGCCCAAGTCTGGCTCAGCACGGCTGGGGCTGGCACAGATGGGGCAGTTCCCTTAACCCCGCAGAGCTTTAGCCCAGGAGGAATTTAACCCTGGAGCTGCAGGATGGGCTTGGAGAAATGAACCAACCCCTGTCTGGATTCGAGGCCTGGAGCTGGAACTGTTCAGTTAAAGGGAAATACAGAGCTCAGAGCAGCCCTTGGAGCTGTTCAGTCCCCCCAAATATCTGCCTGACTCTGGGCAGGGGTTTCAGTTGTAACTCAGGATATGAACCTGGAGACACAAAAGTCTCCTGAGCACCTTTGGTGGGGTCACCCCCGTGTGCCAGTGCTGGGTAAAGGGCAGCATTTGGTTCTGCTCTCTTGGATTGGGTTGTTTCCTACATCAGCAGGACAGGCGTGCCAGGGGAGGATGGGGATGCCAGGGAAGGACAGGGGTTCTCAAGGAGGGACAGGGGGTGCCAGGGAAATTCAGGGAATGCCAAGGAAATTCAGGGTGTGCTGGCAAGGGCAGGGGGTGCCAGGGAGGAGAAGGGGGTGTCAGGATGTGCCATCAAGGTCAGGAGATGCCAGAGAGCGCCAGGGAAGGACAGAGGTGCCATCAGGGACAAGGATGCCAACGAAGGGTGGGGGGTGCCATGGAATTTCAGCAGGTGCCAAGGAAATTCAGGGGGTGCCAACCAGCAGCAGCCGCAGCCCGTGTGCCCTCTCTCGTCCCTGTCCCTGGCAGGGCTGGCACAGCCGGGCCCCCCGCGGCCCCCCCCGCGCTGTAACCGCAGCCGTAACCCAACCCCGCGGGGCCCGTCCCCGGAGCTGCGGGACTCGGGAGCGGCCGCGGGACACGGCACGGGCTGCGGGCACCGGGCTGCGGGCACCGGGCTGTCCCCCGGGGGGCCACCATGAAGAGCCTGAGGGCCAAGTTCAAGAAGGCAGATGTGAGTGCCATCCCTGGGGGCTTTGGGACACGGGGACATGCCCTGGGATGTCCAGGAGGACACAGGGACCTGCCGGGATGTCCACAGGGACATGGGGACCTGCTGTGGGATGTCCTTGAGGACACGAGGACATGGGCACTTGACCTGGTGTGTCCTTGGGGTCATGGGAATCTGCTCCAGGATGTGCCAGGTTTCACAGGGACATGGAAACCTGCCCTGGCAACCCCATAGGCACACAGGGACCTGCCCAAGGATGCCCAGAGGGACGTGGGGACCTGCTGTGGGACGTCTGTGGGCACCTACCCAGGATGCCCCAAGTTTTAGTTGAAGACACGGAGATTTTCCCCAGGATGTCCCCAGTGTCACAGGGACACTGAGACCTGCCCCGGGCCATGGGGTGGCCACTCACCATGGGGACAGCAGCCCCACGGGGGTTGGCACTGCCACCCTGGCCGGTGGCATCGAGCCCCCAGCAAGCCCCTGAGTGCTCCCAGAGCCATCCCTGGGAGTGGGGCAGAACAAAGGAGACAGAAACGTGGCCCAGGTTCCCTCCCTGTCCCCTTCCTGGGGACAACTGCCAGGCTTTCCAGCTGCCACAGCCCATGGAACCCGCCTGTCGGTGCTCCTCAATTATTCAGCAGCAGCCTGGCACGGGGCCGCGGGCTCTGCCCCCAGGGCAGGGGGTGACAGCACGGGCGGGCACCCGGGGGACACGGCTGGGCACACGGGGGCACAGGCTGAAGCCCAACGTGGGGTCTGGGGAACAGCCCCGCTCGGGGTGCCCCGTGCCCCAGTTTGCCCACACTGCCCTGGGCCATCCCCTGGAGGCTCCCGCTGTCCTGCCGCTCCCGGGGCTCTGCCAGGGCACTGTCTGGGCACCTTGGCATTTTGGGGTTCCCCTCCTGAGGGGAGTTCGGGGGCCCTGAGCTGCAGGGGAGGGTCCTGCCCTCCCCTCCACCCCGCCTTGGGCGCCGGGCGGCGCTGGGAGGTCGGTCTGTGCCCCCTCCTCGGGGGGCAGGATGTGGGGGCAGGAGGATGCTCAGCCCCGGTTTGGGGGCAGTTTGGTGCCTCGCCTGAGTTTGGGGTGACAAAGCTGCCCCATTCCAACCCCTCTCAGTCTAACTGGGACCAGCGCGGGTGCCAGTCCCTGCCCGGGGATGCTCGGAGCGGGATGGGGCTGCGCGGAGCTGGGGCTGCCGAGGAGGGAGGGCAGAGGGAGGGACAGAGGGCCGGAGGAGGCGGGTCCCGGTGCCCACTGCGGCAGCCCCTGCCCCGCCCGGGCTGGCCCTGCCGGGGGGCACGGCTCGGATGGCCGCCCGCCGCCTCCTGCTCGGCACCATGAAGCAGATCTGCCTCTGCGCCGCCGCCTCCTTCGCGGTACGTGCCCCGTGCCCCCCTCGGGACCCTCTGGTCGCGCCCTCTGGGCTGAGCCGCGTCCCCTCCGCCCCACCCGGACCACCCCCCATGCCCATCCCCATGCCCAGCCCCAGCCCCGGCCCGGGGCTGCTCCGCGTCCTCCCCAACCCGCTTTGTCCTTGCTTGACAAGGGTGTGGGGGGCGCGGGCACCACCCTCCCAGTTTGCCCAGTAACCCTGGCAGACTGGACTATTGGCTGCCCGTGCCCCGGCCGGGCTGGAGGGGCTCGGAGCGGCCCGCGGTGGGCACGGTGGGCGCGGCTGGCTCGGGGCAGGGTGCCAGCCGCTCCCGAAAGGTGCCATCCATTTGCTGCCGCCGCGGCCACAGCCGGCTCGGCTCTGTCATCACCGGCTGAGGGGGCAACCCAGGACTGGCAGTCCTTGTCCTGGTCCTGACCCGCTGCGGGTCCCTCCCCTGGCACAGGGATGAACGGGAGCACTGGGAAGGGAAACTGCCGTGCAGCCCGATCCTGTGGGCACGGGCACAGTGTCGTGCCCCCTTATCCCAGCGAGGCTGGAGCATCCCAGGGGACCTGCTGCCAGCTGGGCTCACCCTGGCTCGGTCCCTTCCTCCTCAGGGCTGGGCAGGGGCTCGGTGGGGAGAACTGGGCAGGGATGGGGCTCCCTTGGGTGCTGGCTGTGTTTGGCATTGGGGTTTTGGGGTGGCAGGGGTAGCCAGGCTCGCTCCCAAATGCCAGGCAGTCACAGCATGGCACATCCACAGCCAGACAGGGAGGGGTCTGTGAGCTCTGTGAGCTGCAAACTGGGAGGGGCTGGAGGGCACCCCTATCCCAGTGCCAGCTGAACCCTCTGTACCTGGGGCTGAGCCAGCACAGCTCCCAGGAGAGGGGCTGGCACAGTGGGTCGCCCCAGGGGCCAGCAGGGGTGGGGACAGGGCCAGGTACCCAGCCCAGCCCTGGGGACTGTCTCAGCCTCCTCTTGGCTCTGCTGCAGAGCCAGGACTGGACCAAGAACGACGAGAAGCTCCTGCAGGCCGTGGACTACAACGATGCCGCGCGGGTGACGTCGCTGCTCGTCCGCAAGGGCCTGGTGCCCACCAAGCTGGACTCGGAGGGCAAATCCGCGTGAGTGCCACCCCACGCCCTGGGGACAGAGCTGGGGACAGCGGGCAGGAGTGCCACAGCCCCTGGTCTTGCTGCAGGTTCCACCTGGCTGCCACCCGGGGGAACGTGGACTGCCTCGAAGCCATGCTGGCCCACGGCGTGGATGCCATGACCAAGGACAGCTCGGGTGAGGGCAGGGCCACCACGTGCCCCTGGCCATGCCATGGGCTGTCCAGGGCCACTGGAGCTCCCTGGCTGTCCCCAGGTGTTGGGGCTGAGGGGACAGAGGTGCCTGGGGGGCTGTAAATCGCCCCAGATTCCTGCAGGAGCTCCAGCACAGAGCGATGAGGTTCCTGGGGGTGCCCCCTCCCTGCTCAGCCCCGACCCTCCTGTGTGCCCATCCCTCTGCTGTGCCCCAGGCTGTCCCCTGTGCCACAGCCCCACTGTCTGTGCTTTGACCTGTCTGTCTGTCCCTCCCCAGGTTCCACTGCCCTGCACTTGGCCTCCAAGCATGGGCACCCTCAGTGTGTCAGCAAACTGCTGCAGGTAGGGCTGGCACAGCGGGAGGGGAGGGCGCTGTGCCCGTGGGGTGTCCTCCCTGTCCTTGACCCCCTTCCAGTGGCTTGGCATGGGCATTCCTGGCTCTGTGTGCTGCTGCCTGGCACCTGCTTGGCCCTCCCTGATGCCACGAGCCACAGGCTGGCTGGCTGTCCTGTCCTGTGCCACAGGCTGTCTGTCTGTCCCCTGCCCTCTGCTGTGCCCCAGCCCCACAGCCCCTGGAGCAGCCTGTCTGTCCGTCTGTCCCCAGCCCATAACTCAGGCTCTGTCCCTCCCTCAGGCCTCCTGCCCTGTGGATGTGGCCGATGGCAGTGGCCGCACGGCGCTGCACCTGGCAGGTGAGTGGGGCCGGTGCCACCCTGCCCTGCCCTGCCCTGCCCTGCCCATGCCCCAGGGAGGGAGTGCTCAGCCCCTGTCCTTTCCACAGCCGCCAGCGGCTGCATCTCGTGCTCTGAGATCCTCTGTGACTTCAAGGCTCCCTTGAACGTCAAGGACAAGGTGAGGTCCCTGTGCCCCTCACCCCGCCCGTGCCAGGCTGGGGCTGCCCCAAAACCCGGCACAGCCGGGAGCGGGATGTGGGAATCGGGGAGATATCGGGAATGTGGTGCCCTTGGGGCGACCCGAGCCTTGCCCGCTCCTCCTGCCCCCCTGCCCTGCCAGGACGGCTCCACCCCGCTGATCCTGGCTGCCAAGATGAGCCACTCGGAGCTGTGCCGGTACCTGCTGCACCGCGGCGCGGCCGTCAACAGCCGGGACCTGCAGGGCAGGTGGGGCCGTGCCAGGGGGCAGCGGGAGCGGGGGGCACATGCAGGGGCCGTGCCCTCAGCCCTGCTGTGCCCCGTGCTCAGGACAGCCCTGATGGTGGCCTGTGAGAGTGGCAGCGTGGAGACGGTGGAGGTGCTGGTCAACGCCGGCGCCCGCGTGGTCATGGTGGATGCCACGGGGCACGACGCCGCTCACTACGGGCTGGCCACGGGCAACGCCCTCATCCAGCACTTCCTGCAGGAGGCTGCCCAGCGCCGCTCCTGGGCCAGTGGTGAGCCTGCCGTGGCACCCCGGGGCTGGCACCCCACAGGGGGTGGGCCCACGGGGGCCTTGGCACCGTCAGGGTGTGTTGGGACAGGGCTGGGGGCAGTGGGGGCACACGTGCCCTTTTCCTGGGCACTGGGGCTGCTCTGCCTGTGCCGTCACCAGCTGAGGGCACGCCGAGTCTGGGCTGCCTGGCTCAGTGTCTGCACACGCCTGCACACACATGTTCACACGTGTTGGCATGTGAGGGGTCTCGGTGCTGGGGCACCAGCTGGCATGTTTATGTGTGTCTGCGTGTGCCCATGTCTCCTGTGTCTGCCCTGCATCCCTGTGCCCACACATCCCTGTCCAAGCCTGTGGTTGTCTGTCTGTGTCCCCCTGTGTGTGTCCCCTGAGTGTCCCCCCCACCCACTCCGGTCCCCCAAAATCTCCCCCATTTCTCTTCCCTGCCCCTCTGCCCACAGAAGAGGAGTCAGCTGAGCAGACGTCCCAGGTGAGGCTCTGCCAGGGGTCCCCTGGTGCTCTCTGAGGTGGCACCGGGTCAGGGAGGACGGAGGTCACTGCAGATGTGATGTCCCCTCTGCCCTGGTGTGCCCACAGACCTCGTCACCCAGCCAGTCATCGGTCAGGGAGAAGAGCAGCACCCCGAGGAAGAGGAAGGCCCCTCTGCCTCCCCTGGGCACCCTCAGCCAGGTGAGAGGGGGGTCCCTCTTGGCTCCAGGCCCTCACCTGGCTTGGCAAACACCCCTTGAGGAGCCACCTGGGGGGTCCGTGCCCTGCCAGAGCCTTTCCTGCTCTCTCTGGAGTCAAAGAGCACCCTCAGGCACATGGTGGGATTTTGGGGGTGTCCTGTGCCAGGAGCTGGACCTCACAACCCTTGTGGGTCCCTTCCAGCTCGGGGTATGCCAGGGCTCTGTGGTTCCCCGCAGGAGGACCGGGATGCCTACGAGGAGATCGTGCGGCTGCGGCAGGAGCGGGCCCAGTTCCTGCAGAAGATCCGGGGCTTGGAGCAGCAGGAGAAGCAGAGACGGGAGGTACCAGCTGGCAGGGCCCTGGGGAGATGCCACGGTGCCCCTGGGCACAGCAGGGATGGGCACGGCGCTCATCCCTCCCTGGTTTCTCTCCTGCTAGAGGGCAGAGCTGGACGAGGGCTCCCTGCGCTCCATGGAGAAGCAGGTGAGGCCCCTGCAGAGCTCGGGGGCACTCCTGGCGCTGGCAGTGCCATCGGGACACTGGTGGGAGCCAAGAGGACCCTATTCCTGTGTGCTGCCCACAGATCCAGCAGCTGGAGGAGCAGCTGGCAGCCCGGGATGGGGAGAAGGAGCGGCTGGGCAAGGAGGTGGAGGCTCTGCGGAGCCGCCTGTCCTCGCTGGAGGTGGGTGTGGGCAGCAGCTGGCAGTGCCAGGGCGGGGAGTGTGGGGGGGGCTCACCACAACCCTGCACCCCCAGAATGAGAAGGAGAACACGAGCTACGACATCGAGACGCTGCAGGACGAGGAGGGAGACCCACTTGAGTTCCCAGGTAAAGTCCTGAAGGCCTCCCAAGGCCATGGTGGAGTGGGTGGGCACAGGTGGGCACCGAGAAGAGCCCCCCGTGCCCCGCAGGAGCGGAGCTGCTGCTCTCCAAGAAGACACTGAGCCCATCGGCCGAGGAGCTGCTGGCCACGCTGCAGGGGCAGGTTCAGTCCCTCACTGTGCAGAACAAGGAGCTGAGGGAGAAAATCCAGGCACGTGCCCGTCTGCCCGTCCCTCTGCCCCTCCTGCTCCGTGCCCTGCCCCGCGGTGGCCTCATGGTGTCCCTGGCAGGTGCTGGAGAACTTCGAGCGGGACGAGAGCAGCGTGCCCGCCGCGGGGGATGTGGTGCCCGCCAGCCTGTACCGCGCCCTGCAGCAGGAGCTGGAGCGGCTGCGGGCACAGGGCACGGGGGGCGAGGAGAGAGCCCTGGGGCACGTCCCGGAGGGCAGCACCGCGCAGGGGCTCACCGAGGAGCCGGAATGGGCACGGGGCGAGGGCACAGCGGCGCTGGGTGAGCTGCAGGTGCCACGGCCCTGCCCGACCTCCTCCTCCTCCTCCTCGTCGCCCGCGGGCACGGAGCTGGCAGAGACACGGGCAGCCCTGCAGCAGGCACATCCCTCCCCTGCCCGGCCCTGCATGGGAGCGTGGTGCTGCCGCAGCCTCCCCCAAGCATCCCGAGCTGCTGCTTCCCCCAGCAGCTTCTCTGGGCCAGGGGTTCTGTCTCACACCTCTGCAGCCTGTT
>JAOXXN010000347.1:4187613-4197698 GCA_026770055.1 Myrmophylax atrothorax
CTGGGACACTCCCAGGGCTGGGGCAGCCACAGCTGCTCTGCCCAACCTGTGCCAGGGCCTGCCCACCCTCCCAGGGAGGGATTCCATCCCATATCCCACCTACCCCTGCCCCCTGGCCATGGGAAGCCATTCCCTGTGTCCTGTCCCTCCATCCCTTGTCCCAAGTCCCTCTCCAGCTCTCCTGGAGCTCTGGAAGTTTGGACACAACATCCCAGGAATCCTCCCCAAGGGCTGGGGAGGAGAAACCCCCCAGAAGTCACTTTCTATGAAATGCTTTATCCACATCATCACTTTTGCCACCAAACCAGGCTCAAAATGTTGTCCTTTTGGGTTGAGATCAGACAAAACTGCAGATAAAGAGCAAAGTGGTTCAGCTCCATGGTGGGGTGCAGGGACAGCAGCCCCATGAAGGTTAAAAGGCCACCAGACACAGCCAGGGTGGCAGAAAGGGGCACATTCAGGGCACAGAGAGCCCCACATGTGCCTGGTTGGGTTCCTGAGCATCCCTTCCTGCCACCCCTTGCCCAGCAGCTCCCACCGTGTTGGCATTGCAGCTGGCACGTGGCATGGGCACGAAGCATCAGGGCAACCCATGCCAGGTGTGATCCCACAGCTCAGGGGCTGCTGGATCCTCCCAGAGCATTTATTTACGGGGGGTTTGCTCAGGGGAAGGCGCCAAATGGGGCAAAGAGGAAATAAACCCACAGGATTTGAATCCTTCCCAGTGGGAGGACAAAACCTGGAGTAACACACAGAGAGAATATCCAGGAATATCCTTGGAGGTTCCTCCACTGCAGGATTGTTCACCCCTGTTCCCTTCCTGGTTTATTCCTGTTGCAGCATCTTGGGGAGGAGGGAGAGGAACCTGCTGGACCTGCTGATGTTTCCCCCCCCCGAAAACCTCCCCAGGACAAACCCCAAATTCTCAGCCCTGAGAGTGGGAGAGCCCAGGCCAAGGGAGAGGAATCCCTCAAGGGACACGCCCTGGGAAAGGACTGAGATCCAACCCAGCCCTGCTGATTCCTTCAGGATTTTACCTCGGGATGTACAACCCTGTGCTGCTCCTTGTCCATCCCAGCCCTCTCTCCCCCTTCCCTCTCCCCTCCTGTGTTGGACATTTCTCCGTTTATTTTGGGAGTAACTAGAAAAAAAATCCCATTTTCTGCAGGGAAAAAAGGGTTGGTGGGATGAGAGGGAAAGAGGGAAAGGGGTGCTGGGATGAGAGGGAAAGAGGGAAAGGGGTGCTGGGATGAGAGGGAAAGAGGGAAAGGGTTGGTGGGATGAGAGGGAAAGAGGGAAAGGGTTGGTGGGATGAGAGGGAAAGGGGGAAAGGGAGGAAAGCCCTCAGGTGACATGAGAGACTCTCCAAGCCCTCTGTGCCACCCACGCTGCATGTGCTGCTGCCACCCTGGCATCCTGAGGGGAAACTGGGCTACTCCAGCCTTTTCCCAGCTCAGAGGGATCCTGCCCACTTCCTAGAACATTCCTGGAAGTGGGGAGAGCACAGGGGCAGCTCGGCAGGGCCGGCACGTTCCGTGCACAGTGCCAGGACTCCTTCCAAGCCTTGGCAGCCTCCCCACGGCGCTGCTCGGGGTGTGCCAGGGTCAGGGTGGGCTCTGCACCCGCAGGGAGGGCACAGGGGGGTCCTGCTGCTCCACCCAGCAGGCACTGCCAGGCCAGAGGGGCTTGGGATGAGGGGTGGAGGGGCAGGACACGGGGAGTGGCTTCCCATGGACAGATGGAAGGGCGGGGAGGGTGGGCAGGGCCTGGCACGGGTGCCCAGAGAAACTGTGGCTGCATCTCTGGAAGTGTCCAAAGCCAGGCTGGAGCCACCTGGGCTGGTGGGAGGTGTCCCCATGGCAGGGACAGCACTGGATGATCCTTAAGATCCTTCCAACCCAAACCATTCCATGATTTCATGATATATTGGTGACAAATAAAACCACAGCCTGACAGAGACTGTGAAAGGGTCCATGTGATGCCAGGAGAGGGAGTCAGGACCACCCCACTGCTGGGGGCACCAGAGAGGGTCCATGTGATGCCAGGAGAGGGAGTCAGGACCACCCCACTGCCCCCGAGTTCAAGCTTAAAACCATCACTGAAGCTGCTCATCCTTCAGAGCCTCCAGATGTGGTTCTGGTGGCTCTTCCACCACCTCTCCCGACCCAGAGCTCTGCTCGAAGTCTCTTCTAATTAACCAGAGCTGTTTAATTCAGCGGCTGCTCCTCCCCCGGCTGAGCCGCAGCTCATCTTCATCACATCACAAGGGTCACTTCACGCCTTCCCGACCTGTTTGTGGCAGGACAACCCCCTGTCCCCTCCCCGGGCTGCGGGGACGTGTCCACCCGGTCCCCAAAGCCGTGGGGATGGTGCTCCCAAGAGGTTGGGAGGAGACACGCCCGGAGGAATCCGCGGAGCGAGGCGGGCTCGGCATGAATTGGGCACCTTCAGCGAGAGGCTGAGGAAGGGAATTCTTGGCTCGGGTTTCAGGAGCTTTTCCCAAAGCCTTTGTCGGCCGCGGGGTGGGAAACGTGTCCGGTGTGTGAGCCAGCGCTGCATGGTCGGTACGAGCTCGGGTGGGTGTAGAACCTCCTCCCACACCGGGGTCCCTCCACTGCTCCTCGGGAGGACCTTGGGGACTTCCCTCCTGGTGGATTGGTGAGGTCTGAGTGGGAACTTCAGGAGAAGGAGCACTCCAAGATGATGGGAAGGGACCTGGCTGAGGGAAAAGGAGGGATCTGCTGGAGTGATGCTCCAAGGCAGAGCTGAACAGGATGGGTGGACAGGGGACAAGCCAGAGAAACTCCAGGGACCAGAACTCCCAGTTTTCCCTTCTGTCCAGCTGGGAAGTGTAGGAAAGATGGGAAGCCCTGGAAGGGGTGGGAGCGAGGAGCTGTCCCTCTCCCCAGGCAGTGACACATGGGCTGTCATTGCAGAGGGGTGTGAGGAGGGGTTGCCCTTGGAGTGTCATCTGTTGCCACCACCCTCCTGCAGTGGGACCGATGATCACAGATCCCACCTGGAAACCAACAGCTCCCTCGGGAATGTGTCTGGGCCAAGCCCTGCCCTGGGCTCTTTGAAGCGGGCAGTGATGTGGAAACAGTGACAGCAGAGCTGTTGCCATGGTGGGAAGGGGTGACAAATGAGTGCCCACACCTCGAGGAGGGGTCAGTGTGCCCATGAAGGGTGTGGGGCTGGGCCCCTCCTGGGGTCCTGCTGCAGGAAAAGCCCAGAGCAGGAGCAGGGAGTGGGGGCAGGAGCTGCTGCAAGGGCAGGTGGAGGGGAGGGAGAAGGTGGAGTGTCCTCCAGTGGGCAATGGAGGCACCTCCCACAGCTCTTGAGGATGTTCAGAGGTGTCACCTCCCCGACTGGGGACATGGGGCTCTGCTAAAGCCTCTTGTACCCGGAACCCGCCCCCTGTCCTGCTGGTGGCATGGCCAGATCCTGCTCTGTCCCACAGGGTCATGGAATCAGAGAATGCCAGAATAGTTTGGGTTGGAAAGGACCTGAAAAATCATCTCATTCCAACCCCCTGCCATGGGCAGGAACACCTTCCACAAGCCCAGGGGGCTCCAAACCCTGTCAAACCTGGTCTTGGACAATCCCAGGGATGGGACAGCCACAGTTCTTCAGGAATTCCCTTGGCCCATCTTGGATGTAACTCAGGACAGAGCTGGGATGGGGCTGGTGGCCCAGGGGAGGCTGGAATGGAGGCTGAGATGGGGCTGGTGGCCCAGGGGAGGCTGGAATGGAGGCTGGGATGGGGCTGGTGGCCCAGGGGAGGCTGGAATGGAGGCTGGGATGGGACTGGTGGCCCAGGGGAGGCTGGAATGGAGGCTGGGATGGGGCTGGTGGCCCAGGGGAGGCTGCTTAGGGGCCATGACCTCCTGTTGGTGCACTCCAGCCCGTGGCAGGAACACATCAGCAGCATGAACTGGTTGTGGCCTCGAGCAGAGGCCGTTTCTGCTGCCAGATGGTCCCAGCTCAGCCTCGGGGCCTCACGTCCCCTCTCAGATCTGCTTTTCATGTGTCTCTCCCCAGAGCAGGGCTGGGACAGTGCCAACCTCCAGCAAACCCTCCTGACCAGTCCCCCCAGTGCTGGCAGGTCACTGGGGCTGGAACCAGCTCCTTCTCCTGCCTCTCCAGCCCAGACATCCTCCTCGGCATTCCCTGCCAGCAGAGTAATGAAAACTGGCTCTTCCCCTCTGTCTGCTCCCAGTTGGGTCCCTCCAGGAAGGATCTCGTGTGCTCCAGCCCTTCGCTGCTGAAATTAGCCCTGGCACCCTGCAGGGGAGAGCCGAGACTGCGGAGAGAGGCGGCTCTGAGGGCCAAGAGGCCGAAAGAAAACGCTCAGGAACAACCCCAGGAGCTGCAGCGAGACAGCAAAGTCCTCCTGGGGAGGAGAAACCCCCCCAAAATCCGCGTTGCAGGAAGGGTTAAACCGTGGCTGGGCTGGGCACCGGCTGGGGACAGGGTGGCAGCTTTAGGTCACTCACAAAGCTTTCTAATTAGGCTTTTCTGGAAAAAAAAAAAACTTTAAAAAGCCCAACTGGTGTGTTTTATTCTGTAAGTGCTGAACATTCCACAACGCTGTGTTTAATAAATACAGCAGGGGCTCCTTGGAGACTGAATGGGGCTGAATGAATGAAGAATGCGGCACATCTGAAACCCATTAGCGGGAGGAGAGGCAGGAATTCTCCTCTTTGCAAAACTATTTCCACGTTATTCTCCTTTCATGTCAGGCCAACATCTTATTTGGGCTTGTGTTCCAGGGGAAGGAAAGGTGTGGTGGGAGGGGGGAGTGCAGGGGGAGGGGAGGTGGGTTTTTGGGTCGGTCCCAAAAGCTCCGTGGCTTTAGGAGCACATTTTCCTTTCAAACTCAGCATGTTGGAACATGAGGTGACTCTACCCGGCCTTGGTGGGATGGACACAGAGTCATTGAGTCACAGAATCAGAGAATGAACTGGGTTGGAAGAGACCTCTGAGACCATCAAGTCCAACCCTTGATCCAACCCCACTGTGATCACTCAGTGTCACATCCAGTGTCACCTTAAACACCTCCAGGGATGGAGAATCCACCATAGAATCCTAGAATGAGTTGGGTTGGAAGAGACCTCTGAGATCATCAATCCAACCCTTGATCCAACCCCACTGTGATCACTCAGTGCCATGTCCAGTCTCATCTTAAACATCTCCAGGTTGGGGCTTGGTTCCTCTGGGGGTGTTTTGGGGCTCACCCAACCTTGGGAGGACTCCACAGCCCTCCCCTCATGGATGCCCTGAGACCTGGTTAATCTGGTTTGGGTATTTAGAGAGGAACCAGAGTGCACAGCAGTGTCTTCTCCACCCCATGGACAGCTCCATGAGGTCACAGAGGTGTCCAGCACCGGCAGGAATGACACCACCTCCCTTCCTCAGAGCTCTCTGAAGGAAGGTTCCCACCCAGGTTCCTCCTTCTGGCTCAGAATGAGCTCATTGACTCAGTCAGGGGCAGGAAAACAGGGCTGGTGGAAGGTGTCCCTCGGATGGAATGGGATGAGCTTTAAGGTTCCTCCCAAGCCAAACTCTTGTGGGATTCTGAGTGTCAGTGCCATCTCCCACATGGCTTTGTTGACCCCCAGAGTGGGTCCATATGTGGGTGGTGGCTGCATTTCACAATTCCCAAGACTCTTTTTTCCCAAACAAGTTACTCAAATATGAATTGTCCCTCCTGAGACCTTTGGGCTCTGCTGGAACAGAGATCTCCACACGCAGGAGAAGCTGAATCCTGAAGCTGAACCCCTCCAGAAGCATCACTTGTGCCTGTCCAGAGGGTCTCTGCACACCCAGGGGGTGCCCTGTGTCCTGCCCTTCCAGCAGCACCCACAACCCCCCCAGGTGCCTCCTCCTTCCCTCACAGCTCTGCCCATCTCCGGGGATGCAGCTTTATGGAGCCAACGTTACACACTCACATCCAACTCCCCAAAAGCTTCAGGGAAGCTCAGGCTGTCTCAGGGCTCTGAGGGCCCAGACTGAAGGATCTGGGACAGCAACCCCTGGAGCAACCCAAACTCTGAGCTCCTCATTGCAATGTTGCTCCATCTCCAAGTGTTCCCTGATTTTCAGTGTCACATCCCTGTGCTCATGGCATCATTTCCTGGAGAGGTGCCCAGGCCATGAGCTCAAACCACTGCCCCACTCTGAGCATCTGACCATGTATTGGAAAAACCCCTGAGGAAGATTCCTGCCCATTCCTGAAACTTGGTGCCCCTGGGACAGCCCCGCTCCCCTCCCAGCTCCAGCCTGGCTTTCCAGCCTTTTCTCTGGGGCTGGCTGAGCATCTGCGGCTGATTAAGGGTTTTGTCATTTGGAAAGAGCTGACAATTACCTCCAATTATTCCAACTAGCTCAGGTTCCTCAGCACAAGCTGATGTGATGACTTGGGGCTGGAATTCAGATTCCAAACCCCGCTGGAGAGCAGAATCCATCTCTCCTCTCTCACCTTCAGGGAAGAATTCCTGCCCTCAATAACAGCTCCTGGTCCCACAGAACCTGTGCCTGTTCCTGCCCTCCTGTGGTGTCAGGACAACACCTCAGGAGCTGCAGGACAGCTCTGGTTCTCCAGAACTGGACAAGGGAGTGAAAGGAATTTCAAGGATAGTTTTCTCATCTACCTTTCCATGTTGAAATTCCCAACTTGCTTGGAAATGTCCTTGGGGGCCTCAGGTACCAGGTGAAATTTAAATTCCGTGGTGGAAAACGGTACCTCATTCCTTCTTCTCAGGGGCTCCCGGGATGTCCTGGCCTGGACAGGCTCCAATTGCCCACTGAGCTGAGAACTTCTGGGAGCAGCAACCACTGAGCAGGGGCTGGACTCGATGACCTCTAAAGGTTCCTGCCAATCCAGACCATCCCACGGTTCTCTGAACGGCCCCACCTCAGGCTGTGTGGTTGTCCCTCCCCTCCAGGGAAAGGGTTTTTCCAGGTGTTCCCTCAAAAAGGTCTGAGCTTTTTAGGTGCTCCCAGTGCTCATTCAGGGACCAACAGGACTAAAAAGCCTCCTCAGGAACCTTCTGCACAGCAGGAAACGCTGGAGGGTGGAGAGAGTGAGACCCTGAGAGCCCTTTGGGGCTCTGCCTGTGCAGGTTCTGTCCTTGTCACTCTGTCATGGTCCAAGGAAATGGAGGGATAAGCAGAGCTGTGAGGGAAACCAGCAGAGCCATTCCCAGGGGGGTGATGCTGCTTATCCTGGAGTTTTCCCTCCACCCTGCCTAGAGGTGGGAACAAAGCTCTTCCCAGAGAGGACACGGCCATTAATTGGTCACAGTGTGGTGTGGGACTGTTCCCTCCCAGAGCTGTGGCAGAATTCCTTATGGAATTCTGACCTCCCTAATTCCCTCCAAAGCCAAGCCAGGCACAGCTGCAGGACCAGCCTGGCACAGGTTCCTCTTCCCACCCAGTTCCCAGGTCAGAAGGTCCTCCTGAAGGCAGGAGAGTGTCCCACAGAGCCCAACCTGGAGCACCAACCCCTGGAACGAGACGGTTCAAGGTCCAAACACAACCGGAACAAACCCCTGCCAGGATATTCCAACTCCTTCTCCCTAATTCCGTGGGGTTGTTTTTGGCAGGAGCTCAGCCTGCCACAGCAATGAGGTTTTACAAACATTCACACAGCCATGAGATCATTGTTTGAAGGAGTTCCTGGCAGCCCAGACCTGAAGGCAAAACAGTTTGCAGGAGACCCCACTGAACAGGGGAGGGTGTTCTGCTTTCATGTCTCCTGCTCGTCTCTGGACACCCGAGATCTTCCCTGGCCTCGTGTCACTCACACCAAGAGGGGGTTTGGGGGGGGGTGTCAGGATTTTGGGGGGCTCTGGCACAGAGTTGGGGCTCCCACAAACCACAGGTGGGCTCCTCTGCCTGAGTGTAGGGTGGAAATGGCAGGTCTGAAGCTCAGGGAGGGGAAGGACAGGTTAAGACAGAAGTTAATTAAAATTGGTGTCTTTTGCTCCCAGAGAAAAATATAGACCCAGAAACGATGGAGAAACACCCAATGACACCTGAGAGCTGCCAAAACCTGCCCTGCCAAAGCCACTTCTTAGCCAGGACCCAAAATCAACGAGTTTTGATGAAGAAAAGGGAAGAAACATGAACTCCATACAATGCTCAGCCCACAGGAACCATCCTGTAAAATCCCTCATGGATTTGCCATCCTGTTTGGGAAAGAAAGTGGAATTTCTGCTGCTTTGAAATGATTTTACAATGCAAAGCTCCAGTAAGACCTGAACCACCAAAAAGCTGAAAGACCTTTGGGAATATTAACCAGCCCAACACCTTGTGAGGTTTTAGTCATTATTGGCATCCAAAAAAATCAGGGAATTTTGCAGGAGGGCTGATGTCCTTCCTGAGGTCCCACACAGATGGAAGCCAGAGAGCCAGGAAGAAAACCAAGGAGTTCTGGCTTGAAGGATTGAAGTGCCTTCCTGAAACAAGGAGCATCATTTGTTGGGGTTTTTGCTTGTGAAATGCAAAGGAAATTGGGAGGAGGGAGTTTGTCCCCCATATGGATAGTTAATTTTTGCCATTGCAAACCTGCATTCCCAAGCCATGGGCTGCTCCAAACTGCTCTTTGGGCTCCAGGATGAGCCCAGGCAGGCTGGAATCCTCTTTGGGCTCCAGGATGAGCCCAACCAGGCTGGAATCCTCTTTGGGCTCCAGGATGAGCCCAGGCAGGCTGGAATCCTCTTTGGGCTCCAGGATGAGCCCAGCCAGGCTGGATCAGGGACTGGACCCACACTGGGAGTGTGAGGCTGGAGGGACCCCAGGGGTTGTCCCTGTCCTTGCTGGGTGTCTTTGGAAGGTCACCAGCTGGGAGAGAAGCTCAGGAGGATCTGGAAGGCTTGGAGGGGTCACTGCCCTGCTCACACATGGAAGGACATCCCATGGACTGACATCCCACTGACTCCCGCTGGTGGGAGCTGGAATTCCTGCACATCCTGCCGGTGTCCCGCAGGGAGCTCCTGTCCCAGCCCTGCCCCGGTGGGAGGGTTTATTTTCCCACTTTATAGGAACCAGACTCTTCCTCTGCTCCATCTGATGCTCCAGACAGAAAACTGGGACCTTTTCCAAGCTTTTTGTGCCTTCCTTGGAACAATCTCTGCTCCTCAGGCTCCACCAGCTGGAGCCACGTGGAACTTCATGGCCCAGCCCTTTTCCAAAACACCCTCTGAGGAGCTCCCAGGGCCGGGCAAAGCCTGGCAAAGGCACAGGGACACTGCTGGGGCTGGCAAAGGGCACAGGAACACTGCCGGGGCACTGCCAAGGCTGGCAAAGGGCACAGGGACACTGCCAGGGCACTGCCAAGGCTGGCAAAGGGCACAGGGGCACTGCCAAGGCTGGCAAAGGGCACAGGGACACTGCCAGGGCACCACCGGGACTGGCAAAGGGCACAGGGACACTGCCAGGGCACTGCCGGGGCTGGCAAAGGGACACTGCCAGGGTGCTGCCAAAGCTGGCAAAGGTGCCAAGGAAAGCTGGAGGGGTGGCACGAGCTGGGAAAGGCCTCCATGCCCTCTGGAGGGTGGCAGGTGCCCAGAATGTCCCAGGAAAGCCCCAGGAGGTCCTGCCCCAGAATGGGAAGGCTCTTGAAGCCCATCTGGTGCCAGCTCGTGCCATGGGCAGGGACAGAGGACAAGGGGACAAGGGGACAGGGGACAAGGGACAGGGACCAAGGGCCACCCCCGCTCCCAACTCATCCCGGACACTCCCGCCATGCGCCACCAGCGGGCGCCACCGCCGCCGGCCCGAGCTGCGCCTGCGCCTGAAGGGCACCCACGGAGGCCACACGGGGGGCCTGGAGCGGCCCCGGGGTTCTAGTGAGGGGCATGGGGCGGCCCCGGGGCTCCGGTGAGGGCGATGGAACGGCCCCGGGGCTCCGGTGAGGGCGATGGAACGGCCCCCGTTCCACCTCAGCCCAGGGCACATCGCGGTGACTGCGGACCCCACCCTGCCCATTTCCAATATGGCCGCCCGCTTCTCAGCGGGGCAGTCCCGCCCCCTCGCGCCGCTCATTGGTGGAGCGCCCGCCGGTTTGCGGGTTCTGGCCT
>JAOXXN010000347.1:4257384-4272140 GCA_026770055.1 Myrmophylax atrothorax
GCTGCCCCATCCCTGGGAGTGCCCAAGGCCAGGTTGGAGCACCCTGGGACAGTGGGAGGTGTCCCTGCCCATGGCAGAGGGTTGGAATGAGACAAGCTTTAAGGTGCCTCCAAGCCAAACCATTCCTTGATTCCATGGGCAGAGCAGCACTGCTGCTCACAGCCCATCCTGCAGTTCAGTGTAGTAGGGCTGTCAGCAGCTTTCCAATCCATTTCCCAGCCCCACAGACAATTAACAGTGTTTCCATCTGTCTCCTGTTCACTTCTCACCAAACTCCTACAGCAAATACAATCTCATCTGGTTTGCTGAAACACCCCCATGACTTTTATGTGCAGTTCAGGTATGAACAGCAGGTGGTGGATGGATGTACTTGGTGTACTCACCTATTCCTCTCTCCAAGGTCTCTCCAAAACTCCGGGACATTCCCATTTCATTCCTTCCAAACTCTCTTTCAAATCCTCCCCCCATGGCACGATCCATCTCTGCAAAGATGAAGGTGGGAAAGTTCAGGGGGTTCTCAAAGACTCCTCAGAACATTTTAGCACAGGCATCATTTTAAGGGTTCCCAGCAAGGCAAGGTTTTTATGGTGTTCTCCTGAGCATTTTATCCTGTCCCAGGGAAAAGCTGGACTCATCCCAGACACATCTGGGGCTCTGGAAAAGCCTTTCTGGTGAGCACAGAATCTCTGGGAGCTGATCCCTCAAGGCAACACCAAACAACGACCGATTTTGTGCAGCTCAGGGGCCATGAAGGACTTGAGGACACTTTGCCAGCTGTAAAAGCTTCCAGCAATTCCCAAATAAAGCTGAGAAGAGGGATGCACCTCCAGAGAACACCCAGGAGGGCTGGGTACCCCAACCCCAGTGCCTACCACTGATCCTGCCCATGTTCATCCCGGCTGGGAAGCGCCCGATGTTCTCCATGCCACCGAAGGGACCTTCCATTCCTACAAAACAAGTTTCCAGGGATTCCTTAGCCATGCCCCTCAGCTCCACACTGCACACACAGCAGCTGCTCTCCCACAACACCCCCACAGCAATAAGACAGCTCTGATTCCCAAACCACTGCAGAATCATGGAATTAGAGTGGGGTGGGGTGGGAGGGACCTTGAAGACCATCCAGTTCCAAGCCCAGGGATGGCACTCCCGAGATCTCCTCGACTAAGGAGCTGCTGCTCCTGTTTTATGGGAGGGCTCAACCATCCCCACTCCCCTACAGCAGTTTGAATACTCCAAATCCAGGTTATTACCAAACTGGTGATGTTGCCACAGCCCCCAAACACACACAAGCCAAGCTAAAAACATGACAAAGAACACAGCTTACCTCCCATTTTATTCATTCCAAAGCCCATGCCTTCCATTCCCATTCCTCAAAATAAAAGAGAAAGCTTTATGTAGCACATGTCACTCAACAGATTTCAGCCAATAGACTGAAAGAAATAAAAGACCACACAACACATCCATGGTTTGGACTGAAGAGCTTACACAGGATAACTCTGAGGAGATTCCAACATTCCTTGTCAGAAAATCAAGCAGCAAAGGGGAAAAAAAACCCATTGGCATTTAGAAATTGAAAGCTGAGTGTGTGCTACTTTTTTTTAGGTGGCTCTTTGAAACTTGTGCTACTTCACCAGATCCTGAAGGAAGATTTGCAAGCCCACTAATGAAGTGTTAAAAGTGACAGATGGTTTTTCAAAGTTTCATGGGTATTTGCAGTGTCTGCTGCTCATGCTCAAGAGTCAGAAAATGAGAGCTGTGTGTTGACCACAGTGGGAAAAAAAAAATGGAGCAGTTGGTTAAATTCAAGTTTCCATTATCAAGCTCAATAAATCCTCATTTGGCTTTAACATTCCTAAGATAATTCCAACTTTTTGGGGAGGCAAAACAAAGCTATCTACCTTCTACACAGCTTAAAGCTCTCATGAAACAAAAGCATAGGAGTAATCTTCTTACCTCCAGGTCCCATGTTGCCCATTCCCATGCCTTTGTTTAAATGATTTGCATCAATAGGTTGACCTCCAGGTCCTAATCCCATGCCAATACCACCAAGACCATCTGAAGAAAATATTCAGATATCAAAAAAGCCTTCTTTCCATAGTTTGACAAAACAGCAAGTTTTATTCTTAAGTAATTGACTTTCATTCTCCAAAAAAAAGCTTGCTGTGTCCCCCTTTGGGGTGTGCACTTAGAGCAGGTCAGTGGGGAGGAAATCAAGAGTAGATGTGTCTTGAAATGTGCTAAAAACTAACTCAAATTATCGGGTTTGATCATCCATTTTCCATCTTACTGCTGAGAAAACTTGGTTGGCAGCTGACTCCTGAAAAAGAACTGGCTAGAACACTGCTTGGTTTGTGCAAACTCCTCGAGCTAAGGAGGGTGGAGTGGGCAATGTGGGAGGAAGAGCTCCCAAAGCTCGGCACAACAGCACCCTGTGCATGGACAAATGGGCTCATTGCCACCTCTGCAGGGGAGATGGAACCACCCAGTCCAACCTCTGGTCCTGACAGCCACCTCTGGAATTCTGAGCACACAGCCAGCTCTTCCCTGAGCAAACAGCACATGGCACTCCCAGGCAGCACCTTCACCCTTCCTGTGCCCGACCCAGTGAAGGATTCCCAGCCCGAAGCAGGAAGGAACAGCCCTGATTTCCCTCAATAATCAGGAAGGAACAGCCCTGATTTCCCTCAATAATCAGGAAGGAACAGCCCTGATTTCCCTCAATGATCAGGAAGGAAGGTCCCTGCTGGCACTCTCACCCACCAGCTCAGTGCCACCCTTGCCCTACAGGGTTCCCTCAGCACCCAGTCCCGTTTCAAACCACCCCCAGTGCCCCTCGCCCACTCCAGCCCAGGGCACCAATCGGGCCCAGTGGCACTGGGGGCTGCACCAGCAGGACTCAACTGGAACCCACCCAGGGGCTCTGTGGAAGGAGAGCAGTGTTGCTGGAGGGAGGGATGCACTGATTAAGGAGCCCTAAAGCTGAGCAGGGCAGCAGCAAACAGCAGGTCTGGGCAACAGAACTGGCTGAATTCGTGGCACTGCAGAGTGCCAGAGTGGCCTGGGCTGGAAGGACCTGAAAGCCCACCCAGTGCCATGGCAGGGACACTTCCCCCAGAGAAGGGGGCTCAGAACTGTGAGAATTCAATCACCAGCCCCAGCTTTGCTGTACTTAAAACAATCCAGGCTGAGTTCTCCCACCTCCAGCTCTTCCCTTCCAATCCCAACTGTCCCTCTTGAGTCATTTCAGCATCTGATCCCAGCCTGGCTGAGGGTGGGAGGGACCTCTGGAATCACCAGCTCCAAGCCCTGCTCACCTCGAGCTGCTTATCCCAGACCACATCCAGGGATCTGGAGGACAGAGACTCCCCAGGAATGCCAGGCACCCTCACAGTGATGTTTCCTTATATTCAGGTGCAGTCTCTGGGTTTCTACTGTTCTCTTTGAATTAATTAAAAGATCAAGTCTAACTCCAAGGCTGAAGGGGCAGCTTGGGCTTGCCTATTGTTTTGAGTTTCCAGCCTTGTGTGTTTTGGTCTCCGGTTTCTGCCTCTCGTACCCCCAAAAAAGAACCTGGGTCTTATTCTTTCTATATTTATACATATTGATATGACCCTCTTTAAAAATTGGAAGACCTGGAAGATTTTCAGGTCCTCAATTCAGGGGGAACATCAGATTCCCAGAGCAGCAGCACATCAAAGGAGGTGCACAGTCCTCCCTGGTGCCTGATTAATGATGTTTCCATTAAACCCCACTATGAACAGCAGTTTTAGAAGGCATTGGGATCTTTAAGTTGCAATGGGGAGCTCAGGAAGCCTCGAGGAGGTGAAGGGGATACTGTTTAAGAGAAACTTGTGGCTCTGAGCTTAAAGAATCACCCACAGAGACTGAGCAGCTCTTCACCATTTCCCCCTTTGACAGCACTGACTGGATCCCAGTTTTTCAGCTGGAGTCAGGTGCCTGGGGCTGGGATCAGGTCCCAGCTGCTGCCCAGGCCAATGAACACCAGCACATGTGAATCCTGCAGGAGACACTTACGAGGGAGTTGCTGAGGCCGCTCCGGAGGGAAGAAATCTCCTTTGGGAAAGGCTCGCTCGTCCTAAACACAATTGCACAGGTTACAGGGGGCAGAGGGCAGGAACTCCTGCCTGCTCCTTCACTGGGTCAGTTAAACCCCAGAAACTCAAAGCTGAGGCAACCTGCACTGTATCTCAGACTGTCTTTTAGTAAAATAACCAGAATTGATTAGTTAAGATCACAGGGAATTAGGCCCAGCCCCCATTTCCCCTCTCCCTGTGTTTGGATCCAGCCCTGACACCACCCACCCTCCAGAGCAGCAGGATCAGCAGCTCCCAGAGCAGGAGGACAGGGGGGCACTCACCATTTTGACGTGCATGGGCCTGTCAAACAGCAGCTGCCCATTGAACATGGCTGGGGGCTCGTTAAGGATCTCTGTCCAACTCTGTGGAGCTCAAAAACCCCCTCAGAAAAACACATTTTTAAAGTTACAGGTCACAATTAACCCAAATCTTGCATTCTCCAAAACTGGAAAGCTTTGAAATCCAAATACATTGCATTTATTGCATATGGCTTTTTGAAATTAAAAAGCAAGTTAAGAACTAAGATTAAGTTCACGAAGGGATCCTCCTTAATGTGACTCCAAAGCAGCCTTGGTGTTTGAGGGTTTCAGCAGGAACTTTATCCCTTTGAAACAGGAGGAAACAGGGGAAAGTTCTCAACATTTCCAAATCAACACCCACATTTTGGGGTGTGCCAGGCTAGAGAACCACTTGTCCTGCTCCCAGCAAGGTCTTGTAGGTGCACATGCAGGAGGGAATTAACATTCCAACAGAAACTTTGGGAGGGGAAATGGGGGAATATTTCCCTCCTTTCTATGCCAGTACCAGGAGTTGAGAGGTCACACCCAGAGGAATAGCTGTGATTCGATGGGGTTTGGGTTTTCTAGACTGTCATGTAGCAAATCACTGCCTGGACAGTGGAAGGACACAGGGAATGGAAGGACACAGGGAATGGAAGGACACACCAGGTTAAACCACAGCACAGGGATGTGTTCCACTAATCCAGCACAGGAATTCCAGCCAAACCTTTCCTCAGGATTGCATTTTAACACCAGCCACAACCCAGAAACCTCTTCCCACATGGGAAAGAGAATCCCCTTTCCTGATGATCCCCAGCAAAGAGCAACAATTCTTCCAAGATGGAACTTCTTCTCTTTTCTAGTTTTCCCTACATTTTCCATCCACTCCAACCTGACTTCCCCCAACTGGCAACACCCCCCTTGTAGCACAGTTTGTATTCCCTCCCTTTGCCCCCAGGATTGGTGCCCAAGGATACAGATGGCCTGGACAGCCTCGATGGCCTGCTCGAAGGTGACGGTGCCGATACCACGGCTCTTGCCATCCTTGTCCTCCAGGATGTCTGCCCGAACCACCACCCCTGCCATGCTGAACACCTCCTTCAGCTTCTTCCACCCCACCTTGTAGTCCAGCTGCAAAGCAAGGCACAGGTGGGAACAGAACACGTTTCCAGGAAAAAACAGCACTTTATGGTCCCTTCCCTGGTTTCTTGAAGGCAGAAAGTTCACAGAGACAAAATTTAAGCAGGGCAAAGTAGAGAGTTTTGGTTAAAACCCCAATTAGACACTGGGACATACAGGCACAGCTTGATTTGTACCTCCCTTGGCACAGGGAATCAGCAAGACCCAGGAAGTTACTCCTTTTTCAAGAGCCCAAACCAGGAGACACAGGCCATGTAGGTACCTCTTTGTTTGTAACCTCCTTGGCACAGGGAACCCACCAGGCAATTAAGGCACATTCATGCCCAGCACAACTGAGCCAAACAAGGCAGGCTGTGCCCATGCCCAGCTGCCCTGGGGCTGCCCCAGCCCAGGGGGTGGGTCCCTGCCCAGGGGGTGGGTCCCTGCCCAGCTGCCCCTGCCCAGGGGGTGGGTCCCTGCCCAGCTGCCCCAGCCCAGGCCCCACTCACATTGGCCACGAAGACGGTGCTGCCCAGCCTGCCGGCCTGCAGGGCGTGCAGGATCTCGTTGGGGATGTTGGGGTTGTTGAGGATGCTGGGGGGGATGCTGAGCATGCCAGGCCCCCCCGGGCCGGGCCCGATGCCCACGGCTGCCATCACCTTCTGCATGGCCCTGCGGGCGTGCTCCCCGTCGGGGTACTGCAGGGACACACAGACAGAGCTGCCCCGCTGCCCACACAGCCTGGCACGGCCAGGAACGCTCCTGCTGCAGGGGATGCCCAAGGGAATGGCCCCTGGAGCCACCACAGGGGCACTGAGGGGTGTGGTTTGAAAGCCCACCAGCACAGAGTGGCTTCCATCACTCATGGCTTGGCCAGTAAAGCCAGGCCTGAGGTTGGGGCAGTGGGTCTCACTTTCACAAGGGAGATACTGCCTTGCCAGCAGAAATGAAGGATATTTCTGGTTTTATTGGGAATGGGATATTGCTCAAATCAAAGAAGGACCCAGGCAAGTATGACAAGCTCAAACAGTCCAAGAAGGGGTTTCCCTTTACCCCTGCAGATCTCCAGCAGCTGCTTCACACCCCACTGCCAGCCACTGACTGTGCCCTTGTAGCCAACACCCTCCCAGTTACCAAGTTACCCCCACTCAGGCATTTCCCAGATCCCCACGTGCTCCCCCATCAGTCAGAACCCACAACAAACCTCCCAGCTGTCTCTGTTCTAACCCTGCCAAACCCAGAATGGCACTGCACAGGGTTTGGAACATAAATGCCAACTAATAACTCTTGGTTTCTTAAAAAAAATCCATTTATCTTGCACTCAAACCTCTTTACAAGACAAAATACAAGGTTCAATTTCAAGAAAACTGGTTTGCATGTTTTTTTCCCCCCTCCATTGTGGTTTTTTTCCCAAATTAAAGTGTCCTCCTGTTACTGCATAATCTCATGATTTCGGGACAACATGAACCATAAGATGAAGAATTCAAGGCAGGCAATAAAATTAATTGAAGTCACTTCATTTTACAGTGAAAAGTGAACATGAAGGACTTTCAGAGCACAAGGTGAACTTGTGGAGCTGAGGCTGGAGAGGCCACAGCAGTCAGTGAGCAAAATGCACCAGCACTGCAGCAAAGGGAAGTGTCAAACAGGAGCAGGCAGAATAAAAGCCTTTTTGAGCTCTGATCTCAATTTTAAGGCTGAACAGCAGCACATTTGGGAACCTGGAGGAGGGATTGGTCTCTCCTGGCTGTTTCAGCCACAGGACAGCACAGCACCCTGAAGGGAGCACAGGTCACTTCTTGCCTTAAACATCCCATTGCAGGGAAAACAACTGTGCCCACTGCACCCAGTGCAGCTGGGGAGGTGCCCAGAAAGGGTCACCTGGAGCAGGTGGCACAGGAAGGTGTCCAGGTGGCTTTGGAATGTCTCTGGAAAGGCCCTCCCTGGGCAGTTCCAGGCTCTGCCACCCCCATGGAAAGAAGTCCTTCCTCACATTGAGGTGGATCTTGTTTTATCCTGGCCATGACAATCCCTTTGCATTTCTGTTAAATCAAACCTTTAATGCAGCTACAGGTTCCAGAGTGATGGAAAAACCCTCCAGGCTGGCCCAGGGTTAAGGATTAACTCCCAGCACAGCTGAGTGGGTCCTGCTGGCTGACAACAGCAAAGCCATTAAAGTGGAAATGGAGCTTTGAGGTACTTCAGAAACCAGCTTATTCTATGGAACTGTTTGTGGAACACACTCACTCTGAGGCAGAATCAAAAGGGAAGTTAGTCAGGAACAAACAACACTCAAGGAGGTTTCTTTGTCAAATCATTAACAGGAAAATAACTGCAGTAACTATTCCTTAAATCAAGTTTAGTCTTGATAATCACATTTAAACTCAAGTGCAGCAGTTGGTAAAGAAAAAAAGATTGTCTTTTCTGAACTCTGCTTGTCAAGTCCTCCTTGTTCCCCATTATTGTTACCCCAAGAACTGCCCCTCCAGCTGAACACACGGAGGGAGCAGATTCAGGTCTTACCTCTTTCACTTTCAAGGGTCTCCCACCAAGACTGTGCTTGTTCAAAACCTCTGCAGCCTTTTTCATGCTCTCTTCCATCTTGAATTCAACCACCCTGTGGGGACAAAGGAGGCAGCTCAGAGAGGGGACGGGCTGAGGAGCGTCCTGGGGTTGGGGACAAACTCCAAGGCACTTACGCGCATCCCTGACGAGGAGATTCCAGCCCGGGGAGGAGAGGAGGGAAGAGAGAACAAAGAAAGTGAGTAAAAGCACCAAACACACCCAAAACCTACTTCTTTTCAAGTCAAAGCACATCAGTGAGCCCTAGCAGTGAAAATAAAAGTAGCCTCACACAATAAAGCCTTCAAGACTTCAGTTCCATAAGGTCTAATTTCCTCTGCCTTTAGAGGGTTAAAAAACTGGGGCTTCTGAGCTTGGAACGAACAGAACTAAGTCCCGATTCTCCAAGAGAAATACCACACAATTCCTGAGAAATTCCTGTGCCTTGCCCTGCCCTTCCCTGGCATACAGCAAAGCCCTACAGCCAGAGCCCTCAGGCCACTGTGCTCCTGCTTTTCCCCCCGCTGGAGGCTGGACCAGAGGCCTCAGAGGGCACTGAACATTTCGGGCTTTACTCGCTTTACTGGCCCAGGCAGTGGAGTTTGCACGACCTGCCCCTGCAGCCTGGCCTGCCAAATTCAGCCAACCACTCGAGTTGTCCAAGCCACTGCTCCTCCACTCTCCACCTCCTGCCACTGTCCATCCTGCTGGGCTCCTGGGCTCCAACAGCCAACACAACTGACCGCAGGGAGACCATCCGAGGCCCCACCCACCTCCTCCCAGCCCAGGGCACTCCACGGCACGCCCTGGGCTCCTCCCTGGCTCCTCTGCAGCCACCACACAGTGGGGGACATTGGGCAGTAGAAAATCCACAGAAGAAAGCTCTCAAGCACTTACCCTTGACTTGCCTTCAGCGTCCATTAAGAGCTCCACGTATGTTACCTCACCAACTACAAATCAGATTCCAGACGACACATATACCAAGGGAGAAAAGCCAAGAAAACAAGGGGAATTTAGAACAATCAACAACCGTGAATGGAGCCTCTGCCTTTATAAGAAAGCCCAGAAACACTCCATGTTCTGCAGACCACAAAACTGGACAGTTACAGGTATGCAGGGAAGGCTCAAAGCACCTCAACATGTTCTTGGTTTTGCTCCACTCCAAAGCCTGAGGCTGTCTCAGGATCAGGTTCCTGATCTTTAGTGCCTGCCCAGTGCAAACCCCTGGGAAAGGCTGCAGGGACAGGTCTCCTTCTCTCCACACAGCATTCCAGCCTGTCTCCACAGCACAGGACTGTTTGTTTTGTCCTTAAACCCTGAGAGGAACTGTCCAACAGGGAGTCAGCCCGAGCCAAGAGATCACTGCCTGCCTGCCATCTCTCTTCTGCTAAAGCCCATTTGCAGCTGCAATAATTAATCAGCATTACAGTCTGCCCCGTTTGCTCTCAGGACAACAACTGTCCACAGCAAAAGGCAAACTCCAGCTGCCCTTCCTCACAAATTGGGGTTGTCTTTGTAGGACCACACAGCCTTGTCCTGGGCCTGCAGAATCCAACCCCCCCGTGGCTGCTGCCTCTGAAGTGACTGGCACACAGAGGGATGGGTGAAAACATCAGGTTTGGGCTTGTTCTTTCTGCTTTTAGAAGTCCTGGGTTTGAAATTGAAAATAGGAGGACTCAGAGTTGCACTGGCTGGAAGGTGGAATGTGGTATTTGTGGGAAATCACAACCCAGTGAGCATTAATTGGTAATTTAAGGAAGGAATGGAGGCTCCCAAGGGACAGGGAAGGTGCCAGCAACTGCCAGGACATTGGATATCCTTATGGAAAACCAACAGCCTGGAAGGGCTCTCCTAAGGCTGGGAAATAAAAACAATGCTTAATGAAATCACTGAGTTGGGGTTTTTAATCTCCATTTCTTATTTGAAATAATAATTTAGCAAGAGCAGCATTCCAGGCAGGAGCAGTGGGATGTTTCTAGGATGGGGTTGGGGCTGGAAGGGGCTGAGAAGGCCCTTTGGAAGGGATGGGGTCCTGTTACAATCCACAGCTCCACCACCTAAATCCTTGCTGATACCAGGCCTAACGACAGGAATTCCGTGCTGTAATCCAGGATGGATCAGGCAGCACATGGAACTGCTCCCAAGGCCTGTGTGGGAAGAGCCCCCTGGGACACTGGGCATTCCCACGAGGTTCTGGCACAGCCAAGTCCGACCAAAGCTGGGAGAAAAATGCAAAAGGATTCAACAGTTTATGGAGTGAGACAACCAGTTCTTGCCAGGGGACCTCCAGCACTAAACCCACCCTGAGCCACAGGCTGGAATGCTGTGGCTTTGCTCCCAAGAACATCCCAGGCCCTTGGATCTTCTCATCTGATTCCCCTCCAATTCTTCCTTCAGATCCACACAAGACAGGTTTGCCAAGCTTGGATGGATTAAATACAACACAACAGCTGCTCCTTTAACCAGTGTCTGACTGTGAAAAACAAGATTTCCAGGAGCCTCTTGGAAAATCGAGGAGGGGCTTCACCTTCCAGCCCTGGACACACTGGGATTGCAACTAAATATCCAGCCTGAAGAAGTTGTTCTCCTTCAAGGGCCATCTGAGCTTCCTGAAGAGCCAAACTTGAGGAGAGGAGGGGGAGGGAAACAACACAATTAGTGGAACAAAGTCCAGAGTACAGAACAACAATCAAAATGTGGGGGTTTCACCTGAAAAAAGAGTGGAACGATTCAACACGCCCCTCCTGCCAGGGGGTGACTGTTTGAGGCTGGCACAGGGAGCTCTGCACAAGGAATCAGGCTGGGTCACACTTTCCTTGGCTTTTCTCTGGATGCCAAAGCACAGGAAAAGTACCAGGAGCAGAGATCCATGGACTGGGGCAGAACAAACCCAGAGATCCAGCCCAGAACAGCTGGAGTATGTCAGGGAACATCCCACAGCCACAAGGGAGGGAATTCCACTGAAGCCCAAGAAAGAACTGCTATTTAAGGAGCCCAATTTACAGCAGAGCAGCCCCAAAGGGAGGAGCTGCCAGAAAATCCTGGAGTAAGGCCATGCCAGGGTAATTAAGGAACACGTTCCCCATGGTGTCTGAAAGACTTAATGGAGAGCAGCCTGATTGATTGATTGATTGATTGAAATCTCACACTTGAAGCTCTGACAGCTGTGAAAGATGCAGAGAAGGAAATCTGAGCAAGAGGAGAAGCACAAAAACTAGAGAAGAGGGAAATGGTTTGTATCCCAGTGACTTCTTTGGCCAAAAGTAAATAGAGAAGGAAAACTCGAGACATGATCAAAGTTATCTGGATGTCTCATCATCTTCTGGAGTGAAGAACTGTGAGCAACATGAGGGATTCAAAAGGATCAAAAAGCCTCAGTGTGAGAACATGCAGAGCTGGCCAAGCTCCCCCTTCATCTGCACATTGAAGGTCCTGCCAGGAAACCCCAAAAAGGAGCCTGGGAGGGGGAAATGTCCTTTTTGCCTGAGAACACCCAGAAAAAGTGGGAATTTTGGCCCTTGAAGAGCCCAGGAAGGAAGAGGGAGTGAAAAGCTCCGTGGAGGACTGAGGGTCCTTGGGGAAAGGTGGGGAAGGCCCAAGGCAAATAGAGCAACTCCAGGAGGGAAGGGGGAGCAGGGCAGGGATGGGACACACTTTTCTTACTCATCCTCCCCTCTTTGCCTCCCTAAAATGTGGTGTGGGACAGAATGCTGGGCACCGAGCCCGGGCACTGCCCAGAACAGCAGCAACACCAGTGCTCACCAGTGCTGGGACCCAGCACAGCCACCACAGGCACGAGCTGGACCTGTAGGAGGCCACAAAGCTTCCAAAAATCCCTGGGAATTCAGCCAGAAGGCAGCACGTGAAGTCTGAGAGCTGCTCATAGGAAGCTCAGTGTCCTGTCCATCCAAAGGTGGGACAGGAGTGTGGCCGTGGCTGCAACTGCTCCTGGGGGTTGTCGCTGTGTCCATAGAATGATGGGTATGAAAAGGCCCATGGCCAGGTGACATGGCAGAACCGAGGGCACAACCGAGGGCACAACCGAGGGCAGAACTGCCAATCCCTCTCCTTGGACTCTCTGCCGTTGGCTGCCTCAGGCAGGAAGGCTGAAAACACAAAATCCTCCATTTCCTGTAACATCTGGAACTCAAAAGCCAGATGTTCCTGCTGACATCACCTCCCCTACACCGGCTGCATGGACACCCCCACGGGCCTCCCCCAGGCAGAGCCACGTGGGGGGACGCCAGGCCCTGTGGGGGGACACACCGGGCCCCGTGGGGGGACACCGGGCCACGTGGGGGGACACTGGGCCACGTGGGGGGACACACCGGGCCCCATGTGGGGACACTGGGCCCTCTGGGGGGACACACCGGGCCACGCGGGGGGACACACCGGGCCACGTGGGGGGACACCAGGCCACGTGGGGGGACACCGGGCCAGCTCAGTAACACTCCACCAGGTTTACATTTGCCTGCACTTCCATGCAGAATTCCTGCCTGGACCTCTCCAGGGGCCCTTCCCAACTGCCCCGGCTGGTCAAACCTCGTGTCCTTCGGCCAATAGGAGGGAGCTCCAACCAAGAACAGCATCTCGTTCCAGCATTACCAACGTTCCCACTGCATACCTGTAACTGAGTTTCACCAACAAATGCCCTGGAATGCCCAGTCCAGGCACTGGACAGACAGAGGTGGCACCCTGGGCAGCCTGGCCAGCAGCAGCTGCAGCAGTACGAGCAGCTCGTGCCTCCTAACCCATACTTACTGCCACAAACACCAGGGGGGCTCTGCTGCACCAGGGGCTCCCCTCGGGGGGGCACAGCTCCCTGTGCTCCCACACAGCCTGGAATTCTTTGGGCCTGGAATTCTTACGCTGACCAAGCACCGGTCCGGCTTTTCCCACGGGCACCTTCCTGGCTCCTGGAACTGCCCGAGCGGGTCCAGGCCCGGCAGCAGAGCAGCAATCTGGGAGAAGTCCAGGCTGGGATGAATCCCAACTCCCCAGCACATCCAGGCTGTTGGACTGATCAGGCAGTGCCAGAAAGCAGGAAGGGCACTTCCCAAGTGGAGCCCTGCAGGCAGAAGGAAGAGGTTCAACGTTGCCCTAGGGAGCACCTGCTGGAAGGAGCAGCTGAACAGCAAGGCAGGACACAATCTCACCCCGGCCTTCTCCATCCATCCCCGGGAACTGGAGAGAAACCACAAGACACTTGGAACGAATGCAACAGAAGCACAGTTAGACATCCCCACGAGGGGCACTCCGGAGAGCCGGGGGGGCTGCTGGGGCCCCCCAGAGGGAGGGCCTGCCCACAGAAACCACTGCCGGGCCTCCAACAGCCCCTGGCTCTGCAGCTTCCCGCGGGTTCCAGCCCTGACGGTCGTTCCACAGACTCAGGTCCATTTTGCCTCCAAAGACAAACATTTTAAAACCCTTTGGAAATTTGAACACATGGACTCTCCTTCCTTGCCCAGTGCAAGCACAAGTGAACACTGATCCCTGCCAGGACTGATGCTCTGTATGTACAACAGGTGATTGCTCTTAACTTGTTTTGAGACATTTAAATGTCGGAGAAGCCAAGTATTTTCTTGCCACTCCACTGCATTTCCAAGGTGACTTGGAAACTGGGAAGCTGGGCTTAAGCTTCAAGAAATAACACTGATTTAGACTTGTCACCACCTGAGTCCTCAGCTCAATCCCTTCATCTTCCTCAAGAGATGAAGGTGTTGAGGCCACCAGAGGCAGCTGCCACCACGTGGAGGTGGGAAGGGGGAGCGCCGTGACCCTGATCCCCAAAGCCCCGAGTCTGTTGCAGCACATGCCAAAGCACAAACCTGAGTGGTTTTTGCAGGTCACCCTGAAGGACATTTAAAGCTGAGCCCAAAGGCCTCCAAGTTTGGGGCCACGGCTGGACCTCCACACACCAGAGCAGGAAAGAACCACCTGCAACACCCACAACGTCAAGGCCAAAACCTGGGAACAGCCTCGTTCTCCTGCCTAAGGAAAGTGCTCCCAATCCTGGGCTGGAGCAGCAGCAGCTGCAGTGCCAACGTGCCCACACAGGAACCATCCCCCTGCAAGGCTGCCAGGCACAGACGTTGAGCAACACCCACAGAACCTTTTCCAACACCTGAGGCACTCTGAGTGCACCCCGACTGCGGCTCTGACGCTGCACAAAGCGAGGCCCAGGTGGGACCACCGGCCAGGCCCGGGCCCCCTGAGCCCCCTGAGCTGCACTGTACCTTTCTCTTTCACCAGGTCCTTCAGGGACTGCCACTTGACGTCGAAGGGGATGTTGGTGATGAAGGCTCGGTACCTGCGGGCGGGGCTGGCGTAGGGCTCGAAGCGGTTCCCGCCCCTCTTCAGCCCCTTCTCCTTGCGCTTCTCGCCCGGGGCCGGCCGGTCCCCGTCGCTGCAGAGACAGGGAGGGCCCGGTCAGCACACACATCCCAGGGCTGGGCACTCCCACAGGCCCCAAATGAAGGGGAACAAGGAATGGCGTGGGATGGGGGGACCTTAAACATCAACATTGCTGAGGCAGAGCAGGCAGAAAACAACCAGGAGACCACAGAGGTTGGAGAATGAGGGAACCCCGTTGGAAGGGCCTCAGAGCCCACCCAGTGCCAGCCCTGCCATGGGCAGGGACACCTCCCACTGTCCCAGGGGGCTCCAGCCTGGCCTGGGACACTCCCAGGGCTGGGGCAGC